>NC_069424.1:9364278-9379278 GCF_026875155.1 Cherax quadricarinatus | reverse complement strand
GTAAGTCTTTCTTACCAACTCTCTTCTATCCTCTACCTCTCTTCCCACTCTCACTTTCCCTCGCTCTCTTCCCTTACTGTCCACCCCCTCGTTCACTACCCCTCATTCTTTTCCTTCCGTTCCAATTCATTTTTCTCCTCACTCTTTTCCTCAACTTTTTATCTTCTACCTTTTCCTCCACCACCTCCTCATCCTTCTCCTTCATCACCACCACTTCATTCTACCTCTTCCTCCTTCTCTTCCCCTCCTCCTTTCCTTTCTCCTCCTCCATCCTCTTCCTCCTCCGCTATCATCACTACCTCCTCCTACTCCTCTTCCTCCATCAACGGAGGTGTATAACGGTGAGTGTCGGATGCTACACTTGGCCCTCTATTGCGCCCCCTACCGAGGCTTGGCACTGGTGGAGGTGAGTCATGGCACTCAGTGCCACCCTCCCATACAGAGAGAGGAAGGAGATATATAATGTTTATGCTTGTCTGGTTATGAACGAGAGAGAGAGAGAGAGAGAGAGAGAGAGAGAGAGAGAGAGAGAGAGAGAGAGAGAGAGAGAGAGAGAGAGAGAGAGACAGACAGACAGACAGACAGACAGAAAGAGAAGCAAAACAGTCGAACAGTTTTTAAGTTATGTGTGTGTGTATTTGTGGTTGTAGGGGTCAAGTAGCAGCTCCTGGATCCGCCTCTTTGCTGGTCGCTACTAGGTTCATTCTCTCCCTGCTCCATGAGCTTTATCGTATCTCTTCTTAAAGCTGTGTATGGATCCTGCCTCCACTACATCACTCTCCAGAATGTTCCAAGTCCTGAGAACTCTATGACTGAAGAAATACTTCCTGACACCTCAGTGACCCATCTGATTTTTAACTTCCAGTTGTGACCCCCAGTTGTGACCCCTTGTTGCTGTGTCACATCTCTGGAACATCCTGTCCCAATCCACCTTTTCAATTCCTCTCAGTATTTTACATATTGTTATCATGTCTCCCTTATCCTTCTTGTTCTCCAGCGGTGGCTGCGTGATTTTTCATAATTTCTCCTCTTAGGACATACCCTTTAGCTCCTGGACTAGTCTTGTTGTAAACTTTTGCACTTTCTCTAATTTCTTGACCAGGTATATGTGTGTACTCACCTATTTGTACTCACCTATTTGTGGTTGCAAGGGTCGATACATGCCTCTTGGCCCCGCCTCTTCACTGGTAGCTACTAGGTCCTCTCTCGCCCTTCTCCATGAGCTTTATCGTACCTCGTCTTAAAACTATGTATGATTCCTGCCTTCACTAGATCGCTTGCTAGACTATTCCACTTTCTGACAACTCTATGACTAAAGAAATACTTCTTAACATCTCTTTGACTCATATGACTTCTCATCTTCCAATTGTGGCTCCTTTTTTATGTGTCCCATCTCTGGAACATTCTCTCTCTGTCCACCGTGTCAATTCCTTTCAGTATTTTATATGTCGTTATCATGGCTTCCCTAACTCTTCTGTCCTCCAGTGTCGTCAGGCAGATTTCCCTTAACATTTCTTCGTAAGACATTCCCCTTAGCTCTGGAACTAGCCTTGTTGCAAACCTTTGCACTTTCTCTAATTTCTTGACGTGCTTGACCAGGTGTGTCTTCCAAACAGGTGCTGCATATTCCAGTATGGGCCTGACGTACACAGTGCATGGCGTCTTGAACAATTCCTTACTGAGGTATCGGAACGCTATTCTCAGGTTTGCCAAGCGCCCATATGCTGCAGCAGTTATCTAGTTGATGTGCGCCTCAGGAGATGTCCTCGGTATTATACTCACCCCAAGATTCTTTTCCTTGTCTGAGGTTTGCAGTCTTCGGCCACCTAGCATATACTCTGTCTGCGGTCTTCTTTGCCCTTCCCCAATCTTCATAACTTTGCATTTGGCGGGGTTAAGTTCGAGGAGCCAGTTGTTGGACCAAGCTTCCAGCCTGACCACATCTCTCTGTAGTCCTGCCTGATCCTTATCTCATTTAATTCTTCTCATTAACTTCTCATCATCTGCAAACAGGGACACTTCTCTTTCCAACTGAACCTGCTGCAGGAAGTTCCTCATATCACTAACCAGCCTGAAGATAGACAATCCAAACAATTTTTTCATGAATGAGCCTCAAACCTCTGCCAATGTATCCCAGATTTATGACATAACTCTCACTCCACTAGACTTTGAGAAAGCAATCGACGACATGCCCATCCACTCAGCCCCAGGCCCAGACTCGTGGAGTTCTGTGTTCATTAAGAATTGCAAGAAACCCCTCTCACGGGTCCTAAGTATGCTGTAGAGAAGGAGCTTAGACGCAGGCGAGATAACACAGTTACTCCATATGGGTGGCAGCAAAGCAGTAACTAAGAACTATAGACCAATAGCTTTAACGTCCCACATCATAAAAATCTTTGAAAGAGTTCTAAGAAGCAGGATAGCAAACCACCTGGACTCCCAAAAATTGCACAACCCAGGGCAACATGGTTTCAGAGCAGCTCGCTCCTGCCTCTCGCAAATGCTAGACCACTATGATATGGTCTTAGATGCACTGGAAAACAAACAGAATGCAGATGTAGTATACAAAGATTTTGCAAAAGCCTTTGACAAGTGCGACCATGGTATAATAGCACACAAAATGCGTGTTAAAGGGATAACTGGCAAAGTAGGCAGATGCATATTCAACTTTCTAACCAATCGAACACAAAGAGTAGTGGTAAACAGAGTTAAATCAGATGCTGCTATAGTGAAGAGCTCTGTCCAACAAGGCACAGTACTCGCACCTATCCTGTTCCTCATTCTCATATCAGACATAGACAGAGATGTAAACCATAGCACTGTATCATCTTTTGCAGACGATACTAGGATCTGCATGACAGTGTCATCCATTGAGGACACGGCAAATCTCCAAGAAGATATAAACAAAGTTTTCCAGTGGGCAACGGAAAACAATATGATGTTCAATGACGACAAATTCCAACTACTCCGTTATGGAAAACCAGAGGAAATAGTAACTAGGACTGAGTATACTACAAATTTTAATCACACAATAGAACGGAAATGTAATGTGAAGGACCTGGGAGTGGTAATGTCCTAAGACCTCACCTTCAAGAACCACAATAGTGCCACTATCACATCTGCGAGGAAACTGATAGGATGGATAATGAGAACATTCAAGACAAGAGATGCTAAGCAGTGATGATCCTTTTTAAATCACTTGCTTTCTCTAGGCTGGAATACTGCTGTACATTAACATCCCCATTCAAGGCAGGTGAAATTGCAGATCTAGAGAATGTACAGAGAACCTTTACTGCACGTATAAGTTCCATCAAACACTTTAACTACTGGGAACGCCTGAAAGCACTTGACTTGTACTCACCGGAGCGCAGGCGAGAGAGATACTATATCATAATCCACACCTGGAAGATTCTGGAGGGACTGGTTCCTAATATAAACACAGAAATCACTCCATACGAAAGCAAAAGACTTGGCAGGCGATGCAACTTACCCCCAGTGAAAAGTAGGGGCGTCACTGGGACACTAAGAGAAAACATAGTAAGTGTCTGGAGCCCAAGATTGTTCAGCAGCCTCCCATCAGCCATAAGGGGCATTACCAGTAGACCGCTGGTTGTCTTCAAGAGGGAGCTGGACAGATACCTAAAGTCGGTGTAGGAACAGCCGGGCTGTGATTCATACGTTGGATTGCGTGCGGCCAGCAGTAACAGCCTCGTTGATCAGGCCCTGATCCACCGGGAGGCCTCGTCGTGGACCGGACCGCGGGGGCACTGATCCCCGGAATACCCTCCAGGTAGACTCCAGGTAGATACCTATGTAGTCTCCCCATCTGTAGTTTGGCTTTTCCCATCCTACTCATGTTACCCTCTCCACTTGTAACTCTACTAGGTATTCAAAGCTCAGAACCACGTGATCACTAGCTCCAAGGGGCCTTTCATATATGATGTCCTCAATGTCCGAGCTACTCAGGGTGAACACGAGGTCCAGTCTTCCTGGTTCATCATCCCCACTCTTTCTGGTAGTGTCCCTAACATGTTGGTGCATGAGGTTTTCCAGTACCACATCCATCATCTTGGCTCTCCATGTTTCGGGACCCCCATGTGGCTCCAGGTTTCCTCAATCAATCTGCTTGTGATGAAAATCGCCCACAACTAGTAACTTTGCTCTACCCATGTGACCTTTTCTGACCAACTCAGCCAGTGTGTCCACCATTGCTCTGTTGCTCTCTTTATATTCTTCTCTTGGCCTCCTGCAATTCTGTGGCAGGTTATACATCACTGCAATGACAACCTTATGTCCCCCAGACTGAATTGTACCTAATATGTAATAAATACTCACAGCCAATTTCGTCCATTTCTACCATTTCCTCAAACCCCTATCAGTTTTTAATGAGCAGTGCAACTCGTCCTCCCCCTCTGCTTCTTCTGTCTTTCCTCAGGATCTGATATCCGAGTGGGAAGACTGCATCTGTTATCATCCTGGTGAGTTTCGTTTCTGTGACTGCTATGATGTCTGGGGACATCTCCTTGATTCTTTCATGCCACTCCTCACATTTATTTGCTATTCCATCTGCATTCGTATACCAAACCTTTAACTTCTTTTCTAAAACTGTGGCCTGAGGAGAACGTTGATATAGGGGGGGCAGAACCCCTGGAGGGGACCTATTGGGGTTGCTGTGGGGGTGGAGTTTGTGATGAGGGGGTGGGGGTAGAGGGTACAGTGTGTGTGTGTGTGTACTCACCTATTTGTACTCACCTATTTGTGGTTGCAGGGGTCGAGTCATAGCTCCTGTCCCTGCCTCTTCACTGATTGCTACTAGGTCCTCTCTCTCTCCCTGCTCCATGAGCTTTATCAAATCTCGTCTTAAAACTATGTATGGTTCCCGCCTCCACTACGTCACTTTCTAGGCTATTCCACTGCCTGACAACTCTGTGACTGAAGAAATACTTCCTAAAATCCCTTTGATTCATCTTAGTCTTCAACTTCCAATTGCGACCTCTTGTTTCTGTGTCCCTTCTCTGGAACATCTCGTCTTTGTCCACCTTGTCTATTCCGCGCAGTATTTTATATGACGTTATCATGTTTTCCCTGACCCTCCTGTCCTCCAGTGTCGTCAGGCCGATTTCCCTTAACCTTTCTTCGTAGGACAATCCCCTTAGCTCTGGGACTAGTCTTGTTGGAAACCTTTGCACTTTCTCTAATTTCTTGACGTGCTTGACCAGGTGTGGATTCCAAACTGGTGCTGCATACTCCAGTAAGGGCCTGACGTAAATGGAGTACAGAGTCTTGAACGATTCCTTACTGAGGTATCTGAAAGCTATCCTTAGGTTTGCCAGGCGCCCGTATGCTGCAGCAGTTATCTGATTGATGTGCGCCTCAGGAGATGTGCTCGTTGTTATACTCACCCCCGGATCTTTTTCCTTGAGTGAGGTTTGCAGTCTTTGGCCACCTAGACTATACTGTGTCTGTGGTCGTCTTTGCCCTTCCCCGATCTTCATGACTTTGCATTTGGCAGGGTTAAACTCAAGGAGCCAGTTGCTGGACCAGGCTTGTAGCCTGTCCAGGTCTTTTTTGTAATCCTGCTTGATCCTTGACCGATTTGATTATCCTCATTAACTTCACATCATCTGCAAACAATGACACTTCTGAGTCTATCCCTTCCGTTATGTCATTCACTTATACCAAAAATAGCACAGGTCCTAGGACTGACCCCTGTGGAACCCCGCTTGTCACAGGCGCCCACTCTGACACCTCGTCACGTACCATGGCTCGTTGTTGCCTCCCTGTCAGGTATTCTCTGATCTATTGCAGTGCCTTTCCTGTTATGTTTGCCTGATCCTCTAGCTTTTGTAGTAACCTCTTGTGAGGAACTGTGTCGAAGGCCTTCTTGCAGTCCAAGAAAATGCAGTCTATCCTCCCCTCTGTCTCTTGTCTTACTTATGTCACCTTGTCATAAAACTCTAGTAGGTTTGTGACACAGGATTTTCCTTCCCTGAAACCGTACTGGTTGTTGATTATACACTTGTTTCTTTCCAGGTGCTCCACCACTCTTCTCCTGATAATCTTCTCCATGACTTTGCACACTATACACGTTAGTGACACAGGTCTGTAGTTTAAAGCCTCATGTCTGTCTCCTTTTTTAAAAATTGGGACCACATTTGCCATCTTCGATACCTCAGGGAGTTGCCCAGTTTCAGTGGATGTGTTGAAGATCTTTGTTAAATTAAAGGGACACACAGCATCTCTGCTCCCTCTTTAAGGACCCAGGGAGAGATGTTGTCTGGTCCCACCACCTTTGAGGTGTCAAGTTCACATAGCAGCTTCTTCACCTCCTCCTTGGTTATGTGTACCTCATCCAGCACTTGTTGGTGTACCCCCATGTTCTGATTTCCTCGAGGCCTACCGGTTTCCACTGTAAATACTTCTTTGAATCTCGTGTTGAGCTCCTCACATACCTCTCGGTAGTTTCTTGTCACCCTGATTACCTGGTCCTTGACTGTTGTTTTCCTCCCTTCTTATCTGTGCATATTCGTTTCTGGCTCTTCGGCTAATCTCTATTTTCCTGATTTTTTTGTCTTCTGTACCTTTTCCATTCTCTAGTACACCTAGTTTTTGCCTCCCTACACCTTTGGGTGAATCAAGAACTCGTTCTGTTCTTCTTTCTCTCTCCCACTGAATGTCTTGTAGAAAGTTCCTCATGCCTGAGTAGTCCCCCCCTTTCGTAGTTTTGTTTTTTCCATCCTATTCCTGCCACTTTCTCCACCTGAAGCTCAACTATATAGTCAAAGCACAGAACCACATAATCACTAGCTCCTAGGGGCCTTTCAAACATGATATCCTCGATGTCCGAACTACTCAAGGTGAATACAAGGTCCAGTCTTGCTGGATCATCCTCACCTCTCTCTCTGGTAGTGTCTCTAACATGTTGATGCATGAGGTTTTCCAGTACCACATCCATCATCTTGGCTCTCCATGTTTTGGGACCCCCATGGGGCTCCAGGTTTTCCCAGTCACCCTCCTTGTGATTGAAATCACCCATAACTCGTAACTTTGCTCCCCCATGTGAGCTCTTCTGGCTACCTCGGCTAGAGTGTCGACCATTGCTCTGTTGCTCTCATCGTATTCTTCTCTTGGCCTCCTGCAGTTCTGTGGTGGGTTGTACATTACTGAAATTATCACCTTATGGCCCTCAGACTGGATTGTTCCTACTAAGCAGTCCCTTTCATCCATGCCATTCATTCCTTCCATTTTCTCAAAACTCCACTGGTTTTTAATGAACAGTGCAACTCCTCACTCTGTCTTTCCTGAGGATTTGATATCCAGGTGAAAAGATTGCATCTGTTATCATTCCGGCGAGTTTTGTTTCTGTGAGTACTATTATGTCTGGGGATGTCTCCTTGATTCTTTCATGACATTCCTCACACTGTGTGCGTGTGTGTGTGTGTGTGTGTGTGTGTGTGTGTGTGTGTGTGTGTGTGTGTGTGTTGTGTGTGTGTGTGTGTGTGTGTGGTTTTGAAAACATGTTTTTGATATCCTTATACACTAAATATATATTTCATTATTATTATTATTATTATTATTATTATTATTATTATTATTATTATTATTATTATTATGTTTATTGTTATTATTTTAATTGTCATGGCCGTCAATAATATAATTATATTTTCAACTATCATCTACAGTGTATATACCGAGATGTATCTTTGTGTTTATACACTGTAAAACTGCATATATATGAATATACAGTGAGAAAAGTGGATTTGTCAGTATATACAGAGAAATGTATATCATTTATATACATTTAGAAAGGTGTATCTCTCAGTGTATATACACTGTGAGTTTAATGTGAACAATGTCTTAGGGATTCAAATATTTATGAAATTAGGTTAGGTGAGGTTAGGTGAGGTTAGGTTAGGTAAGATTTGTCAGGAAACAGGACAAGAGTTTCCTGACGCGGGTCTTAGCCATATGATGAACCTCAGCTTGAACTTTTAGTCATCTGACCGAGGCCTTCCACTGGCTTTCCCTTCCGCCCCTTTTAAATGATGTGATTATAACCAACAGATTATTCCCTGGCAGTGTGTCATAACATTAGTGAACGTAAACCGAACTACAAGAAATACTCTCTCTCCCGCCTGTCTCGGTAATCATGAGCAGCAGTTGTAAATCACCAGAACACGTTTACACCCCAGTTGTAAATCAGTCCTTCCTTCTTACGTAGATAGATTTGTAAATCAGAATGAATTACCGCCTGGTAATCAAGTGAATGAGATGAATTATGGTTCAATTCTGAGTGCTCATACTCCCGCTGAAGACACTCAGGCCGGACCAACAAGAAAATCTGTAAACTGAAAATGGGTCAATTTATTGGGTTTGAAGCCTCTCTACTACACGAGGGTCATTAAGGCTGCGTGTCACCTATTCTCCACCAATTAAGAATACTTTAGTTCATATAACAGAGACATAATTAAAATATTGGTGTATGTATACACTAAGACACACAAGGGAAATCAACCTGACGACACTGGAGGACAGGAGAGATAGGGGGGACATGATAACGACATACAAAATACTGAGAGGAATTGACAAGGTGGACAAAGACAGGATGTTCCAGAGATTGGACACAGTAACAAGGGGACACAGTTGGAAGCTGAAGACACAGATGAATCACAGGGATGTTAGGAAGTATTTCTTCAGCCACAGAGTAGTCAGTAAGTGGAATAGTTTGAGAAGCGATGTAGTGGAGGCAGGATCCATACATAGCTTTAAGCAGAGGTATGATAAAGCTCACGGCTCAGGGAGAGTGACCTAGTAGCGATCAGTGAAGAGGCGGGGCCAGGAGCTCGGACTCGACCCCCGCAACCTCAACTAGGTGAGTACAACTAGGTGAGTACACACACACACACATCGGCTGATTCCCACCAAGGCAGGGTGGCCCGAAAAAGAAAAACTTTCACCATCATTCACTCCATCACTGTCTTGCCAGAAGGGTGCTTTACACTACAGTTTTTAAACTGCAACATTAACACCCCTCCTTCAGAGTGCAGGCACTGTACTTCCCATCTCCAGGACTCAAGTCCGGCCTGCCGGTTTTCCTGAATCCCTTCATAAATGTTACTTTGCTCACCCTCCAACAGCACGTCAAGTATTAAAAACCATTTGTCTCCATTCACTCCTATCAAATACGCTCACGCATGCTTGCTGGAAGTCCAAGCCCCTCGCACACAAAACCTTTACCCCATCCCTCCAACCTTTCCTAGGCCGACCCTTACCCCGCCTTCCCTCCACTACAGATTTATACACTCCTGAAGTCATTCTGTTCTGTTCCATTCTCTCTACATGTCCGAACCACCTCATCAACCCTTCCTCAGCCTTCTGGACAACAGTTTTGGTAATCCAGCCTCTCCTCCTAACTTCCAAACAACGAATTCTCTGCATTATATTTACACCACACATTGTCCTTAGACATGACATCTCCACTGCCTCCAGCCTTCTCCTTGTTGTAACATTCATATATATATATATATATTATATATATATATATATATATATAATATATATATATATATATATATATATATATATTTATTTTTTTTATTATCACACCGGCCGATTCCCACCAAGGCAGGGTGGCCCGAAAAAGAAAAACTTTCACCATCATTCACTCCATCACTGTCTTGCCAGAAGGGTGCTTTACACTACAGTTTTTAAACTGCAACATTAACACCCCTCCTTCATATATATATATATATATATATATATATATATATATATATATATATATATATATATATATATATATATATATAATATATATATATATATATTATATATATATACCGATTGTGCAAAACGACGTCACTGGAGTTGTAAGTCTGTAAATAATTATTATAGCAAATTTATACTAGGATTTTTTAAGTCCAATAGCAAAAACTGAGCATTTTCACTCCTACTATCCTGTTCTCTGACTCTCTCCCTGCCTCCAAAACCCTACTCTTCTGCTCCCTGACCTCTCTCTCTCTCTCTCTTTCTCTTTCAAACACACTCTCCCTGATCTTTTTCTCTCTCATTTCTAAGCCCCCTCTCCATCCCTTACCCCTCTCCCCTTTCTAAACCCTACCCTCTTCCTCCCTGATATTCTCCTCTCTAAGCCCCACTCTCCTGCTCCTTAACACACCCACTCCCTTAAAACTCCCCTTTTCTCTTGCACCCTGAACCTCATTCTCTCCCTTTTCAACAGGTTTTCTTAGCCACACACAACATGGCACTGTTATATAAACAGTCAAGTGGGTAGCTATAGTCAGAGTCTTGAACAGTTGTAATATGACAGTAATATGAGCCGACCGCTGTGGCTGTCAGTTTTCTGTTCGTGTGCCACACTTTTTTTTTTTATCGTCTAGAAAATAACCGAGGCCTTATAATCACTTATAATGAAGAACTGGTTTAGGACATTATAATGTCGAAGAGAGTAAACTCAGACCACAACCTGACAGAAGTTTAGACATGTATACCACCTGGTTATAATCAACAAAACACTCAACCATGAAGGTATGTTCAACAAACTTAACTTTAACAACAAGGACATCAACTGGGAGCTAATAAGTCATCAGTTTACTGAAATATTTTAGGAAGATAATATGATAAACAATGACGTAAAGCGGTATACACAGTGTTATGAAGGAGGAGGAGAAGGTGCAGGTTAGAAAGGGAGAGATGTGGTTATGAAGGAGCAGGAGAAGGTGCAGGTTAGAAAGGGAGAGATGTGGTTATGAAGGAGCAGGAGAAGGTGCGGTTAGAAAGGAGAGTATGTGGTTATGAAGGAGGAAAGGTGCAGTGCAGTTAGAAAGGGAGAGATGTGGTTATGAAGGAGCAGGAGAAGGTGCAGGTTAGAAAGGGAGAGATGTGGTTATGAAGGAGCAGGAGAAGGTGCAGGTTAGAAAGGGAGGATGTGGTTATGAAGGAGGAGGAGAAGGTGCAGGTTAGAAAGGGAGAGATGTGGTTATGAAGGAGGAGGAGAAGGTGCAGGTTAGAAAGAGAGAGATGTGGTTATGAAGGAGCAGGAGAAGGTGCAGGTTAGAAAGGGAGAGATGTGGTTATGAAGGAGGAGGAGAAGGTGCAGGTTAGAAAGGGAGAGATGTGGTTATGAAGGAGGAGGAGAAGGTGCAGGTTAGAAAGGGAGAGATGTGGTTATGAAGGAGCAGGAGAAGGTGCAGGTTAGAAAGGGAGAGATGTGGTTATGAAGGAGCAGGAGAAGGTGCAGGTTAGAAAGGGAGAGATGTGCTGCCATCTATAAGCAGACTCTCCCAACAACCAACAATAATATTGGCTGGAGAACTAGAAAATATTTAACTCAAACTAAATACATCATACTGAGTCTAAGGGAAACATAGGAAGTTAAAAACCGTAAAGTGAAATTGGCAGAAATCCAAAATAGTTCTCAAATGCAAAAATTAGGTCAAAATAACATCTAATTTCGAGTCTTTGATTAAAGGAGATGGAACATACACTGACAACATCAAAGAAATGAGTGAAATACTTAAGTCCGAGTGTGACTCAGTGTTCAGTGAGCCATTAGTCAGACTAAACACTGACAACCCAAACAAGTTTTTCATGAATGAGACGCAAAATACTGCAGTCATCTTCCTAATCTCTGATATAACCCTAACCTCACGTGACTTTGAAGCCGCCATTAATTGCGTGCCCATGCGCTCCGTCCCAGTTCCAGACTCGTGGAACTCCTTATTCATCAAGAATTGCAAGAAACCCTTATCACGCGCCTTAAATATTCTATGGCCTCGCATGGGCCAGTAGGCATATTGCAGTGCTCCTTCTTTCTTATGTTCTTTCCTCCTGATGTTGCCTCACTTCACTAAGATAGTTACAAAGCAATTGCAAAAAATATAAACCACCATCAATAACCTCTCACATTATCAAGATCTTTAATTAAAAGGGTTTTAAGTAGCATGATTACCATTTACATGGAATCACAGCAGTTGCACAAGCCAGGTCAACACGGGTTCGGAACAGGTCGCTCTTGCCTCTCGCAGTTGCTGGACCATTACGACATGGCCTTGAGTGCACTTAATGACAAGCAAAGTGTACATGCTCTAAACACCGACTTTGCAAAAGTCTTTAAAAAGTGCGATCATGAGGAAATTTTACACAGAATGTGTACAGAATGAATAACTGGGAAGACTCTCCTTGATCGTCTCCCTCCTATCTGAACCCTACTCACCAGCTCCCCCGACCCTTCTCTTTATAAACCCCCACTCTTGCTCCATGCCTTTCTTCCTTTCTCCAAAGCCCCATTCTATTCCTCCTTGACCCTCTCCCTACCTCCAGAACCTCACACTCTTCCTCCCTGATCCCCTCCCTCCTCCAGAGCCCTACGTTCTTCTTCCCTGATCCTCTCCCTAAACCTGGAGAGGGTTTCGGGGATCAACGCCCCCGCGGCCCGGTCTGTGACCAGGCCTACGTCTAAAACCTACCTCCAGAACCCCCACTCTCCTCGTCCCTGGCCCTCTCCCTACCTCCAGAACCCCCACTCTCTTCCTCCCTGACCTTCTCCCTCCCCTCTAATCCACGTGATGGCACCATAATATCTCCACTATGGGTTCCCACCATGGGCTCCCCACCATCGACTTCCCCACCATCCTCTCCTCACTGCCCCTATTGCATAAATAGACTCTTGGCAAGGGTTCAGATTCCTCCTTAAATATCTCCAGCCAAAAACGTTCAGGAGGAGAATTAGATTCCCCTTCACCCAGGAGACTTGCTTCATACACTTTATTTTCAGTATGGAGAGGAAAGCTGTTTGTCTTGTGATAGAGATATCGCTGTTGCTATTGCTTTTGGTGCTGCTAATATTGCTGTTACCGATAACACTGCTCCTTCTACTGTTGCTGCTGTTACTACTGCTGTTGCTGCTGTTACTGCTAACACTTCTTCTACCGTTGTTGCTGCTTTAGTTGCTAACGCCGCTGTTTTTGCTATTTTTGGTGTTTCTGTTAATGTTGCTACTAATGTTGTAGCTAATGTTCCTGCTGCGGCTACTCCTAATATTGTTGTTATTGTTATTACCGCTGTTGTCCCTGTTGCTGCTGTCACTGCTGCTATTGTTGTTGTTGCTACATCATAGCCATGGAGGTGTGTGTGTGGTGTGTGTGTGTGTGTGTGTGTGTGTGTGTGTGTGTGTGTGTGTGTGTGTGTGTGTGTGTGTGTGTGTGTGTGTGTGTGTGGTGTGTGTGTGTGTGTGTGTGTGTGTGTGTGTGTGTGTGTGTGTGTGTGTGTGTGTGTGTGTGTGTGTGTGTGTGTGTGTGTGTGTGTGTGTGTGTGTGTGTGTGTGTGTGTGTGTGTGTGTGTGTGTGTGTGTGTGTGCAGTGTGACAAGAGCCTTGCCCCACTGCCGTCTTGGTGTCCACCACACCGTCCATCCCTATACATGACAGGTTCCGAACCCGACCTGTCATGTACTACTCAGGTCACAACACAGCTGATGACACACACAGCACCTCTCTAACTCCCTGCCTTTTTTCGTTTCACTGTATCCCTTCCTTCTCCCCTATTATTCTTCTCCCATCCCCACTTCCCCCTCGCCCCACGTGGGTCCTTACCTGAGAATTAGTCTAATCTATGTTCCATAGCTCGGTTGGTAGCGCACTCGGCTCACACGTTGTGAGACGTTTACCCATTCTGCCTGAGGTATCCCAGCAAGTGAGCACGTCTCCTGTGTTATCCCAGTGCTTAACAGAATAAGGAATAATATATGAAGGTACAAATAAAATGGGAACTATAGCTGTAGTTTACTTAATAACATAAAAGGGCTAGAATACAACACATCCTGATGGAAGTTGACATAATATAACAATTGAGTTATGAGACTTATTACCAGGGGGAAAGGTAGATGTTATCAGTAACACGGACTAGTACTCACTCTTAATTCACTGACCAGCTGATCCGAGATTCCCAATGCGTGGTCCTCTACACACGCGGCTGTCCAGAGCTCTCGCTCCCCGGACCTGTCACCAACAACCTCCTTGCTCAGCTGTTCCCTGGGCTTATATGGTGGCCAAAGTACCCCTCTACAATGGTCTGTGCGCCACGTGTTACAACCTGACGCCGAGGTCTGACGCCGTCAAGAACAAAAGACCTCAGACGTGTGCGTGACTACCCGACATTTGCCAAGGCAGGTGTGACCACCCGACATTCGCCAAGGCAGGTGTGACCATATAATTAAGTCTCCCTAGAGACCTCACAAGCCCATTTGAACTGCATCACAACGTTGAGTATCCGTGGTTCGATCCCTGGTATGGGTGGAAACACTGGGTGTGTTTCCTTAAGACACCTGCTGTCCCTGTTCACCTAGAAGTAAAGTAGGTTCCTGGGTGTTACTGACTGATATTGGTCGAATCCTGGAGACAAAATTAACGTAAGTTGCGGGAAATGGTCTGCATAACCAGGAGCTTTCTAGTATGTCACTGTTGTCAGCTATGGTCTGTATAAGTTGTATCATGTATTTGTAGAAGTAAAGATGATTATTATTATTATTATTAAATTACCCGAATTAAATAACCGCGTGATATAATTTCTTATGTTCTTACGGAGTAGTAGTTAGCGTATTATCAGACTTTACCTAGAGAATAGTAATTTATACGTCATAGGGATATAAAGCCATTTAAGCGTATCATTTAACAAAAGACCTTAAATAACAAAAAGGCACAATACCGTGACTGGAACGATACACAAATAACCCGCACATAAAAGAGAGAAGCTTACGACGACGTTTCGGTCCGACTTGGACCATTATCAGCAGACACTTACCCTGTGTCCTGATGAAGACACCACCGCTTACTGAAGTCAGGTAAAGTGTCTTCAAGGTGACAGGAAGGATGCCTCCTGAGGCGAATCTTATTCATAAGATGACCTGACACTGGAGTTACAGGTCGTGTGATCGAGGCCTTTCGCTGGCTTACCGGTCCACCGATGTATTTCATTCACTACG
>NC_069424.1:9346778-9359278 GCF_026875155.1 Cherax quadricarinatus | reverse complement strand
GACCCAGGGTTCCCCCAAAAGGTGGGGGGAGGCAAAAACCCAAAGGTGCTGGGGAATTTGGAAAAAGGCAAAGGACCCGGGAAGAAAAAAGGAGAGCAGCGTAGACCCCGAAACAAATATGCACAGATAAGAAGGGGGGCCCAAAGAAAAATTTTGAAAACGACATAGCACGAAACCCAAAAACTAACCCAAACTTTTTGTCCCGGCCACATCAGGGGGAAAAACCCAAAAAGTCAAGGACCGGGTTTAACCCGGCTAAGGAAGGAAGGGGGAGAGACAACGGGAAATAACCTTTAAGATGGGGGGAACTCAACAAAATTCAAAAAAAGTTTTTCCCAAGGAGACAAAGGAGCTCCAGAAAGAGGGAAAGGGGGGGCACACCACCATTTTTGGACACAGTGCATACAACCGAGGAGAAGTGAAAGGCTTCTGATGAGCTAAAATACCTAAAAAGGAAAAGGGGGGCCAGATAACACCCCCATGGGTATTGAGAGGGGGAGAAAGGGGCGCTATGGGCCCCCTAACAACAATATTCAATACTTTCTATCGAAAGGGAGATTGCCTGAGGCATGGAAGACGCAAATTATTTCCCAATTTTTAAAAAAGGAGACAGAAAATGAACAAAAAATACGACCAGTGTCCCTGACAAAAATAAAACAAAATCATGGAGAAGTTTACAGGGGAAGAGGGTGGAACACCTGAAAGGAACGATCTCATCAACAGCAACCCAACAGGGTTTTCAGGGACGGGAAATTCTGTGTCAAAAAACCACTGGATTTCTATGACTTTGGTGACGGAAGTAAAACAAAGAGAGAAGGGTGGGTGATTGCATTTTTTTGGGAACGGGCAAAAAGGCTTTACCATTTCCCCACAAAAAAGAGATTGGTGCAAAAAGGGAGCCCAAGCGGGGAAAAACAGGGAAGGCCCCTAAAGGGATCAGGAATACTTGCCCAGGAAGACAGAAAGCGAGTCATGGTAGGGGGCGAGGTGCCCAAGGGGGCACCTGTGCCCAGGGGGGTTCCCACAGGGGTCAAGTCCAGCCCAGGCTTTTTCCTGGTATTTGTGAACGACATGAGGGAAAGGAATTAAAACTCGAGGGCCCCCTTTTTGCAGATACGTGAATTTTGATGAGAAAAATTTCACTCATCAAAAGACCAGGCAAACTACAAAGGGATCGGGACGGGCCCGAAAACCTGGTCCAGAAAAATTTGGTCCTGGATTTCCAACCCCCACCAAGTGAAAATTTCCTGAAGTTTGGGGGAAAGGGGCGGGGGAAAAACCGCGGGAGGGAGTACAGTCTGGGGGGCCAAACAACAAACCTCACTCAAGGAAAAAGATTTTGGGGTGATTATAACACCGGGCACCCTCTTCTGAAGCGCACATAAACCCAAAAATAACGCTGCAGCATATGGCGCCTAGAAAAACCCAGAACAGCATTCCGACATTTTAATAAGGAATCATTCAGGACCCTTACCCCGTTTACTTTTGGGCCCCCAAAATTGGGTATGCGGCCCCCATTTTGGAAAACCCACCCCTACCCCAAGCACGTAAAGAAACTAAAAAAAGTGCAAAGGTTTGAAAAAAAGACAGTCCCGAGCAAAGAGGAAAGTCCTACGGGGAAAGGGGTTTAAAGGGGAAATCAACCTGACGACACGGAGGACGGGAGAATGGGGGGGAAAATAAAATAACAAAAAACAAAATACTAAAGGGGAATTTGGGAAAGGGTGGACAAAGAAAAGGATTTTCCAGAAAACGGGACACAGCAACCCCGGGGACACATTTTAAAAAGCTAAAAGACACAGTTAAATCAAAGGTTTTTTGGGAAATTTTTTTCTTCACCCACAGAGTAGTCGGGAAGTGGAATATTTTGGGGAAGCGATTTTAGTGGAGGCAGGATCCATACATAGCTTTAAGCAGGGTTCGATAAAGCTCGGGTTTTGGGGAGAGTGACCTAGTACCCGACCATAAAAGGGGTGGGGCCAGAGTTTGGGACTCGCCCCTGAAACCCCTAAACTGGGTGAGTCCCAACTGGGTGAGTACACACACACACACACACACACACCCCCCACACACACACACACCACACCCCACAAACACATACACACACCCCACACACACACACACACACACACACACACACCCCAAAACAGATTTGCGACAATTTTAAACCCCAGAGCAAAGGGGAATGTCCTATGAAAAAAAAATTAAGGGAATCGGCCCTAAACGACACTGGAGGACAGGGGGTCGGGGGAACTGAAACGACATTAAAAAACTGCGGGGAATAGACAAGGGGGACAAAGACGGGTGTCCAGGGGGGGGAACAAAAGAAACAAGGGGGCCCCAAAATTGGAAGTTGAAGACAAAAATGAGTCAGAGAGATAGTGGGAAGTATTTCTTCATCATAGAGTTGAAAGGGCAGGGGAATGGCCTAAAAAAAATTGACGTAGTGGGGGCAGGAACCATACCCAGTTTTAAGACGGGTTTGAAAAGCTCATGAGGGGGGGAAGAGAGAGGCCCATAGAAACCCGGGTAAAAGAGGCGGGGCCAGGAGCTAAACTCGCCCCGCAACCACAAATAGGTGGGGTACAAATAGGTGAGTACCCCCAAAACAACACACAACCCACACACCCCACACAAACAACACACACCACACACATACAAAACACCCCATACACACACACACACACACACACACACACATACCTCACACACAACACACAAACACACACACACACCCACACAATGCCAATTGTCTGTCGATAAACCCCTTTTTGGACAAACACTACTAACACACATAAAAACCTAATCGAGCCCCAACCCCGGGGACGAAAGGTCAAAGGGAAACAAGAGGAATGACATCAAAAAAACCCAAAAAACAGATGCCCAAACAATTAAAGAAATTAAAATTTTAGGGAAAATTTTAAAATGAACCCCACAAAACACCCCCACACACACACACACACACCACACATAATATATATATAATAAAAAATTATATAAATATTTTTAAATTTTAATATATATATATATATATATATAATATATATAATAAATATAATTTTTTTTATATAGAGGGGGTTCACCTCGGGTTTAAAATTTGGGGGACCCATAGTGGATAAAAAGGCTTCAAGGAAGAATTTTTTGGTTTTCTTCCTGAAGCCGTTTAAATATTCCATTTCCCCCCCTACCACCCCATCTTTTCCTTTTTTTTTAACCCCAAAGGGAAAATTTTAAATTTCATAATTGGTTCAAAAGATTTAAGAGATACATTGTTAATTAAAGATGGCATATACAGTAAAAGAGATTTGAAGAAACATGTCTAGTAAATGTTGTTTCGTGTTTTTTTACTGTTATAATGCAAAATCCCCATCCAGCTCCTCAGACTTTGGCGGGGTGCCCCAAAATACATCAGGGATTACCTCTTTGAAACCGCATGACCCCTGGGAAAGCAAACTAGCGCCCGGGGTCCCTAGTTTTCCCGAAGAGGCCTTTTGCCTACTCCTTACCCAACTTAGGTCACTCTTTTTCCCCAAGCAAAGGGTCCCCTTTAGCCTATGGGAACAAACATATAATGATGGGGAAGTTCCCCAAAATTTTTTAAAACTTTTGGGGCTCCCCCGAAGGGTGGGGGCTTTCCCTCCCCCTTTCCCCCTTGGGGGTATTTGAATAGGGATCAGCCAGGGGAGAAAGCACAGTGTAATCCCCCCACTAATGCTTATCGCCCCGTCCGGGTTTTAGCTTCTGGGTGCCTCAGATTTTCATAGTTGGGGTGGCTCCCTTTTCTGCGGGCATCCAGCTGTTTTTGAGGGTCCTCCCTTTATAAAGTTATTTAAACCCCCTCAAAGTCTTGCAATCTTCCCTCGGGTTTACGGCACACAAGAACCCCTGGTCCCGAAAACAAATCGCTGCTTCCCCTGCCACAAAAAACACTTGTGTTCCGGGGAGAAAAAGGGGGGCAAGTTGTGGGCAACAAACCCAAAGCGGGTGGGCCCGTGAGTCGAGGCGTGTGCCAAGGCTGGAGTTGGGAACAGCCAACCGAAAGTCCCTGCAGAGGGGGTCTCACTGCCATTATTGAGACATATTCCCACAACGGGGCCCTCCCAGTGCGACTGTTTGTAGGTTTTTGGGGGGGGGCAGGTCGGTTTCAAAGCACGTTTTAAATATCCCAATCATGGCTCCGTAAAGGGAAATTTTGGGGCCTGGCTCCAATCTTTGTTCCCCAAATTTCAGAGAGCAAATGCTTTCACCAAAATTTCAGGAAATGCAAACTGGATGACTTGCGGACACCAAGCCTTTCCCAGTCCCCGAAATGGGAAATGTAGCTTGGTTCCCCTGCCCCCTCCCTTTGAGAGTAAAGTTAAGTAAATTTTCGAAAAAACTGCCTCAGATATTGTCCCAAAAATTTTTTGGGACACACACACATATAAAATATATATATTTAAAAATATATATAAATATATATAAATATAAAATATATATATATTTTATATTTTATATAAATATATTATATATTATATATATATAATATATATAAAATATAATAAAATATATAATTTTTTGTCCAAACACACAAAAAACAAAAAAATAAAGACTGACAAAATCAAAAACAAATTAAAAAACCCACAAAAAAAGCCTGAAGAACAAGTGGGAAAGCGTGGGGTGGCAACACTGCTTCTCCTCCTTCGCAATTTCCCCACCAATATCAAATGTCAAGGCACGGGGTATCAAGGGTGTGGGGGGAAATATTCCACTTAGTAATTGTTAGGGGGGGGGAGGGGAAAGGGAAAGACAACCTTGGGTAGAGTCAGGGAAATTTGGGAAAATGGAAGAGGATAGGGGGATGGGGGAGGGAAAAAAAGGGAGGAAGGGGTTTTGGGGAAAAAAAAAGAAAGTGGGGTTTAAACGAAAAGATTTTAGTTTAAAAAGGTATTAAAGGGACAAACCCCCCATGTGCTGCTACACATTATGTAAAAAAGTAACATTGTGGGGAAAACCCCCAGTGTGCGCTAACCCCTATTATGAATTTATATTACATTTTTGGGAACACCCCCCTGGGGCGGGACACAAATTTTGTGGATAGTCAAATGTAGGAACACCCACATGTGCTGCTTTCAAATATTATGTAATAGTTACATTTTTGGGAACAAACCCCCAGTGTGGGGTGCTACACAATTAAAAGTTTTATAGTTTCCTTGTGGGAACCCCCAGTGTGCGGGTAAAACTATTATTAAAAATAATTTCATTGTGGAACAACCCCCATTGCTGCTAAATTATTTGTAAATAGTTACATTGTAGGAAACCAACAGGTGGCCCGCTACACTATTAAGATGATAGTTACATTGTAGGAAAAAACCAAAAGTGTTCTGCTAAAACTAATTTTGTATGATATTACATTGTAGGGAAAACCAACAGTGTGCTGCTACCTATTAAATTTTGATAGTTTCAATTTTTGGGAACCCCCCCACAGTGTGCTGCTTTCACTAAAATGTATGATAGTTACATTGGGAGGAACACCAACATGGGGCGCACACTATTGTATGAAAAGTTTTCAAATTTTGGGGAAAAACCAACCCGGGCCCGCCACACAAAAATGTATGGGGTTTTACATTTTTTAGGAACACCCAAAAGGTGCTCTACAAAAATTAAAATAAGATAGTTTACATTGTGGGGAACACCCACAAGTGCCCGCTACAAATATAAAAAAATAGTTTTAAATTTTAGGGAAAACCCAAAATGTGCGCTACACTTAAATTTTGTAAAGTAGTTACATTGGGGGGGAACAACCCCCCATGGGGCTGCTACACTATTTTGTATGAAAGTTTTCATTGTAGGAAAAACCAAAAAGTGTGCGCTACACTATTATGTAGATAGTTACAATTTTGGGAACACCCACATGGCCCTACACTATAAAGTAGGGAAAATTTAAATTTTGGGAAAAACCAACAGTTTTGCTGCTACACTATTTTTGTATGATTTTTACATTGTTTGGAACACCAACATTTTGCACTACAAATATTAAAAAATGATAGTTCCCTTGTGGAACAAAAAACATGTGCGCTAAAACTATTATTAAAATAGTTACATTTTTGGGAACACCAAAATTGCTGCCCTTTACTATTTGTATGATAGTTCAATTTTAGGAACACCCCAGTGTGCGCAAACACATTATGTTGATAGGGTTTCTTGTAGGGAAAACCCAAAAAGTGTGCTGCAAAAACTATTATTAAAATTTTTTTTGTAGGAACACCAACAGTGTGCTGCTACACTATTATGTATGATAGTTACATTGTGGGAACACCAACAGTGTGCTGCTACACTATTATGTATGATAGTTACATTGTGGGAACACCAACAGTGTGCTGCTTCACTATTATGTATGATAGTTACATTTTGGGAACACCAACAGTGTGCTGCTTCACTATTATATATGATAGTTACATTTTGGGAACACCCACAGTGTGCTGCTACACTACTCTCTCTCTCTCCTCTCTCTCTATATATATATATATATATATATATATATTATATATATATATATATATATATATATTTATATATATATATATATATTATATTATAATATATATATATAGTTACTATGAGGGAACGAGAGCTGTCTGTATTTTGCTGCCACATTCCATTACACATGATTGGTTTTATACATAGGGTAATAAAATGTATCAGTAATAGCCGAGAGACTTCAGTAAGGTGATGAGGATATCGTCAAGCATTCCACTACGTGTTCAGCTTCAGTGAACCTCTGCTCAGTGAGCCTTACAATACAATGTGTCTTTAATAACCATTATACGTGAGTCTCTTACTAAACGATTTAAGTCACGACCAAATATTAAATAATTCTGTAGCTATGTTAGGCTAAGTTAGAATTGGGAAGGTTGCTTTAATGTAATCCCTAATTAGGTTTAATATACATGTAATTAGCAGCTGAGGCACAATGTAGTGGCTACAATCGTAGGGAAGCACACGTTCGTGTACAAGATGCGAGGGACAGGTAGTGCATCACACCTTAGCTCTCTATACATAGGTGTAAAGCAGAGAGGAGTGGCTGTCAAGACAATATGCACAACAAGATTTACCCTCAGGAGGTTTTCTGTTGATTATCCTCATTACCACATTCGTGAGGTCAGTCTTGTAACCTGATACTTGCGACGCATAAAATACATGTCTGTTGTATATGTATTAATGTGTTTCCCACTGCATATTATTCTGTGAACAAACTCCGTACCATAAGGCAGGAGAGGAAACGTTGTGTTTCTGAAATTTAACACAGACTTGGCCTGTGAGATCACAAGATATTTGGTCTGTGAGACGAGATACTTGGTCGAATGACCACAAGACATTGGTCTGTAAATAACTCAACACACCTGGTCTGTAAGACCACAAGACACTTGGCTTTTAACACCTCAACACACTTGGTCTGTAAGACCACAAGACAAACTTAGTCTGTAAGACCACAAGACACACTTGGTCTGTAAGACCAAAAGACACTTAGTCTGTAAGACCACAACACACTTGGTCTGCATAACCACAAGACACACTTGGTCTGTAAGACCACAAGACATATTTGTTCTGTAAGACTACAAGACACACTACAAGACACACTACAAGACTATAAAACATTTGGAAAGGAAACCATCTGTTTACCAGCTGTAAGCGAGCCAGCTATGTTGTTTACGTTAGGTCACAGGAGGGATGACTTGCATGTTGACTGGGAAGACGGGTAGGACAGAGCAGTGAAACTAAAAGGTTGTGTGTAGAGAGGAAGAAATGGATAATTATGGTTGAAATAACCTGACCACTTTGGGTGGTTTTCAAGGAGTGGTTTTTGTTACGTTGAGTGAGCCAGCTGTTTCTGCGACCACCGGTGCTACTACTCCTGTTACTGCAGCTGCTATTACTAACACTACTACTGATTCAGTTACTACTACTACTGATTCAGTTACTACTACTACTGATGCAACTACTACTACTATTGCTGATCCTACTGCTATTACTGATCCTACTGCTGCTACTACTACTATTACTTGAGTTTGGTCTCTACACTAGGTGGATCTAGAGATAAAAAAAAATGATTGTACCACATGATGCAGCATTCTGTATCTCCTGTGTTGACACACAATCATTAGTGACGTAAAAGGTTTAGAAAACCGACACCTTGAAGAATGAGACACTTGTGCAGCATTTAGGAATATTTACTGAGGAAGTGTTTCGCCAGCCAGTGGCTTCTTCAGCCCAATACAGAGAAGAATGGTGGAAGACGAGGAGTAGTTTGAGGTAGTCAGTCTCTCAGCCTGGAGTCGATGTGTTCAGTGTTGGTAACTTCATCTGACTGGATTCAGACGTCACTATTAATTCAATTAGTGTGGATGAAGCAAAATACTGGGTTTGTTGTCGTCAATAATTGATGCAGTGTGGAATACCTGGAAGCACCAGTGGCAAATTGCTGTGGCTTTGTGACGGTTGAAAAAACTGCTTCCTCGTCAGCTATACACAGCTTCTATACACTGCCTTTATACAGGTCGACCCTCGTCAAATATTGCCAACTCTGACCGTGGGAACATAATTTGTTTTTGTCATTCCAGTTGAGAGAAGGTCAGCAGGTCAGACTGTTGTTGTTGTTGTTGTTGGTTATTGCTGATTATTCTTGTTATTATTAAGACATAAATATATAGGTTAAAAACGTTATCCCAACTCAGCTCAAATTTAAATCAGCTCCAAGTACACTACCACCCCCCCTCAGGGGGGCCATCCACAACGGCGACTAAACCTGGGGAACCCACCGGGTCTATGCTAGGTAACAGGGGCAGCAAAACCCGTCAGCAGACTTGTACATTAAAAACGTTTTCCCAACTCAGCTAAAATTTAAATCAGCTCCAAGTACACTACCACCCACCCTCAGGATGCCATCCACAACAGGCGACTAACACCTGGGTACCTACCGATCTACTGCTAGGTAAACAGGGGCAGCAGCTGTCAGCAGACTTGTCATTAAGTCTGTCCCTGCCAGGGAAATTGAAAACCCGGGTTTCTAGCGATTTTGGGCCCAACGCTTACCATTTAGGTACCAAAAATTGATCCCTTGGGGATGGGAGGGGTGGGGGGAGGTTGCTCCAATTCCCCGGGATCAGGATCTTTTCACCAGATCCCAAAGGGACAGATATGCTGAAAGGGGCCTCCCCGATGCAAAGCTAGATTGGGATGGCAAAGTAAACAACATCAAGTTGGGGCCCCAAACCCCCCTCCCCTCCCCTCCCAAACCCTCTCCCCTCCCCTCTCCTCCCCTCCCAAACCCCCCCCCCACTCCCCCTTTCCCCCCAATCCCCTTCTCCACTCATCCCCCTCCCCTACAAATCCCCCTCCCATACCTTTCCTCCTACCAAATCCCCAACCCCCACTCCCCCCTCCCTACATTTCCATCCCCCTCAAAAGGCCGGGCCTCTGTACCCCGCTCGTGGCACTCAACTTGGGTTCCCCCAACGATGCCCGGCCCGAGGCATTTTTGGCGGGGCTTGAGGGATAACAAAAAACTTTTTTTAAGAATATATTTGTTTGTGGTATTTTTCTTCAGTTTGTTGTGAGTTTGGAGAGAAGAAGAAGAAGAAGGGAAAAAGAAAAGAAGAAAAAAGAAGAAGAAGGGGAAGAAGAAAAAAGAAGAAGAAGAAGAAGAAAAAAGAAAAAGAAGGGAAAAAGAAGAAAGAAGAAGAAGAAGAAGAAGAAGAAGAAGGGGAAAAAGAAGAAGAAGGGGGGGAAAAAAGAAGAAAAAAAGAAAAAGAAGGAGAAGAAGAAGAAGAAGGGAGAAGAAGAAAAAAAAGAAAAAAGAAGAAGAAGAGAAGAAGAAGAAGAAGAAGAAGAAGAAAAGGGGGAAGAAGAAGAAGAAGGAAAAAAAAGGAAAAAGAAGAAGAAGAAGAAGAAGAAGGAGGGAAAAAAGAAGAAAGGGAAAAGAAAAAAGAAGAAGGAAAAAGAAGAAGGAAGGAGAAGAAGAAGAAAAAAAAAGGGGAAAAAGGGAAAAGAAGAAGAAGAAAGGAAGAAAAAAGAAAAAAGGAAAAAAAGAAAAGAAAGAAGAAGAAGAAAAAAGGGAAAAAAAGGGAGAAGAAGGGAAAAAAAAGAAGGAAAGAAAAAGAAAGAAGAAGAAGAAGAAAAAAAAAAAGAAAAGAAGAAGAAGAAAAAGGGAAAAGAAAAGAAGAAGGGAAAAAAAGAAAAAAGGAAAAATAAGGGAAAAAGAAGAAGAAGAAGAAAAAAGGGAAAAAAGGAAAAAGGAAAGAAGAAAGAAGAAGAAGAAGAAAAAAGAAGAAAGGAAAGGGAAAAAAAGAAGAAAAGAAGAAGAAAGAAGAAGAAAAAAGAAGAAAGAAAGAAGGAAAGAAATGAGGGAAAAAGAAAAAAAGAAGAAAGAAGAAGAAGAAAAAAGAAGAAGAAGGGGAAAAAGAAGAAGAAGAAGAAGAAAAAAGAAGAAAAAAAAGAAAAAGAAAAAAGGGGAAAAAGGAAAGGGGAAAAGAAGAAGAAAAGAAAAGAAGAAGAAAAAAGAAAGGAAAAAAGAAAAGGGAAAAAAGAAGAAGAAGGAAAAGGGAAAAAGAAAAGGGAAAAAGAAGAGAAGAAAAGAAGAGAAGAAAAAGAAGAAGAAAAAAGGGGAAAAAGAAGAAGAAAAAAGGAAAAAGAAGAAGAAGAAGAAGAAAGAAGAAGGAGAAGAAAAAGAAAGAAGAAGAAGAAGGGGAAAAAGAAGAAAAAGAAAAAGAAGAAGAAGGAGGAGGGAAAAAAAGAAGAAAAAAAAAGAAGAAGAAGAAGGGAAAAAGAAGGAGAAAAAGAAAAAGAAGAAGGGAAAAAGAAGAAAAAGAAGGGGAAGAAGAAGGAAAAAGAAAAGAAGAAGAAAAAGAAGAAGAAAAAGAAAAAAGAAGGAGAAGAAGAAGAAGAAGAAAGAAGAAAAAAAGAAGAAGAAAAAGAAAAAAGAGGGAAAAAAAGAAGAAGAAGGAGGAGAAGGGAAGAAAAAAGAAGAAGAAAGAAGAAAAAGGGAAAAAGAAGAAGGGAAAAAGAAGGGAAAGAAGAAGAAAAAAGAAGAAGGAAAAAGAAGAAGAAGAAGAAGAAGAAAAAGAAGAAGAAGAAGAAAGAAGGAGAAGAAGAAAAGAAAAAGAAGGGAAAAAGAAGAAGAAGAAGAAGAAGAAGAAGAAGAAGAAAAAAAGGGGGAAAGAAGAAGAAGAAGAAGAAGAAGAAGAAGAAGAAGAAGAAGAAGAAAAGAAGGAGAAGAAGAAGAAGGAAAAAGAAGAAGGGAAGGGGGAAGAAAAAGAAGGGAAAAGAAAAAGAAAAAAGGGAAAAAAAGAAAAAGAAGAAGAAGAAGAAGAAGAAAAAATAGGGAAAAAGAAGAAGAAGAAAAAAGAAGAAAAGGGAAAAAGGGGAAAGAAGAAGAAAAAGAAGAAGAAAAGGGAAAAAAGAAGAAGAAGAAAAAAGAAAAGAAAAAAAGAAAAAAGAAGAAAAAAGAAGAAAAGAAGGGAAAAAAGAGTAGAAGGGAAAAAGAAGAAAACAACAACAACCCCAAAAAACAGCAACCCGCAACAACAACCCGCAACAACAAAAACAATAACCCAAAAACAACAAACAACTCAACAACAATTTTCCCAAAAACAAGAACAGCAACAACAAACAACAAAAAAAAACAAAAACAACAACCCAAAAACAACAACAAGAAAAAGCAACAACAACACCAACAACAACAACACAACCAAAAAACAACAACAACAACAACAAAACAACAAAAGCAACAACAAAAACAACAACAACAACAACAAACAACAACAGGGAACAACAACAAAAAACAACAACAACAACAACCTCAAAAAAACAAAAAAAACACAACACAACCCAAAAAAACAAATACAACAAACAACCAACAACAACAAAACAACAACAAAAAAAACAACAACAACAACAACAAAATCAACAAAAAACAACAACGAACACAACAAAACACAAAACAACAAGGGGGGGGGGGGGGTTGGGGGGGGGGGGGGGGGGGGGGGGGGGGGAAAAAAAAAAAAAAACAACAACAACCAAAAAGAACAAAACCTACAACCCCAAACAACAAAAAACCCAAAAAAACAACAAATACAACAACAACAACAACAACAAACCCAAAAAAAATTTTCAAAAAACAAGAAAACAAACAACAAAAAACAACAACAAAAACAACAAACCCCCCAAAAACAAAAGAAAATTACAGACCAATACAAAATTTTTTTTTTTTTTTTGTCCGTTTTATTTGTAAAGTATAAGTGTTTGTACCAAGTCTTTTATTTTTCATCAGTGAGGATTACAAATCTTGACTTTTTCATCAATGGGGTCATCAATGATGACGCATTTTTCACTCAGGGGAGGTGTCTCGGTTTTCATTTTTCGTTTAAATTTAAAGTAATATGTTACGTTTTGGACGCCCCTTTTTTTTACTAAAGAAAGCACTTATTTTTTTATTAATTTCCCCCAGCTATTTTACTGGGATT
>NC_069424.1:9331778-9341778 GCF_026875155.1 Cherax quadricarinatus | reverse complement strand
AAACAACAAACAAGCCAAGTGTCTTATCGACAAGTGCCTTTGACAACTGGTAACTAACACATATGTATCACCAGAGTTATGTTAACGATGTTGTTGTTAATGATGGTTCGGTTTGTGGTTGTTGTTGTTGTTGTTGTTGTTAATTTTAGCTGTGTTTGTGTGTTGTTGTCTTTTTATCACTGTCTTTAACGTTGTTATTGTTCTTGTTGTCGTTCGTTGATACTTTTTTTATTGTCTGCCGTTGTTTATGTTCTTGCTATTGACGTTATGTCCTTGTTATTCATTTACTGTTGTTGTTGTTGTTGTTGTAGTTGTTGACGTGGCTGAAATGGCAACGCATCGCAGTGTTGCCACACGAAGCTCATGTAAATAAACCTCAATTGCACCTCTTATTTTCTTGTTCCAGTTTAATATCTCTCTATTTCAGATTTCATCGCCCAGTTTTCACTAGCCGAATAAAAGTGCACATTACCTTTACAGTAACATTGCTCAGTAAATGTTGTCAATGTTTAGCAACCACGTGCAATAAAAATGTGTTTTCTCTCTTCTTTCTATGTTATTTAAAAATATTATGATAAACATTAATATTGTAACCAGATTTATATTCGACTGTATTTGTCTTATTTATGTGGTATATACATCGAGAAGTGTGTATTGTTTATATACAGAGAGGTGTATATCACTTAGTTATATATACAGAGAGGTATGTATTAAACAGAGTATATACACAGATGTGCAATAGATATTACAACAAGCTGTGGTGGGTATCCAACAAAGCCACGGGATTGATGGATAAGACACGGTAGCCCTTTCGTACTGGCATCAATCCGTCTTCAGGAGCTTGCAACGGCAAGTAAGGGTAACGCAGGGCGTGAGCACTGAGCCTCTTGCAGCCATTCTGATCATGGACGTGAACCTTGGCTCTCTACGTTCCTCGAGTCAGCTCCTGATTAGCAGGGTTGTGGTGCTTATGATGGTCTGCGGAAGGAGGGCACTAACAGCCTGATCGATCAGGACAGCAACCAGGAAGCCTGGTCTGGGATCGGGCCGCGGGAGCGGCGACCCCCAGAAGCAACTATAGGAAAGCTATGCGTAACCATATTTCAGTCTCTCTCTCTCTCTCTCTCTCTCTCTCTCTCTCTCTCTCTTCTCTCTCTCTCTCTCTCTCTCTCTCTCTCTCCTTTTCCTTTCATCTCCTGCCCAAGCATGTTGTCTACCTTAAGCAAACAAGCTAAACATAACAATTAGCACTACTTGCAGTTCCTCAGGAGCTGACTGTACACAATGTACGTCACAGTGCTGATGCAACACCAGTATGCTGTACACAATGTACGTCACAGTGCTGATGCAGCACCTACATGCAGCACCCACGCTCTCAAATGTACACAAACTTGAGAAAATTACAGATTTTTTACGCAGCGGTTACAGTCTGGTTAATCAGGCTCTCATCCACCGGGAGGCCTGGTCGTGGACCGGGCCGCGGGGGCGTTGATCCCTGGAACACCTTCCAGGTAGACTCCAGGTAGAGGTTCGTACAGGTTTCTATAAAGGTTTATACTAAGGTTTGAACAGGGGTTTGTACAGAACTTCTATATAGGCTAGTACAAACCTCTGTACAGAGGTTTGTAAAGAGCCTCGTAGAGAGGTTTGCCTCACCCATTCTCCAGAGAATAGAGCCAGAGGAGATATGGTCGTGTCGTACAAGATGCCAGGGATTAACATAGTTTAGGCACTGGCACTCTGCCATGAGAGGCACCAGAACGCGCGGGGCCACAGATGCAAATTCGGTAGGAAAATGAACTAAAGTAAGATTAGAGAACTTTATACTGTGAGGGACACCTTGAAGGTGCGAGTGAGCCAAGGTGTGTTCTATCCTGTGTTATCACCGTCAAGGTGTGTTCTATCCTGTGTTATCACCGTCAAGGTGTGTTCTATCCTGTGTTATCACTGTCAAGGTGTGTTCTATTCTGTGTTATCACCGTCAAGGTGTGTTCTATCCTGTGTTATCACCGTCAAGGTGTGTTCTATCCTGTTATCACAGTCAAGGTGTGTTCTATCCTGTGTTATCACCGTCAAGGTGTTTTCTATCCTGTGTTATCACCGTCAAGGTGTGTTCTATCCTGTGTTATCACCGTCAAGGTGTGTTCTATTCTCTGTTATCACCGTCAAGGTGTGTTCTATCCTGTGTTATCACTGTCAAGGTGTGTTCTATCCTGTGTTATCACCGTCAAGGTATGTTCTATCCTGTTATCACCGTCAAGGTGTGTTCTATCCTGTGTTATCACCGTCAAGGTGTGTTCTATCCTGTTATCACCGTCAAGGTGTGTTCTATCCTGTGTTATCACCGTCAAGGTGTGTTCTATCCTGTTATCACCCTCAAGGTGTGTTCTATCCTGTGTTATCACCGTCAAGGTGTGTTCTATCTGTGTTATCACCGTCAAGGTGTGTTCTATCCGGTGTTATCACCGTCAAGGTGTGTTCTATCCTGTTATCACCGTCAAGGTGTGTTCTATCCTGTGTTATCACCGTCAAGGTGTGTTCTATCCTGTGTTATCACCGTCAAGGTGTGTTCTATCCTGTGTTATCACCGTCAAGGTGTGTTCTATCCTGTGTTATCACCGTCAAGGTGTGTTCTATCCTGTTATCACCGTCAAGGTGTGTTCTATCCTGTTATCACCGTCAAGGTGTGTTCTATCCTGTGTTATCACCGTCAAGGTGTGTTCTATCCTGTGTTATCACCGTCAAGGTGTGTTCTATCCTGTGTTATCACCGTCAAGGTGTGTTCTATCCTGTTATCACCGTCAAGGTGTGTTCTATCCTGTGTTATCACTGTCAAGATGTGTTCTATCCTGTGTTATCACCGTCAAGGTATGTTCTATCCTGTTATCACCGTCAAGGTGTGTTCTATCCTGTGTTATCACCGTCAAGGTGTGTTCTATCCTGTTATCACCGTCAAGGTGTGTTCTATCCTGTGTTATCACCGTCAAGATGTGTTCTATCCTGTTATCACCGTCAAGGTGTGTTCTATCCTGTGTTATCACCGTCAAGGTGTGTTCTATCCTGTGTTATCACCGTCAAGGTGTGTTCTATCCTGTGTTATCACCGTCAAGGTGTGTTCTATCCTGTGTTATCACCGTCAAGGTGTGTTCTATCCTGTTATCACCGTCAAGGTGTGTTCTATCCTGTTATCACCGTCAAGGTGTGTTCTATCCTCTGTTATCACCGTCAAGGTGTGTTCTATCCTGTTATCACCGTCAAGGTGTGTTCTATCCTCTGTTAACACCGTCAAGGTGTGTTCTATCCTGTTATCACCGTCAAGGTGTGTTCTATCCTGTTATCACCGTCAAGGTGTGTTCTATCCTCTGTTAACACCGTCAAGGTGTGTTCTATCCTGTTATCACCGTCAAGGTGTGTTCTATCCTGTTATCACCGTCAAGGTGTGTTCTATCCTCTGTTAACACCGTCAAGGTGTGTTCTATCCTGTTATCACCGTCAAGGTGTGTTTATCCTGTTATCACCGTCAAGGTGTGTTCTATCCTGTGTTATCACCGTCAAGGTGTGTTCTATCCTGTGTTATCACCGTCAAGGTGTGTTCTATCCTGTGTTATCACCGTCAAGGTGTGTTCTATCCTGTGTTATCACCGTCAAGGTGTGTTCTATCCTGTGTTATCACCGTCAAGGTGTGTTCTATCCTGTTATCACCGTCAAGGTGTGTTCTACCCTGTTATCACCGTCAAGGTGTGTTCTATCCTCTGTTATCACCGTCAAGGTGTGTTCTATCCTGTTATCACCGTCAAGGTGTGTTCTATCCTGTTATCACCGTCAAGGTGTGTTCTATCCTCTGTTAACACCGTCAAGGTGTGTTCTATCTGTTATCACCGTCAAGGTGTGTTCTATCCTGTTATCACCGTCAAGGTGTGTTCTATCCTCTGTTAACACCGTCAAGGTGTGTTCTATCCTGTTATCACCGTCAAGGTGTGTTCTATCCTGTTATCACCGTCAAGGTGTGTTCTATCCTCTGTTAACACCGTCAAGGTGTGTTCTATCCTGTTATCACCGTCAAGGTGTGTTCTATCCTGTTATCACCGTCAAGGTGTGTTCTATCCTGTTATCACCGTCAAGGTGTGTTCTATCCTCTGTTATCACCGTCAAGGTGTGTTCTATCCTGTTATCACCGTCAAGGTGTGTTCTATCCTCTGTTATCACCGTCAAGGTGTGTTCTATCCTCTGTTATCACCGTCAAGGTGTGTTCTATCCTCTGTTATCACCGTCAAGGTGTGTTCTATCCTCTGTTATCACCGTCAAGGTGTGTTCTATCCTCTGTTATCACCGTCAAGGGTGTTCTATCCTCTGTTATCACCGTTAAGGTGTGTTCTATCCTCTGTTATCACCGTCAAGGTGTGTTCTATCCTCTGTTATCACCGTTAAGGTGTGTTCTATTCTCTGTTATCACCGTCAAGGTGTGTTCTATTCTGTGTGTTATCACCGTCAAGGTGTGTTCTATTTTGTGTTATCACCGTCAAGGTGTGTTCTTTTCTCTTTTATCACCGTCAAGGTGTGTTCTATCCTCTGTTATCACCGTCAAGGTGTGTTCTATCCTCTCTGTTATCACCGTCAAGGTGTGTTCTATTCTCTGTGTTATCACCGTCAAGGTGTGTTCTATTCTCTGTTATCACCGTCAAGGTGTGTTCTATCCTCTGTTATCACCGTCAAGGTGTGTTCTATTCTCTGTGTTATCACCGTCAAGGTGTGTTCTATTCTCTGTGTTATCACCGTCAAGGTGTGTTCTTTTCTCTTTTATCACCGTCAAGGTGTGTTCTATCCTCTGTGTTATCACCGTCAAGGTGTGTTCTATTCTCTGTGTTATCACCGTCAAGGTGTGTTCTATTCTCTGTGTTATCACCGTCAAGGTGTGTTGTATCCTCTGTGTTATCACCGTCAAGGTGTGTTCTATTCTCTGTGTTATCACCGTCAAGGTGTGTTCTATCCTCTGTGTTATCACCGTCAAGGTGTGTTCTTTTCTCTTTTATCACCGTCAAGGTGTGTTCTATCCTCTCTGTTATCACCGTCAAGGTGTGTTCTATTCTCTGTGTTATCACCGTCAAGGTGTGTTCTATTCTCTGTTATCACCGTCAAGGTGTGTTCTATCCTCTGTTATCACCGTCAAGGTGTGTTCTATTCTCTGTGTTATCACCGTCAAGTTGTGTTCTATTCTCTGTGTTATCACCGTCAAGGTGTGTTCTTTTCTCTTTTATCACCGTCAAGGTGTGTTCTATCCTCTGTGTTATCACCGTCAAGGTGTGTTCTATTCTCTGTGTTATCACCGTCAAGGTGTGTTCTATTCTCTGTGTTATCACCGTCAAGGTGTGTTCTATCCTCTGTTATCACCGTCAAGGTGTGTTCTATTCTCTGTGTTATCACCGTCAAGGTGTGTTCTATTCTCTGTTATCACCGTCAAGGTGTGTTCTATCCTCTGTTATCACCGTCAAGGTGTGTTCTATTCTCTGTGTTATCACCGTCAAGGTGTGTTCTATTCTCTGTTATCACCGTCAAGGTGTGTTCTATCCTCTGTGTTATCACCGTCAAGGTGTGTTCTATTCTCTGTGTTATCACCGTCAAGGTGTGTTCTATTCTCTGTGTTATCACCGTCAAGGTGTGTTCTTTTCTCTTTTATCACCGTCAAGGTGTGTTCTTTTCTCTTTTATCACCGTCAAGGTGTGTTCTTTTCTCTTTTATCACCGTCAAGGTGTGTTCTATTCTCTGTGTTATCACCGTCAAGGTGTGTTCTTTCTCTGTTTATCACCGTCAAGGTGTGTTCTTTTCTCTTTTATCACCGTCAAGGTGTGTTCTTTTTTTTTACCGTCAAGGTGTGTTCTTTCTTTTATCACCGTTCAAGGTGTGTTCTATTCTCTGTTTTTATCACCGTCAAGGTGTGTTCTATTCTCTGTGTTATCACCGTCAAGGTGTGTTCTATTCTCTGTGTTATCACCGTCAAGGTGTGTTCTATTCTCTGTTATCACCGTCAAGGTGTGTTCTATCCTCTGTTATCACCGTCAAGGTGTGTTCTATTCTCTGTGTTATCACCGTCAAGGTGTGTTCTATTCTCTGTGTTATCACCGTCAAGGTGTGTTCTATTCTCTGTGTTATCACCGTCAAGGTGTGTTCTTTTCTCTTTTATCACCGTCAAGGTGTGTTCTATCCTCTGTGTTATCACCGTCAAGGTGTGTTCTATTCTCTGTGTTATCACCGTCAAGGTGTGTTCTATTCTCTGTGTTATCACCGTCAAGGTGTGTTCTTTTCTCTTTTATCACCGTCAAGGTGTGTTCTTTTCTCTTTTATCACCGTCAAGGTGTGTTCTATTCTCTGTTATCACTGTCAAGGTGTGTTCTATTCTCTGTGTTATCACCGTCAAGGTGTGTTCTATCCTCTGTTATCACCGTCAAGGTGTGTTCTATGCTCTGTTATCACCGTCAAGGTGTGTTCTATCCTCTGTTATCACCGTCAAGGTGTGTTTTATCCTCTGTTATCACCGTCAAGGTGTGTTCTATTCTCTGTTATCACCGTCAAGGTGTGTTCTATGTCTCATGTTTTTGTTATCACCGTCAACGGGGTGTTCTATCCTCTGTTATCACCGTCAACGGTGTGTTCTATCTCTGTTATCACCGTCAAGGTGTGTTCTATTCTCTGTTATCACCGTCAAGGTGTGTTCTATCCTCTGTTATCACCGTCAAGGTGTGTTCTATCTCTGTTATCACGTCAAGGTGTGTTCTATTCTCTGTTATCACCGTCAAGGTGTGTTCTATTCTCTGTTATCACCGTCAAGGTGTGTTCTATCCTCTGTAATCACCGTCAAGGTGTGTTCTATTCTCTGTTATCACCGTCAAGGTGTGTTCTATTCTCTGTGTTATCACCGTCAAGGTGTGTTCTATCCTCTGTTATCACCGTCAAGGTGTGTTCTATCCTCTGTTATCACCGTCAAGGTGTGTTCTATTCTCTGTTATCACCGTCAAGGTGTGTTCTATTCTCTGTTATCACCGTCAAGGTGTGTTCTATCCTCTGTTATCACCGTCAAGGTGTGTTCTATCCTCTGTAATCACCGTCAAGGTGTGTTCTATTCTCTGTTATCACCGTCAAGGTGTGTTCTATTCTCTGTGTTATCACCGTCAAGGTGTGTTCTATCCTCTGTTATCACCGTCAAGGTGTGTTCTATTCTCTGTGTTATCACCGTCAAGGTGTGTTCTATTCTCTGTTATCACCGTCAAGGTGTATTCTATCCTCTGTTATCACCTTCAAGGTGTGTTCTATTCTCTGTGTTATCACCGTCAAGGTGTGTTCTATCCTCTGTTATCACTGTCAAGGTGTGTTCTATCCTCTGTTATCACCGTCAAGGTGTGTTCTATTCTCTGTGTTATCACCGTCAAGGTGTGTTCTATTCTCTGTTATCACCGTCAAGGTATGTTCTATCCTCTGTTATCACCGTCAAGGTGTGTTCTATTCTCTGTGTTATCACCGTCAAGGTGTGTTCTATTCTCTGTTATCACCGTCAAGGTGTGTTCTATCCTCTGTTATCACCGTCAAGGTGTGTTCTATTCTCTGTGTTATCACCGTCAAGGTGTGTTCTATTCTCTGTTATCACCGTCAAGGTGTGTTCTATCCTCTGTTATCACCGTCAAGGTGTGTTCTATTCTCTGTGTTATCACCGTCAAGGTGTGTTCTATCCTCTGTTATCACCGTCAAGGTGTGTTCTATTCTCTGTTATCACCGTCAAGGTGTGTTCTATTTTCTGTGTTATCACCGTCAAGGTGTGTTCTATTCTCTGTTATCACCGTCAAGGTGTGTTCTATCCTCTGTTATCACCGTCAAGGTGTGTTCTATTCTCTGTGTTATCACCGTCAAGGTGTGTTCTATTCTCTGTTATCACCGTCAAGGTGTGTTCTATCCTCTGTTATCACCGTCAAGGTGTGTTCTATCCTCTGTTATCACCGTCAAGGTGTGTTCTATCCTCTGTTATCACCGTCAAGGTGTGTTTATTCTCTGTGTTATCCCCGTCAAGGTGTTTTCTTTTCTCTTTTATCACCTTTCAAGGTGTGTTTCTATTTCTGTGTTATCACCGTCAAGGTGTGTTTTATCCTCTGTTATCACTGTCAAGGTGTGTTCTCTCCTCTGTGTTATCACCGTCAAGGTGTGTTCTATCCTCTGTTATCACTGTCAAGGTGTGTTCTATTCTCTGTGTTATCACCGTCACCTCTTCGCTGATTGCTACTAGGTCCTCTCTCTCCCTGCCCCATGAGCTCTATCATACCTCGCCTTAAAACTGTGTATGGTTCCCGCCTCCACTACGTCACTTTCTAGGTTATTCCACGGCCTGACTACTCTATGACTGAAGAAATACTTCCTAACATCCCTTTGATTCATCTCAGTCTTCAGCTTCCAATTGTGACCTCTTGTGTCTGTGTCCCATCTCTGGAACATCCGTCTTTGTCCCCCTTTTGTGTCTATTCCGCGCATTTATTTTATATGTCTTTTATCATGTCTCCCCTGACCCTCCTGTCCCCCAGTGTCGTCGGGCGATTTCCCTCAACCTTCGTGGGAAAACCCCGTAGCTCTGGGACTGTCTTGTTGCAAACCTTTGCACTTTCTCAATTTCTTGACGTGCTTGACTAGGTGTGGATTCCAAATGGTGCTGCATACTCAGTAGGGGCCCTTTGACGTAAATGGTATACAGAGTCTTAAAGGAATCTTACTGAGGTATCGGAACGCTTATCCGTAGGTTTGCCAGGCGCCGTATGCTGAAGCAGTTATCTGATTGATGGCGCCTCACGAGATATGCTCGGTGTTATACTCACCCCAGATCTTTTTCCTTGAGTGAGGTTTGCAGTCTTTGGCCATCTAAACTATATTGTGTCTGCGGTCTTCTTTGCCCTTCCCCAATCTTCATGACTTTGCATTTGGCGGGTTAAATTAAAGGAGCCGTTGCTGGACCAGGCTTGTGCCTGTCCAGGTTCTTTGTAGCCCTCCCTGATCCTCATCGATTTGATTTTTTCTCATTAACTTCGCTTCATCTGGCAAACAAGGTACTTCTGAGTCTATCCCTTCCGTTATGTCTTTTCACAATTTACCAAAGAACGCACAGGTCCTAGACTGACCCCTGTGGAACCCGCTTGTCACAGGCGCCCACTCTGACACTCGTCGCGTGCCATGACTCGTTGTTGCCTCCCTGTCAGGTATTCTTTTGATCCATTGCAGTGCCTTTCCCGTTATGTGTGCCTGATCCTCTAGCTTTTGCGTAACCTCTTGTGAGGAACTGTGTCGAAGGTCTTCTTGCAGTCCAAAAATATGCAGTCGATCCACCCCTCTCTTCTTGTGCTTCTTCTGCCACCTTGTCATAAAACTCTAGTAGGTTTTTGACACGGATTTTCCTTCCCTGAAACCGTGCTGGTTGTCAATTATACAAATTTTTTCTTTCCAGGTGCACCCCCACTCTCCCCTGAAGATCTTCTCCATGACCTTGATACTATACACGTTAGTTTATACAGGTCTGTAGTTTAGTGCCTCATGTCTGTCTCCCTTATTAAAAATTGGGATACATTTTCCATTTTCCCTACCCCAGGGAGTTGCCCAGTTTCAAATGATGTGTTGAAGATCTCTGTTAATGGCTCACACAATATCTTGCTCCTCTTTAAGGACCCTGGAGAGATGTTGTCTGGTCCCACCGCCCCTGAGGTGTCAAGTTCGCATAGCAGCTTCTTCACCCCCTCCTTTGGGTTATATGTACTCATCCAGCACTTGTGGTGTGCCCCCTGTTTGATTTCCTGAGTCCTACTGGTTTCCACTGTAAATACCTCTTTAAATCTTGTGTTTTTAGCTCCTGACAACCTCTCGGTCGTTTCTTGTGAATTCCCATAAACCCCTTTCCCCAGTCTGATTGCCCGGTCTTGACTGTTATTTTCCTTCTGACGTGGCTGTAAACAGTTCGGGTCAGTTTTACTTTTTGATGCTA
>NC_069424.1:9299759-9331278 GCF_026875155.1 Cherax quadricarinatus | reverse complement strand
GCGCGTGTGTGTGTGTGTGATCAGTAGTTGTTTATTGTCCAGAATACAATTCCTTTGTGTATCCGTAATAAATGAGATACCATTAACACTGGATTTAGTTCTAAATTATAATACTAGGTGTGTTAACAAGTCTTTTCTTTCACCCAGTTATGTACTACCTTTTACTACATGTGTACCCAATACTTGTTCTCAGATTGTACTGTCTTTGTGTCCTAAAACATTATCTCTCGAAACTGTTGTCAGGGCTGTAGTCCCATTAGTCCTTGCTCCTTCAAAGTTTATCTTCCTACTACTGCTAGGTTTTGTGTGTATGATAATCGTCTGGAGCAGGGTTTAGATAGCGTGCCACCAGTGACCGCAGGGCCGGCTCTACACTCAAACTTCCCGCCAACCAAAAAACCCAGGTGATTTGTATGTTACTCCTCAGAGGGACGCCCATCCAGATGCCTGATGTACGATGCTCGCTGTACGATGACTCGTACACCTCCCCCTTTCCCGCCGCTGACTTCTTCAGCTATTCTTTCTCGTTGCCCTTTTGAGTCCTCATTTACCACACTTATCACTTGTATACTGCTATTTTATAATTTACACTTCACTTTTGGTAAGTACACTACTTATTTGTGATGACACCCAACCTGTTATGGCGGCCGCTACTCCTCAGGCCTCTGCTGCCCCCACCTGCTTATATTATTTATGTTATGTATGTATATATATATATATCCCTTTCTGGCTAGCTTGTTCACGCTGTGTGCTACATCACAGTGTGTGTGTGTGTGGTGAGTGTGTGTGTGTGTGTGTGTGTGTGTGAGTGTGTGTGTGTGTGTGTGTTTTGTGTGTGTTGTGAGTGTATGTGTGTGTGTGTGTGAGTGTGTGTGAGTGAGTGTCGTGCCGAATAAGTAAAATTGGTCAGTTTAACAAGAACACATTTAAAATTAAATTCTTTCTAAAATCTTCTCTTATACGTTTAAAGATTTTTTCATTATACGTATTACTGTAAAAATGAATAATTTTGTACCAAAAGCACCTTAGAAAACTTATCTTATTACAAAAAAGCCAATTTAGCCCTAATCCCATACATTTTGAAATATTAAAAAAAACCCCAAAAAAATATATTTTTTTCGTTTTTTCGGAATGTTTTTCCCCAAAAATTTTTGCATACAAAAAATTTTTCGCTTGCCTTTTTCAGCAAGAAGATCGTTGCTATTTAATCCAAAAATTGAAAGTTTTACTTATTGCACGTTATATATATATTATATATATATATATTATATATATTTATATATATATTTATATATATATTATTTATATATTTTATATATTTTTTTTTTTTTTTTTTCTCACACTGGCCGATTCCACCAAGGAGGGTGGCCCGAAAAAGAAAACTTTCCCATCATTACTCCATCACTGTTTTTGCCAGAAGGGTGCTTTCAAAAAAGTTTTTTAAACTGCAACATTAACCCCCCCTCTTCAGAGTGAGCACTGTTTTCCCCATTCAGGACTCAAGCCCGGTCCCGGGGTTTCCCTGAACCCCTTCAAAAAATGTTACTTTGCTCACACTAACAGCACGTAAAGTATTAAAAAACCCTTTGTTCCATTCACTCTATCAAAAACACGCTCACGCATCCCTCTGGGGAAGTAAAACCCCCTCGAAAAAAAACCCTCCTTTCCCCCCTCCCTCCAACCCTTCTTTTTAATTATTTATATATATAATATAATATTTATATATCTTTTTGGAAAGGTTTCGTTGCTCACCGGAAACTTTCAGTTGAATGAAAAGTAAATTAAGATGTGGAGAAAGGAAAGTGAGTTTGCGGTGAAAATCAACTCTTAAATTGTTCACTTTTAAAGGAAGTGTCAACTTAAAGAGACTGAACACCACAATTGTATTAACTGTGTCGATGAACAATGTGAGGCGAGATGTTTCATGGGTATAGATCTTTTGTTTTGGGCGTTTACGTAAGAAAGCAGCACCTTAACGGGCCCTAGGGCCCATGTAGGAAAAATGTTTAAAAACCCCCCCCGACAATTTGATAAAGGGTTCAAAAACCCGAAAAGTTGATAAAGGGTTTCGAAACCCGACAAGTTGAAAATGGTTCAGAGAACGAAAGTTGTAAAATGGTTCAGAGAACCGTCAAGTTGATAAATGGTTCAGAAACCGACAAGTTGTAAAGGGTTAGAGAACAAAAGTTGTTAAGGTTCAGGAAAACCAAAAGTTGATAATTGGTTCAGAGAACCGACAATTGATAATGGTTCAGAAAAACCGCAAGTTTAAAAGGGTCAGAAAACCCAAAGTTGATAAATGGTTCGAGAACCGAAAGTTGAAAAATTAGCTTACTAGAGGAGAATTTAAGGAAATTTTAAACGAAAAGGAAATTTGCAACCAATTTAAAGGTTTTCTTTGGGGATCCCTGATTCTTTCATTGGTGTCCCCCTTAGGACTGTGTCTTTTTTCTAGGCCGATTGCCACTTTCTTAGGCACTGGTTGCCCCCTTAAGGCACTGGTTGCCCTCTTTTGGCACGGGTTCCCACTTTTTAGGCATGGTTGCCCTCTTCTTGGCACTGGTTGCCCCCCTTCATAGGGCATGGTTCCACTCTTCTTAGGCCTGGTTGAAATTTCTTAGGACGGGTTTTCCCATCTTTTAGGCATGGTTGCCCTCTCTTTAGGCTTGGTTGCCACTCTTTTAGGCACTGGTTCCCACTTTTTCTTAGGCCTGATTGCACTTTTTTTTGGCCTGGTTGCCACCCTTCATAGGCCGGGTTCCCACTTTCTTAGGCATGGTTGCCCTCTTTTTACCCTGGTGCCCTTTTTTTTGGCACTGGTTCCCACTCTTCTTAGGCACTGGTTGCCACCCTTCTAGGCATGGTTCCACTTTCTTGGGCCGGGTTGCCACTCTTCTTGGCACGGGTTTGCCACTCTTCTTAGGCACGGGTTTTCCCACCCTTTTTCAAGGAACTGGCTGCCACTTTTTTTTTGGCATGGTTCCCAATTTTTCTTAGGCCTGGTTGCCATTCTTTTTTAGGCACTGATTGCCACTCTTTTTAGGCACTGGTTGCCACTCTTCTTAGGTACTGGTTGCCACTCTTCTTAGGCACTGGTTGCCACCCTTCATAGGCAATGGTTCCCACTCTTTTTAGGCACTGGTTGCCACTCTTCTTAGGCACTGGTTCCCACTCTTCTTAGGCACTGGTTCTCACTCTTTTTAGGCACTGGTTTGCCACTCTTCTTAGCCACTGGTTGCCACTCTTCTTAGGCACTGTTGCCACTCTTCTTAGGCACTGGTTCCCACTCTTTTTAGGCACTGGTTTCCACTCTTTTTAGGCACTGGTTCTCACTCTTTTTAGGCACTGGTTGCCACTCTTCTTAGCCACTGGTTGCCACTCTTCTTAGGCACTGGTTGCCACTCTTCTTAGGCACTGGTTCCCACTTTTTTTAGGCACTGGTTTCCACTCTTCTTAGGCACTGGTTGCCACCCTTCATAGGCACTGGTTGCCACTCTTCTTAGGCGCTGGTTGCGACTCTTCTTAGGCACTGGTTGCCACCCTTCATAGGCACTGGTTGCCACTCTTCTTAGGCACTGGTTACCACTCTTCTTAGGCACTGGTTGCCACCCTTGATAGGCAATGGTTCCCACTCATTTTAGGCACTGGTTGCCACCCTTCTTAGGCACTGGTTGCGACTCTTCTTAGGCACTGGTTGCCACCCTTCATAGGCACTGGTTGCCACTCTTCTTAGGCACTGGTTGCCACCCTTCTTAGGCACTGGTTGCCACTCTTCTTAGGCACTGGTTGCCACTCTTCTTAGGCACTGGCTACCACTCTTCTTAGGCACTGGTTGCCACTCTTCATAGGCACTGGTTGCCACCCTTCTTAGGCACTGATTGACACCCTTCTTAGGCACTGGTTGCCACTTTTCATAGGCACTGGTTGCCACCCTTCATAGGCACTGGTTCCCACTCTTCTTAGGCACTGGTTGCCACCCTTCTTAGGCACTGGTTGCCACTCTTCTTAGGCACTGGCTACCACTCTTCTTAGGCACTGGTTGCCACTTTTCATAGGCACTGGTTGCCACCCTTCATAGGCACTGGTTCCCACCCTTCTTAGGCACTGGTTCCCACCCTTCATAGGCACTGGTTCCCACCCTTCATAGGCACTGGTTCCCACCCTTCTTAGGCACTGGTTCCCACCCTTCTTAGGCACTGGTTGCCCCCCTTCATAGGCACTGGTTCCCACCCTTCATACGCATTGGTTCCCACCCTTCATAGGCACTGGTTCCCACCCTTCATAGGCACTGGTTCCCACCCTTCATAGGCACTTGTTCCCACCCTTCATAGGCACTGGCTCCCACCCTTCTTAGGCACTGGTTCCCACCCTTCATAGGCACTGGTTGCCACCCTTCATAGGCACTGGTTCCAACCCTTCATAGGCACTGGTTCCCACCCTTCATAGGCACTGGTTCCCACCCTTCATAGGCACTGGCTCCCACCCTTCTTAGGCACTGGTTCTCACCCTTCTTAGGCACTGGCTCCCACCCTTCTTAGACACTGGTTGCCACTCTTCTTAGGCACTGGCTCCCACCCTTCTTAGGCACTGGCTCCCACCCTTCTTAGGCACTGGCTCCCACCCTTCTTAGGCACTGGCTCCCACCCTTCTTAGGCACTGGCTCCCACCCTTCTTAGGTACTGGTTTCCACCCTTCTTAGGCACTGGTTCCCACCCTTCTTAGGCACTGGCTCCCACCCTTCTTAGGCACTGGCTCCCATCCTTCTTAGGCACTGGCTCCCACCCTTCTTAGGCACTGGCTCCCACCCTTCTTAGGCACTGGCTCCCACCCTTCTTAGGTACTGGTTTCCACCCTTCTTAGGCACTGGTTTCCCACCCTTCTTAGGCACTGGCTCCCACCCTTCTTAGGCACTGGCTCCCATCCTTCTTAGGCACTGGCTCCCACCCTTCTTAGGCACTGGCTCCTACCCTTCTTAGGCACTGGCTCCCACCCTTCTTAGGCACTGGCTCCCACCCTTCTTAGGCACTGGTTTCCACCCTTCTTAAGCACTGGTTTCCACCCTTCTTAGACACTGGTTGCTCCTCTTTACATCACCGCCTTTAGTTTCTTATTTTGATGGGTGTCTGGCTCCAGATAAGGTACTGTCATTATTTTTATCTGACTGATGACGAGTCCATAAACTTTTGAAATGCTTGTGTAGATAACACATATAACGATGTATCACTTATTTATCAGAAGCTTCTTCTAGGTCTTGAGAGGTGGGTCGTGAGCTTAGGATGCGAAAGGTATTGCCTCTGGATCGCCAAGCTGTCTGGCGATCCAGAGGCAGAATAAATGTATTAATTTGTAAGATCGTCTCTTACAAACTTATTGCACTTTACACTTATACTAAGTTGACAAGTTGCGTCAATGAGAGACGTGGTCTGCGTAGGTCAGGTAGTTTTAACAAGATAATGTTTGAAATTAAGACACATGTGCAACATCTGGGTATCTTTATTATAGACGTTTCGCCGTCCAGTGGCTTTATCAATACAAATTCCAGGACATAATTTGAAGACAGTAGAACTACAGAAGATAAGGTAGCCAGTCCCTCAGTCTCCGTGTTGTTGTGAAGAGCACCGTATTCGTGGATGTTCTGGAGCAGAGGCGAGGAATCTGGCGCTTATATACAAACGTCAGATGGAAAGGGGGACGTGTAGCAGACGAGGGCATAGTCACTAGTATGCGGGATTCCCCAGTGGAAGTAGGTCCTACCCAAAGAGATAGGTTAATTGTAATAGTAGTTGTCGTACCCGTGAAGGTTATGTACATGTCCTCAGAATCAAGATTCCGTGATGTTGCAGTGTCTGACAAGTTATACAAGAATGGTATTGTACATCATTCTTGTACAAGGTAATGTTTGACGCACCAGCTTCTGAGGGGCGAAACGTTTCCTTAATAAACTTACTTAACGTGCATGTGTATGTATTGTATAATTTGTTGATAACTAACATACTGAAATAATCGCCACCATGAATGTTTACGTAGCAGTTTCTTGGTGATTTGATGCGTGAGTTGTGCAACCCGTCTCAGCTTCATTACCTAAGCAATGACTTTGCTTTTGTTGTTTGTCTTGTCCACAATTACAAACAAGACTGTGCTTGTTCTTACAGTTGAAAAACCCAGTAGTTCATTTGTTTATTAGTTGCCGGAGTAGGATAACACTCGTCCTCCTCCACAGATAAACATTTAAATCAATTAAAAACGTTATGTTTCCTTGAAACTACGAAGATGAGATTATGTGTTTTAAATTGTTTGTCCAATTGTCTAAAAATCCAATTATTATTTTCAGCATTTCATCCAAAATAAAACTAGAAATCAAAAGCCTTTATTTAAAAAAAACTGAAACTGGGTTTAAATGTAGTTTGAGAAGAAATTCTCTGATTTGTGATACGATTTAAAAATGACACAGGGGTTATATAAATAATTGAAACAATTATAACAGTGTTTATATTATATAAGGATAACTAGAATTTTGTATAGCTCTTGAATTATTTAAAGAAGCTAACGTACAGCCTAGCATATATGAATTTGAGAGAGGCCACGAAGCCTAAATATACATAAATTTAAGTATGTAATGATGAGCCTGATCCCAATATACGTGAATTTGAAAGAAAATATGACATGTAGGCTAGTGTACGTGAATTTTGAAAAAAAGAAAAGCTAATTTGTAGTCCAGCATAAATGAATCCGAAAGAATCTAGACGAGGAGCCCAGTATGTGTGAACCTGAGAGAAGCCGAGTCAACATGAACATGAGGACATTTTCATCCCTTAAGGGAGGTTCCTTGACACTGGTCAGGGGCTCTTGATCTAGGGAAATGGATCTGTGTTCCAGTTCCCTAAATTAAGCCTGAATACCTTCCATCCCCTCCCCCCACAGGCGCTGTATTTCCTACGGGTCTAGCGCTTTCCCATTATTATGTTAATACTACTACTAATAATAATTATAATAATAATAATAATAATCAAAATAATAATAATAATTTCTATATTTTCCATTGGCCTTCACTATTATGTTTGTCTAGAGAGATACGAGCCTTTCAAGACGAATGGGATTGGATCTACCCTGCGCTTCCTTGGATCAAGAGCTCTTCACAAGCATCAAGGCACTTCCCAGGAAGTGAGTTTCATAACAACATAGAACAATAGATATGCGTAGATTTAATTGTGGTACAGTGTGGGTAGTCTGGGTTGTGGTACAGTGTGGGTAGTCTGGGTTGTGGTACAGTGTGGGTAGTCTGGGTTGTGGTACAGTGTGGGTAGTCTGGGTTGTGGTAGTTTGGGTAGTCTGGGTTTTGGTACAGTGTGGGTAGTCTGGGTTGTGGTACAGTGTGGGTAGTCTGGGTTGTGGTACAGTGTGGGTAGTCTGGGTTGTGGTACAGTGTGGGTAGTCTGGGTTGTGGGACAGTGTGGGTAGTCTGGGTTGTGGTACAGTGTGGGTAGTCTGGGTTGTGGTACAGTGTGGGTAGTCTGGGTTGTGGTACAGTGTGGGTAGTCTGGGTTGTGGTAGAGTGTGCGTAGTCTGGGTTGTGGTACAGTGTGGGTAGTCTGGGTTGTGGTACAGAGTGCGTAGTCTGGGTTGTGGTACAGTGTGGGTAGTCTGGGTTGTGGTACAGTGTCGGTAGTCTGGGTTGTGGTACAGTTTGGGTAGTCTGGGTTTTGGTACAGTGTGGGTAGTCTGGGTTGTGGTACAGTGTGGGTAGTCTGGGTTGTGGTACAGTGTGGGTAGTCTGGGTTGTGGTACAGTGTGGGTAGTCTGGGTTGTGGGACAGTGTGGGTAGTCTGGGTTGTGGTACAGTGTGGGTAGTCTGGGTTGTGGTACAGTGTGGGTAGTCTGGGTTGTGGTACAGTGTGGGTAGTCTGGGTTGTGGTACAGTGTGCGTAGTCTGGGTTGTGGTACAGTGTGGATAGTCTGGGTTGTGGTACAGTTTGCGTAGTCTGGGTTGTGGTACAGTGTGGGTAGTCTGGGTTGTGGTACAGTGTGGATAGTCTGGGTTGTGGTACAGTGTGGGTAGTCTGGGTTGTGGTACAGTGTACCCGGGTTGTGGTACAGTGTGCGTAGTCTGGGTTGTGGTACAATGTGGGTAGTCTGGGTTGTGGTACAATGTGGGTAGTCTGGGTTGTGGTACAGTGTGGGTAGTCTGGGTTGTGGAACAGTGTGGGTAGTCTGGGTTGTGGTACAGTGTGGGTAGTCTGGGTTGTGGTACAATGTGGGTAGTCTGGGTTGTGGTACAGTGTGGGTAGTCTGGGTTGTGGTACAGTGTGGATAGTCTGGGTTGTGGTACAGTGTGGGTAGTCTGGGTTGTGGTACAGTGTGGGTAGTCTGGGTTGTGGTACAGTGTGGGTAGTCTGGGTTGTGGTACAATGTGGGTAGTCTGGGTTGTGGTACAATGTGGGTAGTCTGGGTTGTGGTACAATGTGGGTAGTCTGGGTTGTGGTACAGTGTGGGTAGTCTGGGTTGTGGTACAGTGTGGGTAGTCTGGGTTGTGGTACAATGTGGGTAGTCTGGGTTGTGGTACAGTGTGGGTAGTCTGGGTTGTGGTACAGTGTGGGTAGTCTGGGTTGTGGTACAGTGTGGGTAGTCTGGGTTGTGGTACAGTGTGGGTAGTCTTGGTTGTGGTACAGTGTGGGTAGTCTGGGTTGTGGTACAGTGTGGGTAGTCTGGGTTGTGGTACAGTGGGGGTAGTCTTGGTTGTGGTACAGTGTGCGTAGTCTGGGTTGTGGTACAGTGTGCGTAGTCTGGGTTGTGGTACAGTGTGGGTAGTCTGGGTTGTGGTACAGTGTGGGTAGTCTGGGTTGTGGTACAGTGTGCGTAGTCTGGGTTGTGGTACAGTGTGGGTAGTCTGGGTTGTGGTACAGTGTGGGTAGTCTGGGTTGTGGGACAGTGTGGGTTGTCTGGGTTGTGGTACAGTGTGGGTAGTCTGGGTTGTGGTACAGTGTGCGTCGTCTGGGTTGTGGTACAGTGTGGGTAGTCTGGGTTGTGGTACAGTGTGGGTTGTCTGGGTTGTGGTACAGTGTGGGTAGTCTGGGTTGTGGTACAGTGTGCGTCGTCTGGGTTGTGGTACAGTGTGGGTAGTCTGGGTTGTGGTGCAGTGTGCGTAGTCTGGGTTGTGGGACAGTGTGGGTAGTCTGGGTTGTGGTAAAGTGTGGGTAGTCTGGGTTGTGGTACAGTGTGCGTAGTCTGGGTTGTGGTGCAGTGTGGGTAGTCTGGGTTGTGGGACAGTGTGCGTAGTCTGGGTTGTGGTACAATGTGGGTAGTCTGGGTTGTGGTACAGTGTGCGTAGTCTGGGTTGTGGTGCAGTGTGGGTAGTCTGGGTTGTGGGACAGTGTGCGTAGTCTGGGTTGTGGTACAGTGTGGGTAGTCTGGGTTGTGGTACAGTGTGCGTAGTCTGGGTTGTGGGACAGTGTGGGTAGTCTGGGTTGTGGTACAGTGTGCGTAGTCTGGGTTGTGGGACAGTGTTGGTAGTCTGGGTTGTGGTACAGTGTGGGTAGTCTGGGTTGTGGTACAGTGTGCGTAGTCTGGGTTGTGGTACAGTGTGGGTAGTCTGGGTTGTGGTACAGTGTGCGTAGTCTGGGTTGTGGGACAGTGTGGGTAGTCTGGGTTGTGGTACAGTGTGGGTAGTCTGGGTTGTGGTACAGTGTGCGTAGTCTGGGTTGTGGTACAGTGTGGGTAGTCTGGGTTTTGGTACAGTGTGCGTAGTCTGGGTTGTGGGACAGTGTGGGTAGTCTGGGTTGTGGTACAGTGTGGGTAGTCTGGGTTGTGGTACAGTGTGCGTAGTCTGGGTTGTGGTACAGTGTGGGTAGTCTGTGTTGTGGTACAGTGTGGGTAGTCTGGGTTGTGGTACAGTGTGGGTAGTCTGGGTTGTGGTACAGTGTGGGTAGTCTGGGTTGTGGGACTGTGTGGGTAGTCTGGGTTGTGGGACAGTGTGGGTAGTCTGGGTTGTGGTACAGTGTGGGTAGTCTGGGTTGTGGTACAGTGTGGGTAGTCTGGGTTGTGGGACAGTGTGGGTAGTCTGGGTTGTGGTACAGTGTGGGTAGTCTGGGTTGTGGTACAGTGTGGGTAGTCTGGGTTGTGGTACAGTGTGGGTAGTCTGGGTTGTGGTACAGTGTGGGTAGTCTGGGTTGTGGTACAGTGTGGGTAGTCTGGGTTGTGGTACAGTGTGGGTAGTCTGGGTTGTGGTACAGTGTGGGTAGTCTGGGTTGTGGTGCAGTGTGGGTAGTCTGGGTTGTGGTACAGTGTGGGTAGTCTGGGTTGTGGTACAGTGTGGGTAGTCTGGGTTGTGGTACAGTGTGGGTAGTCTGGGTTGTGGTACAGTGTGGGTAGTCTGGGTTGTGGTACAGTGTGGGTAGTCTGGGTTGTGGTAGAGTGTGGGTAGTCTGGGTTGTGGTGCAGTGTGGGTAGTCTGGGTTGTGGTACAGTGTGGGTAGTCTGGGTTGTGGTACAGTGTGGGTAGTCTGGGTTGTGGTACAGTGTGGGTAGTCTGGGTTGTGGTACAGTGTGGGTAGTCTGGGTTGTGGTACAGTGTGGGTAGTCTGGGTTGTGGTAGAGTGTGGGTAGTCTGGGTTGTGGTGCAGTGTGGGTAGTCTGGGTTGTGGTACAGTGTGGGTAGTCTGGGTTGTGGTACAGTGTGGGTAGTCTGGGTTGTGGTACAGTGTGGGTAGTATGGGTTGTGGTAGAGTGTGGGTAGTCTGGGTTGTGGTGCAGTGTGGGTAGTCTGGGTTGTGGTACAGTGTGGGTAGTCTGGGTTGTGGTACAGTGTGGGTAGTCTGGGTTGTGGTGCAGTGTGGGTAGTCTGGGTTGTGGTGCAGTGTGGGTAGTCTGGGTTGTGGTGCCTGATAACAAATCATTGTAAGAATGCTTGTTAAATATAATGAAATTATTTGCGCAGCTTCAGGTCCAGGAGTCGTTAATTCCAGAACCTGAAGCCATCTTAGCAGTTTACTTTCTATTGATACCTTCGTTAATACGGTAACGCCCTAGCTGGGCTGGACCACTTAAATAATATCTAATAGTTAAAATAATTAATATCTGATAAAAACTGTGTCTTGTTCCCTGACGAACAAAACACCACCACCAAGACCCGTGTCAGGAAATACTTGTCGTGTTTCCTGACAAACAAAAGACTACTAAAACCCTTGTCAGGAGACATTTCACAGAGGCTGGGGATTTATTTGGTTTAATCTTTCTACTTGTTTAATAATGTTTGTAATATTGTGTAATTTGTGTTCTTCATGTTCTCTAAAGTTACCTCGACTCACTGGTGCCTTCTTGAGTGAAGACAGACTGGAAATACTTGTTAATGAGAAAGTAATGTGTTAGTTTTGTATCAGTAAGGTGCCTAGAGTTAGCTTTAAGTGGACCCAACTTTTTCCCTAATCTTTGGTCTATACACTTAAGAAAACATTTCGGACTCTTTGTTTTGGATTCCCTTGTAACTTTAGTTTCGATCTCGTTTAGCTCCCTTTTTCCTCATTTTGGTTTCTCTTTTAATATGAACTTAGTGGTCTGTAAAGTGACCCTCTTCTCTTTTGTTACTCCGATAAATTCCTCCCTCCTTCCTTAGATCTTTTAAGCTCCTGTTCATCCATTTGGACCCTTCTTACTTAATGCCATTTATCTGTGGGGGATAAATGTTCTTGGGGGATCCGATACAATCTTTTAATAAACGTTATAAAGGCAGTTCTCTTTAGTATTTGTAAGATTTTCCTTGATGTAATAAGATCTTCCGGTCTTCCTGTAACTGGAAAAGAGGAGTGAATTCTCTATAGAGAGATCCGAGAGTGTTGTCTTGTTATTTACACCTGGAATGCATTTTAGTGGTCAACTATTGTATTCGGTGATGATACTAACGTACGGTGTATTGTACACTTGAAAGTGTTATCATTACTGTCTTGTTATCAGAACTGATTATCTTCCATTCCCCGAACATTGTATAACCCCTTTGGGCCGAATAGTGTTAATAATAATAATAATAATATAATAATAATAATAATAATAATAATAATAATAATAATAATAATAATAATAATAATAATAATAATAATAATAATAATAATAATAATAATAATAATTATTATTATTATTATATTATTATTATTATTATTTTATTGTTATTGTTATACTGTGTCAACAAGTGATTATCTTCTTTACCTATACTCGTAAGAAGTCAACCTGCTGTCTAGTTATATTAAGATGTCAACCTGCTGTCTAGTTATCTTAAGATGTCAGCCGTTGTCTAGTAATCTTACGATGTTAACCTGTTGTCTAGTTATCCTTAAATGCAACCTGTTGTCTACTTAAGATAACTTCTGTCTAGTTATCTTATGATGTCAATCTTAGAGGATCACTTGTTTCTTATGTAGTGGCTGGGAATCCCTAATCACATTTAATTCATGAGAAAGCACATCATCCTCAATTCCTCGAATCAACAGCCCTTCGTCAACATCAAGGCACTTTCCTCGAAGGAAGAATATCAAGAGACTGTAAATTGTAATTCGGATACACGTAAAATCTTCACGTACCTTAATTTTGTGCATGACCAGCGTATTTACGCGAGTACTGGTGTCTCCACCAGGAGTAACTTAGACACCTCATGAATATATACATACGCTTTATACCTGGTCATTTTCCCAGACTTGTTACAACACTTTACTAGCCAGCTTGTGCTTGGCAATAGAGTTGTAGATGAGTGGCACTGACTGTCAAGTAGGGCCACTAAAGCACTGGATAGCTTTGAGAGTGTTTGATGGAGATAGCAGTGGGGGAGGGTTGGGTGTGAGTCGGATCTGCCTAGCATGGGCCAGCGGGATAGGTGATGATATAACTACAGCACTGACAGGTCGTTGGAGGAGACACGTACACCATGCATTGTTGGGGATATTAATGAGTGCAAATTGTTGGAGATACTGATGAGTGCAGGTTGTTGAAGAAACTGAAGAGTGCAGGTTGTTGGAGATACTGATGAGTGCAGGTTGTTGGAGATACTGATGAGTGCAGGTTGTTGGAGATACTGAAGAGTGCAGGTTGTTGGAGATACTGATGAGTGCAGGTTGTTGGAGATACTGACGAGTGCAGGTTGTTGGAGATGCTGATGAGTGCAGGTTGCTGGAGATACTGATGAGTGCAGGTTGTTGGAGATACTGATGAGTGCAGGTTGTTGGAGATACTGAAGAGTGCAGGTTGTTGGAGATACTGATGAGTGCAGGTTGTTGGAGATACTGACGAGTGCAGGTTGTTGGAGATGCTGATGAGTGCAGGTTGCTGGAGATACTGATGAGTGCAGGTTGTTGGAGATACTGAAGAGTGCAGGTTGTTGGAGATACTGATGAGCGCAGGTTGTTGGAGAAACTGAAGAGTGCAGGTTGTTGGAGATGCTGATGAGTGCAGGTTGATGGAGATACTGATGAGTGCAGGTTGTTGGAGATACTGAAAAGTGCAGGTTGTTGGAGATACTGACGAGTGCAGGTTGTTGGAGATACTGAAGAGTGCAGGTTGTTGGAGATACTGAAGAGTGCAGGTTGTTGGAGATGCTGAAGAGTGCAGGTTGTTGGAGATACTGATGAGTGCAGGTTGTTGGAGATACTGATGAGTGCAGGTTGTTAAAGATGGTGATGAATACAGCTTCAAGAAATCTCTGGGTGTCAACATGTCTGGCAACAACTAGTGAGTCAGTCCAGGGTATCAGGTGACGGTGGAAATCACTATGCACTAAGCAGGCATTGTGAAGGTTAATCATTCTGCTGTCATGCTGGTGTTTCAGGACGTGTTTGTGTTGTTGTCTGTGTGGATGTTTGTGTCATTGTCTGTGTGGATGTGTTTTGGTCGTTGTCTGTGTGGGTGTATTTGTGTCGTTCCCTGTGTGCTTTTTGTGTCGTTGTCTGTGTGGACGTGTCCACACAGACAACGTCAGTAAATAGTCGTAGGATGCGACCTACGACTATTTACTAGCTCCCAGATCTGTTTACTTCTAGGCAGCAGGAGCAGCATAGCAAGTGTGAGGAGAGGGAGAGTCTGGCCACTCCGCTGACAAGTGTCTTTTTAAGTTATACCACCATAGCGGTTAGTTTATTGTGCACTCCCATGCCCATGCTGTGAGCTGTAGCGCAAACAACAGCATTGCAGAGGTCACACTTGGTCTCTGTCAGAGGTCACACTTGGTCTCTGTCAGAGGTCACACTTGGTCTCTGTCAGAGGTCACACTTGGTCTGTCAGGCCCAACTGAGCATTGTTACATCACTAGAAGGTATTATTAGTATTTCGTATTTTATATTCAATTTATATAGTTTTTGTACGAGCGGCCAGCAGTAACAGCCTCATTGATAAGGCCCTGATTTACCAGGAGGCCTTGTCATGGACCGGGCCGCGGGGGCGTTGATCCCCGGAATGCCCTCCAGGTAAACTGCAGGTAGTACAGTAGGGGGTAATGTATCCAAAAAATTATATTACCGCAAAGATTATTTTTTTCCAATTTCTTTATATAATTGTACACAGTACAATAAGTAGTACTGTCTTAAAAAATAATATCTTATTATCACTAGAAAAATGGTCATAAATGGGTTGCAGTGTCCATAAATCAGTTTGTTCATCTAGTCGATGCTGTTCGACGAAGACTTTATGGTCCTCAGGTCGAACTCGTTAACCTAGTTCTTCTCCCCTTTTCTGACAGTTGCTTTAAATCACGTCAACAGTTGTTAAATTAGACTGTGTTAGGAGACTGTCTGATGCTTGCAGTCTTGTAGTGGTGTTTGAGCCTAAGTCCTAAGTTTGCTAACCACAATACTAAGATATTTAACTATTCCTGTTAGGTAAAAGAACAGAAGTGCATCCAGTGCGATATTTTACTGTGGCAACGTTTCGCTCTCCAGGAGCTTTGTCAAGCCGTAACAAACAATACATAGACACAAAAGGTATATATAGGTAGCAGTGAGAGATGTTAAAGCATAATCACAACAGTAGGCTAACTGGTTCATTTGTAGTATTAGTATTAGTGGTGGTGGTGGTAGTAGTAGTAGTAGTAGTAGTAGTGGTAGTAGTAGTAGTAGTAGTAGTAGTGATAGTAGTAGTAGCAGTAGTAGTAGTAGTAGTAGTAGTAGTAGTAGTAGTAGCAGTAGTAGTAGTAGTGGTAGTAGTGGTAGTAGTAGCAGTAGTGGTACTAGTAGTAGTCGTAGTAGTGGTAATAGTAGTGGTAATAGTAGCAGTGATAGTAGTAGTAGAAGTAGTAGTAGTAGTAGTAGTAGAAGTAGTAGTAGTAGTAGTAGTAGTAGTAGTGTCCCGTTGGGTTCGATAACGTTGATTAGGCAAGGATACTCACATAGACAATAATGGAGTATAATTAAAACGGAATATATGGGAAGCGCCCAGCCTGACCTGCCTCTCTGCTCCCTATCCTTACGACTGACGACAGGCTTACAGCTTGGGCTGATTCTATTCAGTGTCATAGTACACAATTGAACATTATAGCATACATAAGGAGAATATTGGAATGGAAGATAACATAACTTATTGTAATGCATTACAAGGTATGTTATAGCACGACTCATAGAGTGAGACTCAACATTGGGATTACACAATAGAAGTGATGAAAAAAAATTGATCGATCGATCTGTATTCAAGTGATCTACGGATTCTGAGGAAGAAATATATACAAAGAAAGGAGTGTTTAACAGAAAAGGCAGACTTGGTGCACTCAAATCTAGACTGTTAACTCTCAGAATTTGGAGGGAATGTGGACACAAAAAAAAATTCTTGAATATTAATAAAGTTGATATTGTAGCAGACAGTAGAAATACAATGTAAACTATATTATTCATCTATACAGGTTATTTACATTTAACCCCACCTCTGCTAGGGTGAGATTTACATATGCAGAATGGGTATCGTCTCTGGGAGGATCAAACTCTGCTGCACTGGCTAACTCATGCCATGGTTGAGGCAGATCTGAATTGGTAGTTACAAATTGTACTTGAAGATTTATCAATACCTGTTGTGTATGTAGAGAACAACAACAATCAGGTTGATCGTCTGTCTGAGTATTAGAGGTAGAGAGTAAAGGATCAGGAGGATTATCAGAGTTTGTCACATTAGCCCGAGTTGGAACGTCATTATCATCACATACTAACTTCATATGATTTAAATGTGATTCTTTGTACTGACCAGTACTAATTTCTCTAACCTTATACTTATTGCCATTGATATGTTCAGTTACTCAATAAGGACCAACAAACTTTTGATCAAGCTTAGGTATTGCAGACGTTTTGTCAAAGTTGGTCAGCATAACTCTCGATCCTACTGTAATTTTAGACAGCTTTGCTCGAGTGTTTGCGGCTCTTGTAAATTCTGCTGTTGATTTATGAAGTGTTTCACGGATTCTTCTAAAGATGCTCTGAGCTAAGCTGGTATGAGTCACTATGAAATCTTTGGGGTTGTAATTTGGTTTCGGGTTAGAATATAAACAACTCATAAGGCAAACGTTTATCTACACCATACAATGCATAATATGGAGCATCACCAATAGAAACATTGTAAGCAGAATTCATGGCACACTGACCATCAGGTATAACTTCATCCCAGGTTTCGCTGTTGGGATTGATAGTGGCTCTCAAGACATCAAGTACTTTCTTATTGGTTCATTCAGCTAACCCACTGCTGGCAGGATGATGAGGAATAATGGTGAATTTAGAGATCTTGTACAAGGTACACAAATTTTCAAGAATCTCATTACAGAATTCACCTCCATTATCTGTTACTAGGGACTTAGGGGTGGTATGCCTACAGATTATATGCTCCTTGAAAGCTTTAGCTACAGTCTCGGCTGTCTTATCTGCAATAGGAACTAACTCACAATATCTGGTGAAATAATCTACCTAACACACAGATGTTTGTTGCCCTGGAGGGAACATTGGAAATTAGTTAATAGATCTAGTGCAACTCTTTCCCAGTTTGATAGCAGTTGGATACACCTGGATTGGATTAGGACCATTAACATTACCTTTATGTTGCATGCAGACACTATATTTCCTAACATACTCAGAAATATCAGTTGCCATACGAGGCCAAAAGTATTTCAATCTGGCTTGTTTTACTGAACGATCCATACCAGGGTGCACAACACCTGGTACATCGTGAACTAGCTGTAAGGCTACATTCACTAGTGACTGGAATTACTAAATGGTATACCCTTCCACTAGGAGTACCCAGTCGGCTGTTCGATACAGTAATTCTTGGTTCATGACAAAGTCACTGATGGGTGCTGGTGGCTTCACAGTCAGAATAAGATCTTCCTGGAGCAGGAATCGAATCACACCAGACCACATGGGATCTGTTCGTTGAGCATTCTTTACATCCTCGGCAGTAAATGGAGGGTCTGCAGTTACTATACTAACATGTGATAAGGCATCTGCGACTACATTTGACTTGCCAGGTAAGTGTTCAAAGGTGGGATTGAACTCTTGGATAGTCAAGGTCCATCTGGCTAACCTTCCAGTAGGTTGTTTGTTCTGGAATAAGGGTATCAGTGGAGCATGGTCTGTCAAGACATGAACAGAGTACTGATAAATAATGTCTCGGAAGTGCTTTAAAGACCATACTATTGCTAAAGCTTCTTGCTCAGTTACTGTATAATTACGTTCAGCCTTTCTAAGGACTCGGCTAGCAAATGCAACTGCATTGTACTTGCCATCAATCTTCTGAGCAAGTACAGCACCTATTCCAATTGAACTAGCATCAGTTGTCAAATACAAGGACTTAGAAAAGTCTGGAAATTTCAAAATTGGAGCAGATGTTAGCTTTTCTTTTAAAGTTTGGAATGCTCTTTCTTGATGGAAGGTCCAAATGAAAGGAGCATCTTCCTTAAGCAACTCAGAGGATCTGCTATGGAAGAAAAATTGGCAGTTAAAGATCTGTAAAAAACCTGCTAAGCCCACAAAGGATCTTATGGCATCAGCAGTTCTGGGAGATGGAAAATTTAGTACTGCAGTTACTTTACTTTGGTCAGTTGTAACCCCTCTAGGAGTGACTACGTGACCAAGAAACTTGACTTCTGATCTTACCAAGTACTAAGTCTTTTCAAGTGCATATGCACGTCTTCAGACACGACGATTACGTCATCTAAGTACACCATAAGTGCAGTACCTATGAAACCTCTGAAGATATTAGTCATGAACCTTGAGAATGTGATAGGAGAAGATCGTAACCCAAAGGCCATATGGAGGAAGTGATAATGACCTGTAGGAGTGGAGAATGCAGTTAACTCTTGGCTGTCCTCGTGAAGAGGGACTTGCCAAAACCCTTGTAACAAGTCCAGGGTCGAAAAGACTTTGTTATCTCCAATGTTATGCAAAAGATCACCAAGTACAAGAAGTGGGAAGTGATCTGGAATAGTTTTCGCATTTAACTTCCTAAAGTCAATCACTGTGCGCTAAGTACTATCCTTCTTAGGTACTAGGATCAATGGCACATTCCAGGGTGAATTGCTAGGTGCAATAACTCCATCATCAAGCATTTGATTGATCAAATCTTCTGCGACAGCAACTTGTGAATGAGGCATTTTGTATGCAAGCATATAGATAGGTCTAGTACCAGGTTCAAGTGGGATACGATGGGACAGTAAGTTCGTTATACCCATCTTCTCACCTGATAAGGAAATGGCTTTACGACGTTTGTTCAACAGAGTCAACAAATGCTTGACCTTATCCGGGGAGTGGAGGAATAGATTGATCCAGTGAAGTGGATGAGGTCTCCCCGGTAGAAATAGCACCGACCCACTGGTCATGTGACAACTCATCCTCTACCTGAATAGGGTAAGGATAGTGAACAGGGTCAACAAGACTGGTATTTGCTCTGAGACGAACACTGTGACCAGAAGTGTTAGCAAGGAAAAAATGGATCTTACTATCTCTTAAAAACATTAAGGATGGCTCAAAAAATAAACCCTTTACTTTGTAGGAACACTGTCAACAGGACACACACCATCTGGAATACTAGGAACAACAACAGACGCTCAGTGAGGGCACTATCCGCACAGAGACTCTTTCTGCAAACGCATTGACATCAACAAAGATGGCAACAAGTGCAAGTAACTTTTTTCCGAAAAGGGCGTCCCCGGGAGAAACTACATTTGAACTAGCAGACTTTGCACCAAAAGGTAGTCAGACACCCCGGGACACTTAGATAACGGACACTATCTTTGGCAAGTTTAAAGTTGTAGGGGAACACAGACGGGAGTGACAGGATCACCAAATGCCTACCAATTGGGTACGCTAGGGGAAAATCACGGCCTGTAAGGACTTATCCGAACGTCGTACTTTGCAGCAGTATGGCAATCTCGGATCCAAGCTGGTAACCCCCCAAAATGGTACATCAAGTCAAAAATTGGGGCATTAATCGTGAGGGTCGAGCACAATGTGAAGTCTCGCATGGAAGCAAATCCCTAGAAGTCACCAGGTGGGGGAAGCCCCCCGACCTCCGACACGCAGGGGGAAACCACATTCCACTAGGGAGACCATAGCAGTTCTACGAGAAGGACATTCGTAAACGATTTCCTTAAAAAACAAACCTGTAATATTGACTTGCCACCAAGTCCATGAACAAAGAACGGGCACTTTAGAACAGATGCTTGCACTATAGACCAAAACGTTGCACTGGAATTTTATGTGCAAACAAAAAGGGGGGTTTGTCAAAAAAGGGAAATTTTTTTCCGTTTTCACCCCCCAAAATCATCTACGTTCTGTCAGAGACATGTGAACAACATCACCAGGGGGATTGTCATTCTCAAGACTGCTTAAGGAATCAAAGGAATTGGAATGGGGTGGTGTACCATTATCACCTACTGTCACCAGGGGGCGGTTTGAAGGGGGGGCGCTTGAATTCCCCCGAATTGGGGAAGGAGCCTGATTCGGGGTTAGCCCTGAAAACCATGACGTCTGTTTCCCTCCGATTTCTGCGTTGGAAGGGGCCACGAAAGATCTAAGTACAAAGGGTTGTAGAAAGCATTGCACTCAGATGTGTCATTCCATAACTTATAATACAGTGGAAAATTTTTACTGGTACTCATCATCATACGACCCCCCTGGGGGTGACTATCAGGAAAATTTAAATTGCAATAGGCCCAGGGAAACCACAGTTGTAAAAAGTCCGCTGACTATAGTTACAAATGTACTATAAACTACAGGTTTATAACGACTCTGTACACTGGTCCTTGGTGCGGCCATGGTTGACCCCACATTTTCGGGTGGCGCAAACAAGAGGTGGGGGGCAGACTGAGGATAGGTGTGAAATTATTTTTCGATACAGGGGGAAAGTACCCGGGGCAAAGGAACGTACATTTTTTAAGGGCTGTAAGGGGTTCCATCTCACATTTGGGGGATTACCTCATAACAACACAGAAGAAAAGCGGCTTTTAGTTCTTTGGATTGCTCCAAAAGCGCTATTTTATAAACGACGCTGGGGATCGTTTATCCTGTCGGGGCAAAAGCGAGGACGGGGACACATGATAATGATGAAAAATTTTTATCTAATTTAACAGAAAACCACCCCAACGATTCATTGCATGGGTAGCATTCACGAGTTCCCTAAGAGCGACAATGGATCAGCTTTTTTACGGGGAAAAGGGAAAAACAAATTTCAGTTCCTCAATTGTGACCACTTAGTAAATTCCGAAGTCTCGCAATAAAAAGGGAGGGGGAACAACAACGTGAACAGCAGCAGGAGATCGATAAAGAGCTTCTTTAGCAAGTCGATAAATTTTCCCTGAAGGGAGGACTTTTAAACCTAGAGAATAGCACGAAACGAAGGCGCAAACCAAAGCTTTAAAGACTATGTATATCCTTGAATAAAAGGAACGCATAAAGGGGAATCACGATAAAACTGTAGTGTCCCCAGGCCCCGGGGGTCGGTCTGCAGTCGCAAAGAAACTATGAGGCTGATGACGGGGCAGCAGTAGCCTGAGGGCTGAGTGTCGACTTTTCACTAAAATACACTTCAAGGTATGGCAAAGATTTGCAAAAAAAAGAAAAAAGGGGCAAGAAAATGAATAAAAAAAAATACAGAAAATGCTAAAATTGAAATAAAGAGATGTAACTAATTCTGCAAAGTAATAAAAAAAAAACGGTAAGATAACTGCAAAAGAAAACAACTCATTGTAAGGGTCTGTTGGCCAAGAAAGAAACCATTGAAATTTTTTAAAAAAAAATATTACGGGGAGACGAATTAAAGAAAATTTGAGCTGTCATATTCTTAATCAATAAAAAAAATTTTACCAAAAAAAATTGTAAAAAAATGAAAAAGGGGTTCAAATAAAATCGAAAAATTTGTACGCAAGAGAGATAACGGGGAAATTTAAATATTTTCTAAGAGCAAATAAACAAATTAAAAAATAATGCAAAGACAACTTTAGAAAAAAAAATAAAATAAAAACAAGACTCAAACAATAAAAAACTGAGAAAAACAATGCATAAAAACAATAAAAGAAAATAATTCACTGCAGAACAAGAACAATCAAATAAAACGAAGAAATAATCAATGTAGCAATAAAAATCACACTGGAAAATGTGGGTTAATAAAAAAATAAAAATTTTGAAGAAAAACGATTGAACACTTTAACCTTAATTTTAAATTAGCAAAACACTTTACTCAATAAAGAAAACACTTTACTTTAAAAAGAAGTGATAATTACACTAAGAGTGAATTTGTTCAAAGAAATATGAAAAATGTAAATAAAAATGACAAAAGATATAGAACTGTAAATGTAACACTTATAAGTGGCAGGCACACACAACACTTACAATTGGCAGGCACACACAACACTTACAAGGCAGGCCACACACAACACTTACAAGGGAAGGCCCCCCACACAACACTTAAAGTGGGAAAGGCCCCACAACCCCTTACAATGGCAGGCACACACAACACTTACAAGTGGCAGGCACACACAACACTTACAAGTGGAAGGCACACACAACACTTACAAGTGGAAGGCACACACAACACTTATAAGTGGCAGGCACACACAACACTTACAAGTGGTAGGCACACACAACACTTACAAGTGGCAGGCACCACAACACTTACAAATGGGGGCACACACAACACTTACAATGGCAGGGACACAAAAACACTTACAATGGTAGGGACACACAACACTTACAAGTGGTAGGCAAACAAACACTTACAAGTGGTAGGGACAACAAAAACTTACAATGGTAGGCCCCACCAACATTATAAGGGAGGCACACACAACACTTACAATGGTAGGCACACACAACACTTACAAGTGGCAGGCCCACAAACTTCAAGTGGTAGGCCACACAACACTTACAATGGCAGGGACACACAACACTTACAAGTGGTAGGGCCACACACAACACTTACAAGTGGTAGCAACACAACCCCTTTCAATGGGAGGCACACACAACACTTACAATTTGGTAGGGACACACAACCTTTCAATGGCAGGCACACACAACACTTACAAGTGGTAGGCAAACACAAACTTACAGGGCAGGCACACACAAAAAACTTTTCAATTGGGAGGCAAAACACAACACTAAAGGGCAAGGCAAAACCAACACTTAAAAAGTGGAAGGGACACACAAAACTTACAATGGTAGGACACACAACACTTTCAATGGGAGGCACACACAACACTTACAAGTGGCAGGGACACACAACACTTCAATGGTAGGCCCCCAACAACAAATTAAAGTGGCAGGGGAACACAACACTTACAAGTGGAAGGCAAAAACACAACACTTACAAGTGTAGGGACACACAACACTTTTTCAAGGGAGGCCACCAACACTTACAAGTGGGGAGGCACACCAACACTTACAAGGGTAGGCAACACAAAACTTTCAAGTGGCAGGCACACACAACACTTACAATGGAGGGACCAAAACACTTACAATTGGGGAGAACACACAACACTTACAAGTGGGGAGGGGACACACAAAAACTTACAAGTGGGGAGGGACCACAAAACTTACAATGCAGGCACACACAACACTTATAAGTGGCAGGGAACACAAACAACAAGGGCAGGCACACACAACACTTTTTAATGGCAGGGACACACAACCTTTCAAGTGGGGGAAAGGCACACACAAAAACTTACAAGTGGCAGCACACACAACCTTATAAGTGGCAGGGACACACAACACTTACAAGTGGCAGGCACACACAACACTTTCAAGTGGAAGGCACCACAAACACTTACAAGTGGGAGGGACACACAACACTTATAAGTGGCAGGGAAAACACAACACTTACAAGTGGCAGGCACACACAACCCATACAAGTGGAAAGGGACACACAACACTTACAAGTGGAAGGGACACAACAAATTTTCAAATGGCAGGGGGACACACAAAACTTACAAGTGGCAGGCAAAAACACAACACTTACAAGTGGTAGGGGCCCCACAAAACACTTACAAGTGGGAGGCAAAACACAACACTTACAAGTGGCAGGCACACACAACACTTTAAGTGGCAGGCCCCACACAACACTTACAATGGCAGGCACAAAAAACACTTACAAGGGAAGGCACACCAACACTTCAAGTGGCAGCACACAAACACTTACAATGGGAGGCACACACAACACTTACAAGTGGGAGCACACACAACATTACAAGTGGTGGCACACACAACACTTTCAAATGGTAGGCACCACAACACTTACAAGTGGGCCAAAAACCAACACTTTCAAATGGCAGGGACACCAAACACTTTCAAGTGGAAGCACACACAACACTTACAAGTGGCAGGCCAACAACACTTACAAGTGGCACACACACAACACTTACAAGTGGTAGGGAAAACCCAAAACTTACAAGGGTGGCACACCACACTTTACAAGTGGCAGGGCACACACAACACTACAAGTATAGGCACACACAACACTTACAAGTGTAGGGGAAACACAAAACCCTTTCAAGTGGCAGGGACACACAACACTTACAAGGGTAGGGGACACACAACACTTACAAGTGGGAGGGCACAAAAAACACTTACAGTGGGAGGCCACACAAATTAAATGGAGGAACACCAAAAACTTAAAAGTGGCAGGCACACACAACACTTACAAGTGGTAGGCACAACACAACACTTCAAGTGGCAGGCACAACCCCAACACTTACAAATGGCAGGCACAAAACAAAACTTACAAAATGGCACCACAAAAACACTACAAGGGTAGGCACACACAAAAACTTACAAGGGCAGGCCCCAAAACAAAAAAAATACAAATGGGGAGGGGGACAACCAAAAACTTACAAGTGGGGAGGCACTACAAAAACTTACAATGGTAGGCACACACAAAACTTACAAGTGGCAGGCACATACAACACTTACAAATGGCAGGGCCCCAACAAACACTTAAAAAAGTGGCAGGCGCACAAAACATTACAAGTGGCAGGGACACACAAAAAAATTTTTCAAGGGGAGGCACACACAAAACTTACAAGGGCAGGCACACACAACACTTACAAATGGGAGGGACACACAACACTTACAATGGTAGCCACACAACACTTACAAGTGGTAGGCACACACACACTTACAAAATGGCAGGCACACACAACACTTTCAAGTGGTAGGCACACACAACCCTTTACAATGGAGGCACACACAACACTTCAAGGTGGCAGGGCACACGCAACACTTTCAAGTGGGAGGCACAAACCCAAAACCCTTACAAGTGGCAGCACACCAACACTTACAAGGGCAGGGACACACAACACTTTCAAGGGCAGGCCACACCAAAACTTACAAATGGTAGGCACACACAACACTTACAAGGGTAGGCACACACAACACTTTCAAATGGTAGGGACACACAACACTTTCAATGGCGGACACCAACCCTTACAAGTGGTAGGCACACACAACCTTAAAGGGAGGGACACACAACACTTACAAGTGGACACAAAACACTTACAAGTGGCAGGCACACACAACACTTACAAGGGGGCACACACAACACTTTCAAAGGGCAGGCACACACAACACTTACAAGTGGTAAGGGACACACAACACTTACAAATGGAGACACACACAACACTTACAAGGGTAGGCCACACACAACACTTACAAGTCAGGCACACACAACACTTTTCAAGTGGTAGGCACACACAACACTTACAATTTGGAAGGGAAAACACAACACTTCAAGTGCAGGGACACAAACACTTACAAGTGGTAGGGACACACAACACTTACAAGTGGGAGGCAACACAAACACTTAAAAATGGTAGGCACACACAACACTTACAATGGGAGGCACACACAACACTTACAAGGGGAGGCACACACAACACTTACAAGTGGTAGGGGCCACAAACACTTTTCAAGTGGCAGCACACACAACACTTACAAAATGGGAGGCACACACCCAAAACTTACAAGTGGAGGCACACACAAACTTCAAGTGGGAGGCACACCAACAATTACAAGTGGGGGTAGGCACACCAAACACTTACAAGTGGCAGGCACACACAACACTTTCAAGGGCAGGCACACAAACACTTACAAGTGGTACACACACAACACACAATGGCAGGCCAACAACACTTACAAGTGGTAGGCACACACAACACTTACAAGTGGTAGGGACACACAACACTTACAAAGGGCAGGCCAAACAACACTTACAAGGGGCAGGCACACACAACACTTTTCAAGTGGCGACACATACAACACTTACAAGTGCCCGGGACAACAACACTTACAAGTGGCAGGCATACACAACACTTACAAGTGCAGGCACACAAACCTTTCAAGTGCAGGCACACCAACACTTTCAAGGCAGGCAACACCAAAAACTTACAAGTGGCAGGGACCACAACACTTTCAAGTGGTAGGACACACAACACTTACAAATGGTTGGCACACACAAAATTACAATGGCGGGACACACAACATTTCAAGGCAGGCACACACACCTTACAATGGCAGGCACACACAACACTTACAAGTGGGAGGGGACACACAACACTTACAAGTGGTAGGCACACACCAAAACTTACAATGGGAGGCACAACAACACTTACAATGGAGGGACACACAACATTCAAGTGGCAGGCACCCAACATTACAATGGGAGGCACACACAAAAATTCAAGGGGAGGGACACACAACACTTACAAGTGGTAGGCACCACAACACTTACAAGTGTCCCGGCACACACAACACTTACAATGGGAGGCACACACAACCTTACAAGTGGGGAGGCAACACAACCTTCAATGTCAGGCACACACAACACTTACAAGTGGCAGGCACACACAACACTTACAAGTGGCAGGCACACACAAAAACTTACAAGGGCAGGCACACACAACCTTACAAGTGGTGGCACACACAACACTTAACAGTGCCAGGCAACAAACACTTCAATGGGAGGGACACCCCAGCCTTACCAATTGCAGGCACACACAACACTTACAATGGTGGGGGCCAAAAAACAATTACAAGTGCAGACACCCCACAACACTTACAATGGCAGGCACACACAACACTTACAATGGCAGGGACACACAAACTTAAAAGGGTACACACACAACACTTTTCAAGTGGGGAGGCACACACAACAACTTTCAAAAATGGGAGGCACACACAACACACAATGTCAGGCACACACAACACTTACAAGTGGCAGGCACACACAAAAATTACAAGTGGGCACAACAAACACTTACAATGTCAGGCACACACAACACTTACAAATGGTAGGCACACAAAAACACTTACAAGTGGCAGGCACACACAACACTTACAAGTGGCAGGCACACACAACACTTACAAGTGGCAGGCACACACAACACTTACAAGTGGTAGGCACACACAACACTTACAAGTGGCAGGGGGCACGCAACACTTACAAGTGGGAGGCACACACAACACTTACAAGGGCAGGCCCACAACACTTTCAATGGCAGGCACACACAACAAAATTACAAGTGGCAGGCACACACAACATTTTCTGTGGGAGCACACACAACACTTACAAGTGGGGAGGCACACACAAACTTACAAAGGAGGCACACACAAAAACTTACAAGTGGCAGGCACACACAACACTTACAAGTGGTAGGCACACACAACACTTACAAGTGGTAGGCACACACAACACTTACAAGTGGTAGGCACACACAACACTTACAAGTGGCAGGCACACACAACACTTACAAGTGGCAGGCACACACAACACTTACAAGTGGCAGGCACACACAACACTTTCAAGGGAGGCACACACAACACTTACAAGTGGTAGGCACACAAAAACCCCTTTCAAGTGGGAGGGGACACACAAAAACTTACAAGTGGCGCACGCACACACCTTACAAGTGGCAGGCCACACAAAACTTACAATGGGGGCACACACAACACTTACAAGTGGTAGGCACAAACAACACTTACAAATGGGAGGCAAAACACAACACTTACAATGGGGGGCACACACAAACTTACAACGGCAGGCCACAAACCTTACAAGTGGGGGAGGGGGCACACACTTACAAGTGGGAGGCACACACAACACTTACAATGGCAGGGACATACAACGCTACAATGGAGGGGCACACAACACTTTCAAGTGGCAGGCACACACAACACTTACAAGTGGGAGGCACACACAACACTTACAAGTGTGGCATACACCCCACTTGCAAATGCAGGGAACACAACACTTACAAGTGGCAGGCACACACAACACTTACAAGTGGTAGGCACACACAACACTTACAAGTGGCAGGCACACACAACACTTACAAGTGGCAGGCACACACAACACTTACAAGTGGTAGGCACACACAACACTTCAAGTGGCAGGCACACACAAAACTTACAAGTGGCAGGCCACACAACACTTACAAAGGGGAGGGACACACAACACTACAAGGGTAGGGATTCACAACTAGGATTATTCACTTTTCTTTAATTGTTTCTTCAACAAAATCTGCTGTACTGATACACAAAATTGTTTAAATAAATAATGGTACAAGAGTCTGCAGAAAAAAAGGAAAACCTGCCGGACATAGAAAAAAATGGTACACACAGAAAAAAATGAGTAATTTATATACGGGTGTATATCACTCATAAGTTATAATAATGACAAATATGGAGAAAACAATGCTGAAAGAACATACGGTAGAAAAAACTGAATGAATTCTTCACAAGGAGGAATGACGGGGTAAGGAATAAAAACTCACACAAATAAAGAATAAACTTGACACTACAAAATAAACTTTCCCGCAGGCAGAGAATAGCATAAAAAAAAACAGAAAAAAAATATAAAAATGAAACACGAAAAAACTAAAACAAAAAAATTAAAAAAAAAATGACAAAGGGAAAAACGAGTCTACGCAAAACACAAGATTAGAGTACAAAAAATTTTTCTGTAAATGTTCACGCAAATATCTTTAAATGCAAAGAAAAATGTCTCTAAAAAAAAAAAAATTTATCACTGAAGTCTGGAAGCAGTGGGGACGGGGGGTGACGGGTGGTGGGAGAAGAGAGATTTTTTTCCCCGTACAGCGACAACTTCTCACTCTCGCGTCGCGAAGAAATGGGGCTTAACTTGGAGACTCACACACTTAGGCTTTTTAATGGCGGCGCTCAGGTAAACACAGGTGAAATACAGGTGAATAAACAGTCTTGACCCCGAGTGGGGGTAGAAAGGGGAAGAAAACCAAGTAATAAGTGGGGATGGGGGGGTGGGGGGGTGGAGGTGTGCAACCCGGCCCCTGGCGCGCACTGCCACTCACTACCCAGGTGGGTTAAAATTTTAGCCCCCCAAAGCCACAGGGGTGGGGGAAGACCCCTCTTACCACATCCAACTGGGACACAAAACGATGTAGGAGACAATACTTTTTAGAGGAACTTGCATGGCTTTCTTCTCTCTCTCAGCTGGTAAGGGAACTGGGGTTTGGCTTTACTGCTTAACCCTCGAAATGGGGTGACTGGGAAGACGTAAACATGCAACACAGAAGGAACAGGTGGATGACAGAGACAGGCTGGATGATAGACTGAGACAGGCTGAAACTGGCACCTCTCCCACAGACTGGCTTTCGGCTGGGGGTTTAATTTTCAAAATCCATGGTCCCAACCCCCCCGGAGATTGAAGCAATTAGCACACGAACAAGCCAGGGAACTTTAGAGGGCAGCTGCAACTGGCTTGCAGGCTGGGGCGCTCGGTGGGGGGTGGGTAGGGGAGAAGGCTGCCCTGAGGTGGCAGTTTTAGTTAGTTTAAATTTAATATTTTTATTAGCACCCCTACCCACCTGGGGCGGTAGTCAAAAGATTACAGAGGTCATAATTGGTCCAGGGACTGGACTCCAAAGTTTTGATAGCTGAGCAAGTTACAGAGGTAATGAACTCACAATTTACAAAGGTAATGAACTCACAATTTACAAAGGTAATGAACTCACAATTTACAAAGGTAATGAACTCCAGGTAAGTCTGGTCACAATCATGACAAGTTACAAAGGTATTTACAGATTACAGAGGTACGTAATGGGTCCAGGGACTGGGCCCCCAAAGTTTTGATGGCCCAGTCCCTGGAGGTGGCAGAGACGTCATCTCTGACTTGCGGGCACCACACAATCTTCTAACGTCGGAAATACCTGTAAATCCACGCCCACAACGATGCCACCAATTTGTACCATTGGGTTCGGTAAGGTGGATTGGGTAAGGATGCTCACACAGGCAATAATGGCGAATAATTAAAACGGAATACATGTATATGGAAAGCACCAAGCCTGACCTGCCTCTCTGTTCCCTATCCTTACAACTGACTCACGAGATGGTTCCTAGGGGTGAGCGGGTTCAAAACATGCTAAGGTCAGCTGTAACAGTGAATAACAAGTGATTCACACAGACGGTTGGTAGTGGCCTGTATATCGCAGAGCCAATTATTTTCACAGAACTGCTTAATGCTTCATATGATGTACATAGTTGAAGTTTTAGCAGTAAAGTTCGAGAACCAAAATCTAGTCATTATGGTAGTCTACAAGCCTCCGGATGCAACGTCCCAACAATTCCAGGAGCAGCTGTTGAAAATTGACCACTGTCTGGAAAAATCTTCCAGCTCCTGCACCCAACATCTTGCTCCTGGGGGATTTCAACTTAAAGCACCTAAAATGGAGGAAAATAACAAATAATGTTGTTGCAGTGATAACACCAGGAGGCAGCTCAGACGAGCGCTCACACACGCACGAGCTTTTAAATCTCTGCACAAAATTCAACTTAAACCAGCAAATAATAGAGCCTACTAGATTGGAGAATACACTGGACCTCATCTTCACTAACAATGATGAACTGATACGAAATGTCACCATACCAAAAAAATATACTCGGATCACAACATAATCGAGGTTCAGACATGTATGCGCGGAGCCCCAGACAAACAAAATGGGATCAGTCACGAGGGAGCCTGCACCAAATTCAACTTCAATAACAAGAACATAAAGTGGGACCAAGTAAACCAAGTCCTAAACGATATAAGAAAGGAAGATAGACTAAGCAACACAGACCCCAACTATGCCTAGAACAGATTAACTCGGTGGCACTCGATGTATGCTCAAGGCATATTCCTTTAAGAAAAAGGAGGAGTAGATGTAAAATAGAAAGAGACAGGCGCTCCCTTTACAGGCGACGGAAAAGAATAACAGAGCGGCTAAAAGAGGCCAATATATCTGCAATGCGTAGGGAGACACTGGTCAGAGAAATAGCAAACATCGAACTAAAGCTAAAGGAATCTTATAGGAGACAGAAATCGCGGGAAGAACTAAAAGCCATAAATGAAATCGAAAGAAACCCAAAGTATTTCTTTTCTTATGCCAAATCAAAGTCGAGAACAACATCCAGTATTGGGCCCCTACTTAAACAAGATAAGTCCTACACAGATGACAGCAAGGAAATGAGTGAGCTACTCAAGCTCCAATATGACTCAGTTTTTAGCAAGCCGCTAACCAGACTGAGAGTCGAAGATCTAAATGAATTTTTTATGAGACAGCCACAGAATTTGATAAACACAAGCCTACCTGATGTTATCCTGACGCCAAATGACTTCGAGCAGGCGATAAATGACATGCCCATGCACTCTGCCCCAAGGCCAGACTCATGGAACTCCGTGTTCATCAAGAACTGCAAGAAGCCCCTATCACGTACTTTTAATATCCTATGGAGAGGGAGCATGGACACTGGGGTCGTCCCACAGTTACTAAAAACAACAGACATAGCCCCACTCCACAAAGGGGGCAGTAAAGCAACAGCCAAGAACTACAGACCGATAGTGCTAACATCCCATATCATAAAAATGTTTGAAAGGGTCATAAGAAGCAAGATCGCCACCCATCTAGATACCCATCAGTTACACAACCCAGGGCAACATGGGTTTAGAGCAGGTTGCTCCTGTCTGTCCCAACTACTGGATCACTACAAGGTCTTAGATGCACTAGAAGACAAAAAGAATGCAGATGTAA
>NC_069424.1:9167259-9294759 GCF_026875155.1 Cherax quadricarinatus | reverse complement strand
ATATCATATGCCTTTTCTAAATCCATAAATGCAATAAAAATTTCCCCTACCTTTATCTAAATACTGTTCACATATATGCTTCAATGTAAACACTTGATCTACACATCCCCCTACCCACTCTGAAACCTCCCTGCTCATCCGCAATCTTACATTCTGTTTAAACCTCTAATTCTTCAGTTAAAACCCCTACCGTATACTTTTCCTTATATACTCAGAAAAACTTATTCCTCTATAATTTTTACAATCTCTTTTGTCCCCTTTCCCTTTATATAAAGGGACTATACATGCTCTCCCGCCAATCCCTGGGTACCTTCCCCTCTTTCATACATTTATTAAACAAAAGTACCAACCACTCCAGCACTATATCCCCCCATGCTTTTAACATTTCTGTCATGATCCCATCAGTTCCAGCTGCTTTACCCCCTTTCATTCTACGTAATGCCTCACGTACCTCCACCACACTTACATTCTGCTTTCTTCACACTCCTAAAAGATGGTATACCTCCCTGGCCAGTGCATGAAATTACCGCCTCCTTTCTTCCTCAACATTTGAAAGTTCCTCAAAATATTCTCGCCATCTACCTAATACCCCCTCTCCCCATCTACTAACTCCCCTACTCTTTTTTTTAACTGACAAATCCATATTTTTCCCTAGGCTTTCTTAACTTGGTTTAACTCACTCCAAAATTTTTTCTTATTTTCATTAAAATTTCTTGACAGTGCCTCTCCCCTCTATCATCTGCTCTCCTTTGCACTCTCTCACCACTCTCTTCCCTTTCTTTTACTCTCCATATACTCTGCTCTTTTTATAACACTTCTGCTTTGTAAAAACCTCTCGTAAGCTACCTTTTTTCTTTTTATCACACCCTTACTTCATCATTCCACCAATTTACTCCTCTTTCTTCCTGCCCCCCCCTCCTATAACCACAAATTCTGCCCCACATTCTAATACGCATTTTTAAAACTATTCCAACCCTCTTCAACCCCCCCCCCCCCCCCCTACTCATCTTTGCACTAGCCCACCTTTCTGCCAAAAATCGCTTATATCTCGCCCGAACTTCCTCCTCCCTTAGTTTATACACCCTTTTACCTCCCTCTTACTTGTTGTTGCCACCTTCCTCTTTTCCCATCTACCTCTTACTCTAACTGTAGCTACAACTAAATAATGATCCGATTTTATCAGTTGCCCCCCTATAAAACATGTACATCCTGGACCTACCCATCAACCTTTTATCCACCCAAAACATAATCTAACAAACTACTTTCATTACGTGCTACATCATACCTTGTATATTTATTTATCCTCTTTTTCATAAAATATGTATTACTTATTACCAAATTTCTTTTTACACATAGCTCAATTAAAGGCTCCCCATTTACATTTACCCCTGGCACCCCAGATTTACCTACTACTCTCCCTCCATAACATTTTTACCCACTTTAGCATTGAAATCCCCAACCACCATTACTCTCACACTTGATTTAAAACTCCCACGCATTCACTCAACATTTCCCAGAATCTCTCTCTCTCCTCTACACTTCTCTCTTCTCCAGGTGCATACACGCTTACTATAACCCACTTTCACATCCAATCTTTATTTTACTCCACATAATCCTTGAATTAATACATTTATAGTCTCTCTTTTCCTGCCATAGCTTATCCTTCAACATTATTGCTACTCCTTCTTTAGCTCTAACTCTATTTGAAACCACTGACCTAATCCCATTTATTCCTCTCCATTGAAACTCTCCCACCCCCTTCAGCTTTGTTTCACTTAAAGCCAGGACATCCAGCTTCTTCTCATTCATAACATCCACAATCATCTCTTTCTTATCATTTGCACAGCATCCACGCACATTCAGACTTCCCACTTTGACAATTTTCTTCTTCTTATTCTTTTTAGTAATCTTTACAGGAAAAGGGGTTACTAGCCCATTGTTCCCGGCATTTTAGTTGACTTTTACAACACGCATGGCTTACGGATGAAAGATTCTTATTCCATTTCCCCATGGATTATTTTATTATCACACTGGCCGATTCCCACCAAGGCAGGGTGGCCAGAAAAAGAAAAACTTTCACCATCATTCACTCCATCACTGTCTTGCCAGAAGGGTGCTTTACACTACAGCTTTTAAACTGCAACATTAACACCCCTCCTTCAGAGTGCAGGCACTGTACTTCCCATCTCCAGGACTCAAGTCCGGCCTGCCGGTTTCCCTGAACCCCTTCATAAATGTTACTTTGCTCACACTCCAACAGGACAAAAGTATTAAAAACCATTTGTCTCCATTCACTCCTATCAAACACGCTCACGATGCCTGCGGGAATCCAACCCCTCGCACACAAAACCTCCTTTACCCCCCCCTCCCAACCTTTCCCCTGGGCCGACCCCTACCCCGCCCCTTCCACTACAGACTGATACACTCTTGAAGTCATTCTGTTTTCGCTCCATTCTCTCTCATGTCCGAACCCTCAACAACCTTCCTCACCCCTCTGGACAACAATTTTTGGTAATCCCGCACCTCCCCCAATTTCCAAACTACGAATTCTCGCTTTATTTCCCCCATGGTTAAAAGGAAAAGTAATAAGACCAAGAACTTTTAAAGATAAAATTAAAGAAAACTCAGGGATGTGTATAAATAAACGTGGACATTTTTGGGGTTTAGGTGATAAAGGGAAAAAAGCAAGAGTACCGTAATTTGCATTTTATGAACAGAAAAAGACACCCAATCCTACCATCATGAAAACAATTACAGGCTTTCGTTTTACATCACTTGGGGAGGGCGGTAGTACCTCCCTGGGTGGGTTTCTGTCTCCCCCTACAATACTATATATTTATATAATATATTATTATATATTATAATATATTAATATTATATATATATATATATAAAAATTTTTAATAATATTTATAAAATATATAAATAAATATATATTAATATATTATATATTAAAATAAATTATATAAAAATATATATATTATAAATAAAAATATATATATTTTTTAAATATATAAATATATCCAGTATATATGTATATTTTTAAAATTCGGGGGTTTTTGGTTATTAGGGACGACACACACACACACACCACACACACACACACCACCACCACCCCCCACACACAACACACACACACACACACACACACACACACAACACACACACACACACACACCACACACACCACACACACCCACACACACCACACACACACACACACCACCCTGATCTCATGTAACGATACACTGTTTTTTTTTCGGTAACAAATATTTTTTTTCTCCTCTCTCCCCTCTTTCTTCTCCCCCCACTTGATATTTGGGAATGTTTCATGAAGCAGCCAGGCAGGGGTGCAGCCAGCCCACGATCTCCATCTCTCGTACACACCCCCCACACGCTGTACAACCTCCCCCACCTGTACACACCTCCCACACGCTTACACACCTCCCCCACGCTGTACACACCCCCCACACGCGTACACACCCCACACCTGTCACACCTCCATGCCGCACACGCCTCCTTACTATGAATATCCCACCACTAAATAAACACCTTACTCATGCACCCCGTACTTTTTACACAATTGTAACCCCCACCTTTAATTGCAACACCCCCACGATGTACATATCTCCCCCATTTTTCACATGCCTCCCACCTTGTCATAGCTCAAATTTTAAAATTAGCAACAGTCCCATTTTAGTTAAATTTCCCTAACAACACCTCACAATTTTCGCGAACCCCCAAGTCCCCAAACCACTTCCGCACTCACTAAGTTTTCCCCTGGTGAAGCATCGTGCGTGTGCACTCTGGTGAAGCATCGCTGCAGGGGGCACTCTGGTGAAGCCGCTCAGCTGTGCACCTGGTGAAGCTTTGTCGCCTGGCTGTGCACTCTGTAAAGCATCGCTCCCAGTGATTCATGGTGAGCATGTGCAGCGTGGCAATTTTGGAAGCACGCTGAGCTGTGCACTCTTGGGACATTCCGGGCAGCTGTGCACTCTGGAAGATCGCTGCAGCTGTGCCTCTGGTGAACATGCCAGCTGTGAACCCCTGTGAAGCTCCCCTTGCAGGCTTGCACTCTGGTGAATACCCGCGCAGCTGGGGCACCTGTAAAGCATCGTTGAGTTGAACTCTGGTAGGCATGTGCAGCTGTGCACAGGTGAAGCATCCTCAGTGTAAAACTCGGTGAACATGCTCAGTGTGCACTCTGGTGAAGCATCTGCACTGTCCCTGTTAACATCTGCAGCTGGCACTTTGTGAGCATTCTTCGCTTGATCTCTGGTAAAGCATCCGAAGTGTGCACTCGGGTGAAGGCTCGCTGCAGCTGTGCACTTGGTGAACTCGCTCAGTGTGCACTCGGGTGAAGCATCGCTGCAGCTGTGCACTCGGTGAAGCTCGCTGCAGCTGTGCACTCTGGTGAAGCATCGCTGCGCAGTGCACTCTGGGGGAAGCATTCGCTGCAGCTTTTGCACTCTGGTGAAGCATCGCTGCAGCTGTGCACTCTGGGAAGAAATCGCTGCAGCTGTGCACTCTGGTGAAGCATCGCTGCAGCTGTGCACTCTGGTGAAGCATCGCTGCAGCTGTGCACTCTGGTGAAGCATCGCTGCAGCTGTGCACTCTGGTGAAGCATCGCTGCAGCTGTGCACTCTGGTGAAGCATCGCTGCAGGTGTGCACTCTGGTGAAGAAATCGCTGCAGCTGTGCACTCGGTGAGCATCGCTGGCAGCGGTGCACTCTGGTAAAGGGCATCGCGGCGCTGGCACTCTGGTGAAGCATCGCTGCAGCTGTGCACTCTGGTGAAGCTCGCTGCAGCGTGCCTTGGGGGGAAGATCGCTGAGCTGTGTTTTGGTGAAGCATCGCGCAGCTGTGCACTCTGGTGAAGCATCGCTGCACTGTGCACTCTGGTGAAGCATCGCTGCAGTGTGCACTCTGGTAAAGAAATCGCTGCAGCTGTGCACTCTGGTGAAGCATCGCTGCAGGTGTGCACTCTGGTGAAGCATCCGCTGCAGTTTTGGGCACTCTGGTGAAGCATCGCTCCCAGCTGTGCACTCTGGTAAAGCATCGTTTGAAAGCTGTGCACTTGGTGAAGCTTCGCTGCAGGTGTGCACTCGGGGTGAAGCATCGCTGCAGCGGGTGCACTCTGGTGAAGCTCGCTGCGGGTGTGCACTTGGGGGAAGCATCGCTGCAGCTGTGCACTCTGGTGAACCCTCGCTGAGCTGTGCACTCTGGTGAAGCATCGCTGCAGCTGTGCACTTGGTGAAGCATCGCGCAGCTGTGCACTCTGGTGAAGCATCGTGCGCTGTGCACTTGGTAAAGCATCGCTGCAGCTGTGCACTCTGGTTGAAGCATCGCTGCAGCTGTGCACTCTGGTGAAGCATCGCTGCAGCTGTGCACTCTGGTGAAGCATCGCTGCAGCTGTGCACTCTGGTGAAGCATCGCTGCAGCTGTGCACTTTTGGTAAAGCATCCCCTGCAGGTGTGCATCTGGTGAAGATCGCGCAGCTTTGCACCGGGAAGATCGTGCAGCTGTGCCTCTGGTGAAGCATCGCTGCAGCTGTGCACTTGGTAAGCATCGCTGCAGTGTGTTGCACTCTGGTGAAGATGTGATACACCTGGTGAACATCGCTCATTGTGCTACCTGGTGGCAACGTGTGTGTGCCCCTGGTGGAAAGTGTGATTTGTCTCTGGTGAGCCCCCAGTGTGATTTTTATGTGATTACCTGGTGAAAAATGGGGTTATTGGATTACCTGGGAAACCGTGGATTATGTGATGCCTGGGAGCATCGTGGGGTTATTTTGAACCTGGTGGCAACTTGGGAATGTGATTACCTGGGGGAACATGGATTGTGATCTGGGGGAACATGTGATGTGATCTGGTGAAGCTGTGAAAGTGTGATTTGGTAAACACCTGGGTGGAAACGTGGATTTGGATACCTGGTGAACATGTGATTATTTACCTAGTGCCAGTGATTATTATACCTGTCAACATTAATTTTGTTTACCGGGTGGCAACAGTGTGATTATGTGATACCTGGTGGCAACAGTGGGATTATGTGATACCTGGTGGCAACAGTGTGGATTATGTGATACCTGGTGGCAACAGTGTGATTATGTGATACCTGGTGGCAACAGTGTGATTATGTGATACCTGGTGGCAACAGTGTGATTATGTGATACCTGGTGGCAACAGTGGGATATGTGATACCTGGTGGCACAGTGTGATTGTGATACCGGGTGGCAACAGTGGGATTATGTGATACCTGGTGGCAACAGTGTGATTAGTGATACCTGGTGGCAACAGTGTGATTATGTGTTTACCTGGTGGCAACAGTGTGATTTTTTGATCCTGGTGGCAAAAAGTGGATTATGTGATACCTGGTGGAAAACAGTGGATTATGTGATACCGGGTGGCAACAGTGGATTATGTGATACCTGGTGGCAACAGTGGATTATGTGATACCTGGTGGCAACAGTTGTGATTATGTGTTTCCTGGTGGCAACAGTGTGATTAAGTGTACCTGGGGGCAACAGGTGGATTATGTGATACCTGGTGGCAACAGTGTGATTATGTGATACCTGGTGGCAACAGTGTGATTATGTGATACCTGGTGGCAACAGTGTGATTATGTGATACCTGGTGGCAACAGTGGGATTATGTGATACCTGGTGGCAACAGTGTGATTATGTGATACCTGGTGGCAACAGTGGGATTATGTGATACCTGGTGGCAACAGTGTGATTATGTGATACCTGGTGGCACATTTGTGATTATGTGATACCTGGTGGCAACAGTTGTGATTATGTGATACCTGGTGCAACAGTGTGATTAGTGAAAACCGGGTTTGGCAACAGTGGGATTATGTGATACCTGGTGGCAACAGTGTGATTATGTGATACCTGGTTTGGCAACAAGTGGATTTGTGAACCTGGGGGCAACAGTGTGATTATGTGATACCTGGTGGCAACAGTGTGATTTATGTGATACCTGGTGGCAACAGTGTGGATTATTTTAATACCTGGTGGCAACGGGTTGATTATTTTATACCTGGTGGAAAACAGTGGGATTATGTGATCCGGTGCAGGCCAGTGTGATTAGTATCGGGTGGCAACAGTGGTTATGTGATACCTGGTGGCAACAGTGTGATTATGTGATACCTGGTGGCAACAGTGGTGATTATGGATACCTGGTGGCAACAGGGTGATTATGTATACCTGGGGGCAACGGGGTGATTTTGATACCTGGTGGCAACAGTGGGATTTATGTGATCCCTGGTGGAAACCCAGTGTGATTATGTGATACCTGGTGGCAACAGTGGGATTATGTGATACCTGGTGGCAACAGTGTGATTATGTGATACCTGGTGGCAACAGTGTGATTATGTGATACCTGGTGGCAACAGTGTGATTATGTGATACCTGGGGGGCAACAGTGTGTTTAAATGTGTTTACCTGGTGGCAACAGTGGGATTATGTGATACCTGGTGGCAACAGTGTGATTATGTGATACCTGGTGGCAACAGTGGGATTATGTGATACCTGGTGGCAACAGTGGGGTTTAAATGTGATCCCTGGTGGCAACAGTGTGATTATGTGATACCTGGTGGCAACAGTGTGATTATGTGATACCTGGTGGCAACAGTGGGATTATGTGATACCTGGTGGCAACAGTGTGATTATGTGATACCTGGTGGCAACAGTGGGATTATGTGATACCTGGTGGCAACAGTGGTAGTGTACCTGGTGGCAACAGTGGGATTATGTGAACCTGGTGGCAACAGGGATTATGTGATACCTGGTGCAACAGTGGGATTATGTGATCCCTGGTGGAAACAGTGTAAATTATGTGATCCCTTTGGTGGCAACAGTGGGATTATGTGATACCTGGTGGCAACAGTGGAATTTTTGTGATACCTGGTGCAACAGGGGAAATTATGTGATACCGTTGGCAACTGGGAAATTATGTGTTACTGGTTGCCAACGGGTGGGATTATGTGATACCTGGGGGCAACAGTGGGATTATGTGATACCTGGTGGCAAAAATGGGATTAGTGATACCGGGGTGCAACAGTGGATTATGTGATACCTGGTGGCAACAGTGGGTTTTATGTGATACCTGGTGGCAACAGTGGGATTATGTGTACCTGGTGGCAACAGTGGGAAATTATGTGATACGGGTTGCAAAAAAGGGAAATTATGTGATACCTGGGGGCAACAGTGGAGATTATGTGATACCGGGTTTGCAACAGTGGGTTTATGTGATACCTTGTGGCAACAGTGGGATTATGTGATACCTGGTTGGCAACAATGGAATATGTGATACTGGTGCAACAGTGGATATGTGATACCGGGTTGGCAACAGGGGAAATTATGTGTAGCTGTGCAACAGTGGGATTATGTGATACCGGGTTTGGCACAGGGGAAATTTATGTGATACCTGGTTTGCAACAATGGAATTATGTGATACCGGGTTGCAACAAGTGGAATTATGTGATCGGGTTGCAACAGGGGTGATTATGTGATAACCTTTGGGGCAACATTTTAAATTATGTGATACCTGGTGGCAACAGTGGAATTATTTTATACCTGGTTTGGCAACGTGGAATTATGTGATAACTGTTGGCAACAGAGGGAAATTATGTAAATACGGGTTTGGCAACAGTGGGATTATGGTACCTGGTGGCAACAGGGGTGATTATGTGTACTGGTGGCAAAAATGGGAAATTATGTGATCCCTGGGGGCAACAGGGGATTTTGTGAAAACCGGGTGGCAACAGTGGATTATGTGGTACCGGGTGGCAACAGTGGGTTTTATGTGATACCGGGTTTGCAACAGTGGAATTATGTGATACCTGGTTGGAAACAGTGGGAAATTATGTGAAAACCGGGTTGGCAACAGTGGAAATTATGTGATACGGGTTTGGCAACAGGGGGATTATGTGATACCTGAGGCAACAGTTGATTAGTGGAAAACCTGGTGGCAACATTTGGAATTATGTTACCTGGTGGCAACAGTGGAATTATGTGATATTTGGTGGCAACAGTGTGATTATGTGTTTACGGGTGGCAACAGGGGGATTATGTGTACCGGGGTGGCAACAGTGTGATTATGTGATACCTGGTGGCAACAGGGGGATTATGTGATCCCTGGTGGCAAGGGGATTATGTGATTACCTGGTGGCAACAGTGGGATTATGTGATACCTGGTGGGCAACAGTGTGATTATGTGATACCTGGTGGGCAACAGTGTGATTATGTGATCTGGTGGCAACAGTGGGATTATGTAAATACCTGGTGGCAACAGTGTGATTATGTGAAACCTGGTGGCAACAGTGGGATTATGTGATACCTGGTGGCAACAGTGTGATTATGTGATACCTGGTGGCAACAGTGGGATTATGTGATACCTGGTGGCAACAGGGGAAATTATGTGATACCGGTGGCAACAGTTGGGATTATGTGATACCGGGGGCAACAGTGGGATTATGTGATACCTGGTGGCAACAGTGGATTATGTGATCCCTGGTGGCAACATGGATTATGTGATACCGGGGACAAAAAGTGGATTATGTGATACCGGGTGGCAACAGGGGTGATTATGTGATACCTTGTGGAAAACAGTGGTTTATGTGATACTGGTGGCAACAGTGGGATTATGTGATACTGGTGGCAACATTGGGATTATGTGATACCTGGTGGCAACAGTGGATTATGTGAAACTGGTGCAACAGTGGATTTAGGGGATAGCTGGTTTGGCAACAGTGAATTTAGTGAACCTGGTGGCAACAGTGGGATTATTGATACGGGTTTGGCAACAGTGGATTTGTGATACCGGTGCAACGGGGGGGAATAATGTGATACCTGGTGGCAACATTTGGAATTATTTTATACCTGGTGGCAACAGTGGATTATGTGATACCTGGTGGCAAAAAGGGGATTATGTGTACTGGGAACAGTGGGTTATGTAAACCCTGTGGCAACAGTGGGATTATGTGATACCTTGGTGGACAGGGGGATTATTGATACCTGGTGGCAACAGTGGGATTATGGATACCTGGTGGCAACATGGGATTATGTGAAAACTGGTTGCAACAGTGGATTAGGTGATAGCTGGTTTGCAACGTGGAATTATGGGATACTGGTGCAACAGTGGAATTATGTGATAACCTGGTTGCAACAGTGGAATTATGTGATACCTGGTTGCAACGGGGAAATTTAGTTGATACCTGGTGGCAACAGTGTGAATTATGTGATACCTGGTGGCAACAGGGGGAATTATGTTATAACTGTGGCAACAGTGGATTATGTGATACCTGGTGCAACAGTGGAATTATGTGTATTCAACTGGTGGCAAACGTGGGAATTATGGATACCTGGTGCCAACAGGGAATTATGTGATACCGGGTTTGGCAACAGTGGAATTATGAATACCTGGTGGAAAACAGTGGGATTATGTGATACCTGGTGCAACAGTGGAATTATGTGATACCTGGGGCAACAGTGGAATTATGTGATACCTGGTTTGGCAAAGTGGAATTATGTGATAGCTGGTTGCAACAGTGGAATTATGTGAACCGGGTTTGGAAAAACGGGGAATTTGTGATACCTGGTGGCAACAGTGGAATTATGTGATACCTGGTGGCAACAGTGGGATTATGTGATAACTTGTGGCAACAGTGTGATTATGTGATACCTGGTGGCAACAGTGGAATTTGTGATACCGGGTGGCAAAGGGGGATTATGTGATACCTGGTGGCAACAGTGGAATTATGTGATAGCTGGTTGCAACAGTGGAATTATGTGATACCTGGTGGCAACAGTGGAATTATGTGATACCTGGTGGCAACAGTGGAATTATGTGATACCTGGTGGCAACAGTGGAATTATGTGATACCGGGTGCAAAGTGGGATTATGTGATAGTGGTTGCACAGTGGATTATGTGAACCGGTGGCAAAGTGAAATTATGTGATACCTGGTTGCAACAGTGGAATTATGTGATACCTGGTGGCAACAGTGGGAAATTATGTGATACTGGTGGCAACAGTGGGAATTATGTGATACCGGGGTGCAACAGTGGAATTAGTGATACCGGGTGGAAAACAGGGGAAATTTATGTGATACCTGGTGGGCAACAGTGGAGATTATGTGATACGGGTTTGCAAAGTGGAATTAGTGATACCTGGTTTGCAACAGTGGAATTATGTGATACCTGGTCAAAGTGAATTGTATCCCGGGTGGCAAAGGGGAATTTATGTGATACCTGGTGCAAACAGTGGGATTATGTGATAGCTGGTTGCACAGTGGAATTATGTGATACCTGGTGGCATAGTGGAAATTTATGTGTTTAGCTGGTTGCAACAGTGGGATTTATGTGATCCCTGGTTGGCAACAGTGGAATTATGTGATACCTGGTGGCAACAGTGGAATTTATGTATACTGGTTTGGCAACAGTGGAATTATGTGATACCTGGTGGCAACAGTGGAATTTGTTGATACCTGGTGGCAACAGTGGAATTATGTGATACCTGGTGCAAGAGTGAATTAGGTGATAGCTGGGCACAGGGGATTATGTGTAGCGGGTGGCAACAGTGAATTATGGATACCTGGTGGCAACGGGAGTGGGGGAATGGGTTTTGGATACCTGGTGGCAAGGAAAGGAAGGCAAGTGGATTATGTGATTGGTGGCAACAGGGGATTAGGTGATACCGGGTGGCAAGGGAGATGGGGATAGCTGGTGGAACGTGGATTAGTGTACCGGTGGCACAGGGAATTTGTGAACTGGTTGCAACAGGGGAAATTTATGTGATACGGTGGCACAGGGAATTATTTTGTACCTGGTGGCAACAGTGGATATGTGATAGCGGGTGGCAACGTGGAATTATGTGATACCTGGTGGCAACAGTGGAATTATGTGATACCTGGTGGCAACAGTGGAATTATGTGATACCTGGTGGCAACAGTGGAATTATGTGATACCTGGTGGAAAACAGGGGAAATTTATGTGATACCTGGGGCAACAGTGGAATTATGTGATACCTGGTGGCAACAGTGGAATTATGTGAAACCTGGTGGCAACAGTGGAATTATGTGATACGTGGTGGCAACAGTGGAATTATGTGATACCTGGTGGCAACAGTGGAATTATGTGATACCTGGCAGCAACAGGGGATTATGTGATTCCTGGTCAACATGGAATTTTGTGATACCTGTGGCAACAGGGGAAATTAGTGTACCTGGTGGCAACAGTGAAATTATGTGATACCTGGTGGCAATAGGGGGATTATGTGATATGGGGGCAACAGGGGAATTATGTAAACCGGGTTTGGCAACGTGGAATTATGTGATACCTGGTGGCAACAGTGGAATTATGTGTACCTGGTGGCAACAGGGGGAATATGTGATACCTGGTGGCAACAGGGAAATTATGTGATACCTGGTGGCAACAGTGGGATTATGTGATGGCTGGTTGCAGCTGTGGGATTACGTGATAGCCGGTGGCAACAGTGGAATTTTGTGATACCTGGTGGCAACAGTGGAATTATGTGATACCGGGTGGAAACCCAGGGGGATTAGGATGCTGGTTCAGCTGGGTACGTGTAGCCGGTGCAACAGTGATTATGGATACCTGGGGAACTGGATTAGTATACCTGGTGGCAACATGGATTATGTGATACCGGGTTGGCAACGTGGGTTTTATGTGATAGCTGGTTGCAGCTGTGGGTTGTGATAGCTGGTGGAAACAGTGGAATTATGTGATACCTGGTGGCAACAGTGGAATTATGTGATACCTGTTGGCAACAGTGGAATTATGTGATACCTGGTGGCAGCAGTGGAATTATGTGATACTGGTGGAAACAGGGGGATTATGTGATAGGGGTGGCAACGTGTATTGTGGATACTGGTTGCAGCTGTGGGATTACGTGTACGGTGGCAACAGTGGGATTATGTGATAGCCGGTGGCAACAGTGGGATTATGTGATACCTGGTGGCAGCAGTGGGATTATGTGATAGCTGGTTGCAGCTTTGGGATTACGTGATAGCTGGTGGCACGTTGGAGTATGTGAACTGGTGGCTCAGGGGGAAATTATGTGATACTGGTTGCAGCTTTTTGGATATAGTGATACTGGTGGCAGCTGTTGGAGTATGTGAGAACTGCTGGCAGCAGTGGGATTATGTGTGAACTGGTGGCAACAGTGTGATTATGTGAGAACTGGTGGCAATATTGGGATTATTTGAGAACTGGGGGCAGCATGGGATAATGTGAGAAACTGGTGGCAACGTGGGATTATGTGAGAACTGGTGGCAACAGTGGGATTATGTGAGAACTGGTGGCAACAGTGGGATTATGTGAAAAACTGGTTGCAATAGTGGGATTATGTGAGAGCTGGTGGCAACAGTGGGATTATGTGAGAACTGGTGGCAACAGTGGGAATGTGAGAACTGGTGCAACAGTGGGATTATGTGAGAACTGGTGGCAACAGTGGGATTATGTGAGAACTTGTGGCAACAGTGGGATTATGTGAAAAATGGTGGCAGCAGTGGGTTTATTTTGAGAACGGTGGCAACAGTGGAATTTGGTGAGAACTGGTGGCAACAATGGGAATGTGGAGACTGTGGCAACAGTGGGATTAGTGAAATGGTTCAACAGTGGATTATGTGAAACTGGGGGACAGTGGGATTAGTGAGAACTGTGCAACGTGGGATTATGAGAGAATGGTGGCAACATGGGATTATGTGAGAACTGGTGGCAACATGGGATTATGTGAGATCTGGTGGCAACAGTGGGATTATGTGAAAACTGGTGGCACCAGTGGGATTATGTGAGAATGGTGGCAACAGTGGATTATGTGAGAACTTGTGGCAAAAGTGGGATTATGTGGAACTGGTGGCGCAGTGGGATTATGTGAGAATTGGTGGCAACAGTGGGATTATGTGATACCTGGTAGCAAGAGTGGAATTATGTGATAGCTGGTTGCAACAGTGGAATTATGTGATAGCTGGTGGCAACAGTGAAATTATTGATACCTGGTGGCAACAGTGGGATTATATGATAGCTGGTTGCAACAGTTTGATTATGTGATACCTGGTGGCAACAGTGGAATTATGTGATACCTGGTGGCAACAGTGGATTATGTGATACCTGGTGGCAACAGTGGTTTTAAATGTGATAGCTGGTTGAAAACAGTGGAATTATGTGATACCTGGTGGCAACATGGGAATTATTTTGATACCTGGTGGCAACAGTGGAATTATGTGATACCTGGTGGCAACAGTGGAATTATGTGATACCTGGTGGCAACAGTGGGATTATGTGATAGCTGGTTGCAACAGTGGGATTATGTGATACCTGGTGGCAATAGTGGAATGATGTGATAGCTGGTTGCAACAGTGGAATTATGTGAACCTGGTGGCAACAGTGGAATTATGTGATACCGGTGGCAACAGGGGAATTTGTGATCCCTGGGGTGGCAACAGTGGAATTATGTGATACCTGGTGGCAACAGTGGGATTATGTGATAGCTGGTGGCAACAGTGGAATTATCTGATACCTGGTGGCAACAGTGGAATTATGTGATCCCCTGGTGGCAACGTGGAATTATGTGATACCTGGTGGCAACAGTGGAATTATGTGATACCTGGTGGCAACAGTGGAATTATGTGATACCTGGTGGCAACAGTGGAATTATGTGATACCTGGTGGCAACAGTGGAATTTTAAGTGAAACCTGGTGGCAACAGTGGAATTATGTGATACGTGGGGCAACAGTGGAATTATGTGATACCTGGTGGCAACCAGTGGAATTATGTTGATACCTGGCCCAGCAACAGTGGAATTATGTGATACCTGGTGGCAACAGTGGAATTATGTGATACCTGTGGCAACAGGGGAAAATTATGTGTTACCTGGTGGCAACAGTAAAATTTAGTGATACCTGGTGGCAATAGTGGGATATGTGATAGCGGGTGGCAACAGTGGAATTATGTGATACCTGGTGGCAACAGTGGAATTATGTGTTTACGGGTGGCACCAGTGGAATTATGTGATACCTGGTGGCAACATGGGATTATGTGATACCTGGTGGCAACAGTGGAATTATGTGATACCTGGTTTCAACAGTTTGATTATGTGATGGCTGGTTGTAGCTGTGGGATTACGTGATAGCCGGTGGCAACAGTGGAATTATGTGATACCTGGTGGCAACAGGGGGAATTATGTGTTTACCTGTTTGGCAACAGTGGGATTATGTGATGGCTGGTTGCAGCTGTGGGATTACGTGATAGCCGGTGGCAACAGTGGAATTATGTGATACCTGGTGGCAACAGTGGAATTATGTGATACCTGGTGGCAACAGTGGGATTATGTGATACCTGGTGGCAACAGTGGGATTATGTGATAGCTGGTTGCAGCTGTGGGATTACGTGATAGCTGGTGGCAACAGTGGAATTATGTGATACCTGGTGGCAACAGTGGAAATTTAAAGTGATACCTGTTGGCAACAGTGGAATTATGTGATACCTGGTGGCAGCAGTGGAATTATGTGATACCTGGTGGCAACAGTGGGATTATGTGATAGCTGGTGGCAACAGTGGGATTGTGTGATAGCTGGTTTCAGCTGTGGGATTACGTGATAGCCGGTGGCAACAGTGGGATTATGTGATAGCCGGTGGCAACAGTGGGATTATGTGATTCCTGGTGGCAGCAGTGGGATTATGTGATAGCTGGTTGCAGCTTTGGGATTACGTGATAGCTGGTGGCAGCTGTTGGAGTATGTGAGAACTGGTGGCTGCAGTGGGATTATGTAATAGCTGGTTGCAGCTTTGGGATTACGTGATAGCTGGTGGCAGCTGTTGGAGTATGTGAGAACTGCTGGCAGCAGTGGGATTATGTGTGAACTGGTGGCAACAGTGTGTTTAAATGTGAAAACCCTTTTTGGCAACAGTTGGATTATTTGAGAACTGTTGGCAGCAGTGGGATTATGTGAGAACTGTTGCAACAGTGGGATTATGTGAGAACTGGTGGCAACAGTGGGATTATGTGACAACTGGTGGCAACAGTGGGATTATTGTGAGAACTGGTTGCAATAGTGGGATTATGTGAGAGCTGGTGGCAACAGTGGGATTATGTGAGAACTGGTGGCAACAGTGGGATTATGTGAGAACTTGTGGTAACAGTGGGATTATGTGAGAACTGGTGGCAGCAGTGGGATTATGTGAGAACTGGTGGCAACAGTGGAATTATGTGATACCTGGTGGCAACAGTGGAATTATGTGATACCTGGTGGCAACAGTGGAATTATGTGATACCTGGTGGCAACAGTGGGATTATGTGATAGCTGGTTGCAACAGTGGGATTATGTGATACCTGGTGGCAATAGTGGAATGATGTGATAGCTGGTTGCAACAGTGGAATTATGTGATACCTGGTGGCAACAGTGGAATTATGTGATACCTGGTGGCAACAGTGGAATTATGTGATACCTGGTGGCAACAGTGGAATTATGTGATACCTGGTGGCAACAGTGGGATTATGTGATAGCTGGTGGCAACAGTGGAATTATCTGATACCTGGTGGCAACAGTGGAATTATGTGATACCTGGTGGCAACAGTGGAATTATGTGATACCTGGTGGCAACAGTGGAATTATGTGATACCTTGGTGGAAACGGGGAATTATGTGATACCTGGTGGCAACAGTGGAATTATGTGATACCTGGTGGCAACAGTGGAATTATGTGAAACCTGGTGGCAACAGTGGAATTATGTGATACGTGGTGGCAACAGTGGAATTATGTGATACCTGGTGGCAACAGTGGAATTATGTGATACCTGGCAGCAACAGTGGAATTATGTGATACCTGGTGGCAACAGTGGAATTATGTGATACCTGGTGGCAACAGTGGAATTATGTGATACCTGGTGGCAACAGTGAAATTATGTGATACCTGGTGGCAATAGTGGGATCATGTGATAGCTGGTGGCAACAGTGGAATTATGTGATACCTGGTGGCAACAGTGGAATTATGTGATACCTGGTGGGAACAGTGGAATTATGTGATACCTGGTGGCAACAGTGGGATTATGTGATACCTGGTGGCAACAGTGGAATTATGTGATACCTGGTGGCAACAGTGGGATTATGTGATGGCTGGTTGTAGCTGTGGGATTACGTGATAGCCGGTGGCAACAGTGGAATTATGTGATACCTGGTGGCAACAGTGGAATTATGTGATACCTGGTGGCAACAGTGGGATTATGTGATGGCTGGTTGCAGCTGTGGGATTACGTGATAGCCGGTGGCAACAGTGGAATTATGTGATACCTGGTGGCAACAGTGGAATTATGTGATACCTGGTGGCAACAGTGGGATTATGTGATACCTGGTGGCAACAGTGGGATTATGTGATAGCTGGTTGCAGCTGTGGGATTACGTGATAGCTGGTGGCAACAGTGGAATTATGTGATACCTGGTGGCAACAGTGGAATTATGTGATACCTGTTGGGCACAGTGGAATTATGTGATACCGGGGTGGCAGCAGGGGATTATGTGATACCTGGTGGCAACAGTGGGATTATGTGATAGCTGGTGGCAACAGTGGGATTGTGTGATAGCTGGTTGCAGCTGTGGGATTACGTGATAGCCGGTGGCAACAGTGGGATTATGTGATAGCCGGTGGCAACAGTGGGATTATGTGATACCTGGTGGCAGCAGTGGGATTATGTGATAGCTGGTTGCAGCTTTGGGATTACGTGATAGCTGGTGGCAGCTGTTGGAGTATGTGAGAACTGGTGGCTGCAGTGGGATTATGTGATAGCTGGTTGCAGCTTTGGGATTACGTGATAGCTGGTGGCAGCTGTTGGAGTATGTGAGAACTGCTTGCAGCAGTGGGATTATGTGTGAACTGGTGGCAACAGTGTGATTATGTGAGAACTTGTGGCAACAGTTGGATTATTTGAGAACTGGTGGCAGCAGTGGGATTATGTGAGAACTGGTGGCAACAGTGGGATTATGTGAGAACTGGTGGCAACAGTGGGATTATGTGAGAACTGGTGGCAACAGTGGGATTATGTGAGAACTGGTTGCAATAGTGGGATTATGTGAGAGCTGGTGGCAACAGTGGGATTATGTGAGAACTGGTGGCAACAGTGGGATTATGTGAGAACTGGTGGCAACAGTGGGATTATGTGAGAACTGGTGGCAACAGTGGGATTATGTGAGAACTTGTGGCAACAGGGGGATTATGTGAAAACTGGTGGCAAGCAGTGGGTTTAAATGTGAGAACTGGTGGAAAACAGTGGAATTATGTGAGAACTGGTGGCAACAATGGGATTATGTGAGAACTTGTGGCAACAGTGCGATTATGTGAGAACTGGTGGCAACAGTGGGATTATGTGAGAACTGGTGGCAACAGTGGGATTATGTGAGAACTGGTGGCAACAGTGGGATTATGTGAGAACTGGTGGCAACAGTGGGATTATGTGAGAACTTGTGGCAACAGTGGGATTATGTGAGAACTGGTGGCAACAGTGGGATTATGTGAAAACTGGTGGCACCAGTGGGATTATGTGAGAACTGGTGGCAACAGTGGGATTATGTGAGAACTTGTGGCAACAGTGGGATTATGTGAGAACTGGTGGCAGCAGTGGGATTATGTGAGAACTGGTGGCAACAGTGGGATTATGTGAGAACTGGTGGCAGCAGTGGGATTTTGTGAGAACTGGTGGCAACAGTGGGATTATGTGAGAACTGGTGGCAACTGTGGGATTATGTGAGAACTAGTGGCAGCAGTGGGATTATGTGAGAATTGGTGGCAGCAGTGGGATTATGTGAGATTTGGTGGCAGCAGTGGGATTATGTGAGAACTGGTGGCAGCAGTGGGATTATGTGAGAACTGGTGGCAACAGGGGGATTATGTGAGAACTGGTGGCAGCAGTGGGATTATGTGATAACTGTTGGCAACAGTGGGATTATGTGAAAACTGGTGGCAGCAGTGGGATTATGTGAGAACTGTTGGCAGTGGTGAGGTTATGAATAAGTGGGAGTGACTCAACCTGCTGAATCGTCAAGCGCCTCGACGCCTGACAATGATGGTCACCCATCTCTCAGTATCACCTAGCAGTCAGCCAGTTGTTATTCACTTAAACCAGCTTTGTTATGTGTTAAGATACTAATACCACAACATCGCAACTAAGATTTCTTGGAAATAAATGGTATAAAATACCGACACAATGGCAATATAAACACAAATGCAGTGTAATGTGATCCTCTATTGACTACGTTTCGCCCACACAGTGGGCTTTTTCAAGTCACAAACAGAACTCAGTTCAGTTCTGTTTGTGACTTGAAAAAGCCCACTGTGTGGGCGAAACGTAGTCAATATAGGATCACATTATACTGCATTTGTGTTTAAGATTTCTTGTGAGCATCGTAATCTCTCCTCAGCATGCACTGTCTCAGTGACACCCACTATATCTCTCCTCAGCATACATCATGTCAATAACACCCACTATACAGCATTTGTCACTTTTTTCCCATTGCGACTGTACTGTTTTTCCCGTTCTTTGTACTGTCTTCCATTGTGTTCACCCACGTATTTGCTAATTTGTAATCTAACTGCTGTCTACCATGGCAAACTATGCCAGTTTGGCAAACAAATCTGAATGAAATGTGTTGCCATGCGAGAAATGCTTTTTCCACAGTAGTGCCACATTAACAACGTCAGCTGTCTCGGGCAGTGTTGGAGTCTTCAAATATTCAGGTGTTGTCAGACTTTCACGTTCCGTCAGTGTACAGAAAACCATGAGTGATTCACTTCTAAATTTTGCTCGAGTAGTGTTAGAATTGGTTGGGACATAGCTCTTGGTCTCAACTCTTCGTTATGGACTGGCTTTACTGTTTTTATTTTTAACGAATTGGCTGTTTCCCACTAGGTTAAGGAGATACAGAGAAGGAAACCACAGTTACCATGACTCTTTCAGTAGCTGCCTTGCTGGTAGTGATCGAACATAAATGTTCAAACAGCCCTTCTAGCTGTTTATCACAGTGTACAGCTCGCACTTCACTGTCACACAGTGTACAGCTGGTACATAAGAACATAAGAAAGAAGGAACACTGCAACAGGTCTACTGACCCATGCGGAGCAGGTCCATGACCCCTTCCCCCCGGATAAACCCAATGACCCCCCCCCGGATTAGCCCAATGACCCAACCAGTCTGGTCACCTCCACTCAAGGAAGGAGCACGGCACCAGACCCAGCAGCACAAGCTAGTCAAGTCCAACTCACACCCACCCACATCCACTCATTTATTTATCTAACCTATTTTTAAAACTACACAACGTTTTAACCTGAATAACTGAACTCGGGAGTTTGTTCCACTCATCCACAACTCTATTACCAAACCGGTGCTTTCCTATATCCTTCTTGAATCTGAATTTTTCCAACTTGAAACCATTACTGCGAATCCTGTCTTGGCTGGAAATTTTCAGCACGCTATTTACATCCCCTTTATTTATTCCTGTTTTCCATTTAAACAACTCGATCATATCATTCCTAATTCTACGCCTTTCGAGAGAGTGCAGATTCAGGGCCCTCAGTCTATCCTCATATGGAAGATTTCTGATACATGGGATCATTTTTGTCATCCTCCTCTGTACGTTTTCCAGAGCATTTATGTCCATTCTGTAATACGGTGACCAGAACTGAGCAGCATAGTCTAAATGATGCCTAACCAAGGATATATAGAGTTGAAGAACAACCTGAGGACTTCAATTATTTATACTTCTAGATATGAAGCCAAGAATTCTGTTAGCTTTATTGCGAACACTAATGCACTGTTGTCTTGGTTTTATATTACTGCTAACCAGAACTCCTAAATCCTTTTCGCAATCGTAGTATTAAGATCTACATTATTTAGTTTATATGTGGCATGGTTATTTAACTGTCCAACATTTAGAACTTTGCATTTGTCAATATTAAACTGCATCTGCCACTTCTCCGACCATTGCATCAGTCTATTCAAATCATCCTGGTGTGCTCTAGTGTCCTCATTAGAATGAATTAGACCGCCTATTTTGGTGACATCAGCAAATTTGCTTATGTCGCTATTTATTCCCTCATCTGTGTCGTTTACGTAAATTGTGAACAACAACGGGCCCAACACTGACCCCTGAGGAACACCGCTTGCGACGTGCCCCCATTCTGATTTCTCCCCATTTATGCAAACTCTCTGCTGCCTATTTGTCAGCCATGCCTCTACCCAGGAAAAAATTTCTCCTCCTATTCCGTGTGCCTTCAGTTTCCTCAATAGCCTCTGGTGTGGAACTCTATCGAAAGCCTTACTGAAGTCCATATACACAATATCATATTCATTACCTTGATCTACCTCCTCAAACACCTTAGTGAAAAAAGTTAGTAAATTCGTAAGACAGGAACGCCCCTTTGTAAAACCGTGTTGAGATTCATTAATCAATCTGTGCCTGTCAAGATGGCTACGAATTGCTTCGGCAATTATTGATTCCATAAATTTTCCCACTATGAAGGTAAGGCTTATTGGTCTATAGTTGGGAGCCAAGGGTCCTGTCACCTGCCTTGTAAATAGGTATTACACTTGCCATTTGTAGTAGTACTTTACTATCACACAGTGTACAGCTGGTACTTCACTATCACACAGTGTACAGCTGGTACTTCACTATCACACAGTGTACAGCTGGTACTTCACTATCACACAGTGTACAGCTGGTACTTCACTGTCACACAGTGTACAGCTGGTACTTCACTATCACACAGTGTACAGCTGGTACTTCACTGTCACACAGTGTACAGCTGGGACTTCACTATCACACGTTGTACAGCTGGTACTTCAACTTCACACAGTGTACAGCTGTACTTCACACACGACTGTTGCAGCTGGTACTTCACTATCACACAGTGTACAGCTGTACCCACTACACACAGTGTACACTGGTACTTCACTACACCCCATGTACAGCTGGTACCTCACTACACACGTGTACAGCTGGTACTTCACTGTCACACAGTGTACAGCTGGCCTACTTCACCTACAACAGTGTACAGCTGGTACTTCATTGTCACCAGTACAGCTGGTACTTTCACTACTCACACGTGTACAGCTGGTACTTCACTTCACACGTGTACAGCTGGTACTTCAACATCACACAGTGTACAGCTGGTACTTCACTATCACACAGTGTACAGCTGGTACTTCACTATCACACAGTGTACAGCTGGTACTTCACTATCACACAGTGTACAGCTGGTACTTCACTATCACACAGTGTACAGCTGGTACTCACTATCACACAGTGTACAGCTGGTACCTTCCCCGTCACACAGTGTTACAGCTGGTACTTCACTATCACAAAACAGTGTACAGCTGGTACTTCATGTCACACAGTGTACAGCTGTACTTTACTATCACACAGTGTACAGCGGTACTTCACTTACACAGTGTACAGCTGGTACTTCACTATCACACAGTGTACATCTGGTACTTCACTATCACACAGTGTACAGCTGGTACTTCACTATCACACAGTGTACAGCTGGTACTTCACAGTCACACAGTGTACAGCTGGTACTTCACTATCACCAGTTGTACAGCTGGTACTTCACTGTCACACAGTTTACAGCTGGTACTTCACTATCACACAGTGTACAGCTGGTACTTCACTGTCACACAGTGTACAGCTGGTACTTCACTATCACACAGTGTACAGCTGGTACTTCACTATCACACAGTGTACAGCTGGTACTTCACTATCACACAGTGTACAGCTGGTACTTCACTGTCACACAGTGTACAGCTGGTACTTCACTATCACACAGTGTACAGCTGGTACTTCACTGTCACACAGTGTACAGCTGGTACTTCACTATCACAGTGTACAGCTGGTACTTCACTATCACACAGTGTACAGCTGGTACTTCACTATCACACAGTGTACAGCTGGTACTTCACCACACCGTGCACAGCTGGTACTTCACCACTACACTGTGTACAGCTGGTACTTCACCACTACAACGTGTACAGCTGGTACTTCACACCGTGTACAGCTGGTACCTCACCACTACACCGTGTACAGCTGGTACCTCACCACCACACCGTGTACAGCTGGTACCTCACCACCACACCGTGTACAGCTGGTACTTCACCACTACAACGTGTACAGCTGGTACTTCACACCGTGTACAGCTGGTACTTCACACCGTGTACAGCTGGTACCTCACCACTACACCGTGTACAGCTGGTACCTTTACACCACCCGTGTACAGCTGGTACTCACCACCACACCGTGTACAGCTGGTACTTCACCACATCAACTGTCAGGGTGGTACTTCACACCGTTGAACAGTTGGTACCTCACCGACCTGAAACTAACCGTGTACAGCTGGTACCTCACACCACCGTGTACAGCTGGTACCTTCACCACAACTGTACAGCTGGTACTTCACACTGTGTCAGTGCTAACCCTACAGCCGTGTACAGCGGGTACCTCACCACCCACACGTGTACAGCTGGTACCTACCACTCACAGTGTACAGTGGGACTCACCACTACAACGTTGTACAGCTGGTCTTCACACCGTTACAGCTGGTACTTCACACACACAGTGTACAGTGTATTCACTTCACACAGTGTACAGCTGGTACTTCACCACACAGTTACAGCTGGTATTCACTGCCACAACGTGTACAGCTGGTACTTTACATCACACGTGTACAGCTGGTACTCATATCACACAGTGTACAAACGGTACTTTCACCACAACCGTGACAGCTGGTATTCACTTGTACACTGTGTACAGCTGGGACTTCACGCTGACAACGTGTACAGCTGGTACTTCACACCTGTACAGTGTACCTGCACTAACACCGTGTACAAAGGGGAACCTCACCACCACACCGTGTACAGCTGGTACCTCACCACCACACCGTGTACAGCTGGTACTTCACCACTACAACGTGTACAGCTGGTACTTCACACCGTGTACAGCTGGTACCTCACCACTACACCGTGTACAGCTGGTACCTCACCACCACACCGTGTACAGCTGGTACCTCACCACCACACCGTGTACAGCTGGTACTTCACCACTACAACGTGTACAGCTGTACTCACACAACCGTGTACAGCTGGTACTTCACACCGTGTACAGTTGGTACCTCACCACCACACCGTGTACAGCTGGTACTTCACCACTACAACGTGTACAGCTGGTACTTCACACTGTGTACAGCTGCTACCTCACCACCACACCGTGTACAGCTGGTACCTCACCACTAAACGTGTACAGCTGGTACTTCACCTACTACTCACACGTGTACAGCTGGTACTCACCACCGTGTACAGTGATACCCTCAACTACACCGTGTACAGCTGGTTTCTTCACACCGTGTACAGCTGTACCTCACCGTACACCGTACGCTGTACTTCACACCGTGTACGCTGGTCTTCACCCTACGTTACACTGGAGTGTACAGCTGTACTTGCACCATACAACGTGTACAGCTGGATCACAGGTAACAGCTATCCACCGTGTACAGCTGGTACTTCACACTCGTGTACAGCTGGTACTCACAACCCCGTGTACAGCTGGAAACTCAGAATTATTCATAAGTTTCCTTTAATCTCGTAGCTTGGTTGCAGCAGCATCAGCTAACTACTTAAGCCCGGGATCAATCCGGCATGGGTGAAAGCGGGATCTTTCCTTCACTGCTGCCCTGTTAACCTGGTGCTAGCGGACTGTCGTGGTGGCTCCTGGGGGAAAAAGATTAAAGACCCTGAGAAATAAGACAGACATCCCCGATTGACGCACAGCTCATTGGTTATCTGGGGGCTAAACCCTTCAGGTTTAAAATCCAAAAAAATCCCAATTATACCCTCAATGGAAATGAAGTCATGTTTTTTTTTTTTTTTGGGTTTTTCCCCGGTATTTACAAAATTGTTAGCATTGATGTTGAAACATTTACCAACTGCGGCCACCGAGATTAGGGTCCGCGAACACTCCCGCTCAAGAGACTGAACAACGTTTCCCTCGCCTTTTAAACCCCTTAACCATCGATTTCCTTTTAGAATCTTTGTAAGACAACCGTCATCAAATAAAATTATTTGATTGTACCTGAATGAACTTTGTAAAGTAGATCTTGCAGTGTATACCTGCAGTATACCTGCAGTATACCTGGAAGGTGTTCTGGGGGTCAACGCCCCCGCGGCCCGGTCCATGACCAGGCCTCCTGGTGGATCAGGACCTGTATGGAACTAACTCTTTCCTGCTCTCCGTTTTCCTTACATTGCCGAAAACACTTCTTGGTATAGTTTTTTTTTCATTAGAGTTGTGTTAAAAATGGTCTACTCTAATTTCTTTAACCTAACTAAAAATAACGTATATGGGGAAAATAATTTATGTGGAGTTTACCAATGCGTTAAACTTAGTCAGAAGAGATGCTGTTCTCTATCCAGTTTTTAGAGATTTGTCTTCCCTCTATCCATTTAGCTAATCGTGCTACAGTGATACGTCTAAAGTGCTTGGTGAACATGAAATCGACTCATGTGAAGATGTGCAGCAGGAAGGATCCTCTCGTCCCTCTTCCTTTGTCTCTGACCATCAAGGAAGTCACAGGAACGCTATCCAGCGAGCTCACCATCTGGTTCTGGCACTGCAGAAACCCTCCTACAGAACATCAGGAAAATATAACTTATCGGGGAGAATCTAGACTTAACTTTAAACCCTACCAAATGTGAAACAATTTCTCCCAACCATCTGATCATTGAGAATACTAGCACTGCTTTGCCAAGAGCATGAGTTATTGATCCAGCTAACAGTTCTCTCCTCGGCACTCCTCTTGGGTTCAGTGTCAGTGATCCGAATCTAAGGAAAAAATATCGGATGCACATGATACCTTCTACCTACTCACCAGATACTTGTTCCTCCCAAAGCTCACTTCTTCAACAGTCCCACAATCAAGGAATATAACATCCTAAAGTCCATGTTAGAAAGTGTACTGCACCTTGCCCTTTAAGATGGACAGCAGATGTAAACTGGACTTTCACTCAGGCCTAGTGTACTGAGAATGTGTGAAGCTGCTGGCCTACAAACACTTCACCTGGGACAGCCCCATTGGTGAAAAGGTGTATAGCAATATGCTCACTACTGCAACGTTCAACAGGGAAACTGCCCGTTTCAAAGCTGTGAGCACACATCACTCTGGACATTTCCTAACAGTCCCCATTTCGGCAATGAGCACACGTCTCGACCCGCAGACCCTCCGCGTAACAGTGGCTATCTGCCTCGCGGCCCGAATTCATACAGGATATTCGTGTATTTGCTGCAATGCACATTTGACCAATACAGTCTACATGGTCTAACCTGTTCCAGACCTCCAGACCTAAGGATTGGCATGCAAGACACAATGAGGTCAACAACAACAAGATGAGCCTTACTGCGGCTGGGTACCCAGCTAGAGAACCCGTTCCTAGCATCTACCAAATATAATACGCCTAAATGCCCTCTTAACATGGGATTATACATGTGTGTTGACTCTGAATGACATCTACATCTCTCGAAGCATTCGGCAACTGAGAGGTGCTGCCAATCACAGGGAAGAATACAAACTCAGCAAATATAGGGACTTGGGTCATCAGTACCAATTTGTTCCAGAAGGGTGGGAGACCCTGGGACCACGGGAGAAATTTTTAACGAGCTTCTTCATACAACTAGGTTCCAAGCTCATTGACATCACTAACGATCCAAAGGGAGCCATTTTCATGTTCCATTGACTCAGTGTGGTCATCCAGGGGCGAAATGCCCGTTACATTCTTATCCTGCGTCCAGCTTAGAGAAGTTGGAGGAGATGCATAATCTCATTTGATATGTTGTCTTATCATAAACACTTCTGTGCGTTTTAAATAAATATTCCTTAAACTAAGTTTTAAAAATTTATATTTAATATATATATATATTATATATATATATAATTTTATATATATAATAATATATATATATATATAATATAACCCAGCAAGGAGTCGAACCCATGCTATTTTGGCCCGCCTCATGATGAGAGAAAAACGCATGACGCTTTTAGACCACGCTAGTGGTCTAAAGCGTCTTGCGTTTTCTCTCACCGTGAGGCGGGCCAAAACAGCATGGGTTCGACTCCTTGGCTAGTGTATATATATATATCCTTATCCTTCAAATTGTACTATTGGTCTCAGTGCACAAACACGAAGAGAAAGATATTCATCAGAATATTTATGAAGTTAATTCTGGTTTATGAAGACAGTTTTATAAATTTCTATAATTGTTTAATAATCCTGACACAGGTTTTAATATTACGACGACCCGCAAAATAACAATAATAATAATAATAATTATTATTATTATTATTATTATTATAATAAATCTTAATTTTTGTGATAATTCTTTGACACTCAGAAAATTAATTATATTCGTTCATTGATAACAAGTAAATACCAGCGAGTTTTTAAGATAACAGAATAACCAGTCGTCACTTCCCACATGTTTTATTCATGATAACAACCTTCATTTAAGACTTTTTGTTCTGGTTCCTGGGAAAAAAAATCCGAAAAGAAAAATAAGATTTTTCTAGAAGTTGTATCTGATATTTGTTATTGAAATTATTACTACTACTATTAATAATAATAATAATAATAATAATAATAATAATATAATAATAAAATTATTATTATTATTATTATTATTATATTATTATTATTATTATATTATTATGATTATTATTATTATTATTAATTATTTTTATTATTTATTATATTATTATTATTATTATTATTATTATATTATTATTATATTATTATTATAATAATATAAAAATGGTCAATGTTGAATTTTGCTGCTCTGTTTTTATTATATAAATTCTTTATTGATAACAATGGGAATGACAAGGGCATACAGGTGAGTGGTACCCACAACACCTCTGTGATTGCCAAAACCATCTTCTCATTGGCTGGAACCTGGGTACTGATTGAACGATGGGGCCCCATCATCAACCCTTAGTACCTGACTCGCTGGTTGGGGGAGATAGCCTTTCATTGAGGGTGTGTACATGCACCGAATAAAGGTTACGTACTCTTTGCATGCCACAGTAATTATTTAGTGAGTTCACGTGACGGAGCGTAACCCACCCTGACCTGGCTTGTAATTACTCTCTTTTGTAAGTTGGGTTGGGTTGGATTGAGTTAGGTTGCGTTTGTTTTTCAAAAAAAAAAGTTTCTTATTCCTAATGGCCCAAAATAAGAAAGTTCTCTTGAATGGTGAGAAAAATGCATAATAATCTAAAGTGAAACTGAAATCCCTGTTTCTGTTATATAAACTATTAATGATGATTTATTCGTGAATGATTTTGCATGTCAGACTCATTTATTTGTTTAATACACATACAAATAGTGTATATACACCGGAAGGTCTGTCTCTCATTGTATGTACGCAAAGTTTAATTTATATTTTAGGAATCAAAGTATTCTTGGCTGGTGGTGAAGACGTGACATGCAGCTTTAATGGCCCTTGGAATAATCGACTGACTTTAAGTAACCAACGTGGACACAAAAATAATTATGAATATAATCGGGTATTGATCAACATTCAGTAGTAACAGTAGGACAAAATGTCCCCTTCACGGGACATCTTGTTGGCTTGTGTCCTGTACCAGCATTCACTGACGTGTAGGTCAGTGATAGAGCGTTCTGATAACAAGCGACAAACTTGGGTTCGATTCTTATTCTTACCTATTTGTTCTTATTTGTGGTTGCAGGGGTTGATCCACAGCCTCTGGCCCTGTCTCTTCTCTGGTTCCTACTAGGTTCACTCTCTCCCTGCTCCATGAATTTAATCGCATCCCTTCTTAAAGCTATGTATGATCCTGTCTCCACTACATCGCTCTACAAATTGTTCCACTTATGACAACTGTGACTGAAGAAATATTTCCTAACATCCCTGTGACTCATCTGAGTTCTTACCTTCCAGTTGTGACCCCTTGTTGCTGTGTCCCATCTCTGAAACATCCTGTTTCTATCCATCTTTTCAATTCCTCTCAGTATTTTATCTGTCGTTATCATATTCTTCCCTATCCCTCCCGCCTTCCAGTGTCGTCAGGTTGGTTTCCCTTAGCCTCTCCTCATAGGACATACCCCTTAGCTCCGGGAATAGCCTTGTTGCAAACCTCTGCACTTTTTCTCTCTTGACTTGCTTGGCCAGGTGTGAGTTCCATGCTGGTGCTGCATACTCCAATATGGGTTTGGCATACAAGGTGTACAGAGTCTTGAATGATTCTTTACTCAGGTGTCGAAACGCTATTCTTAGGTTTGCCAGTCGTCCATATGCTGCAGCAGTTATTTGGTTGCTGTACGCCTCAAGGTATGTATTCGGTATTATACTCACCCCAAGATCTTTTTCCTTGAATAGGGTTTGCAGTCTTTGGCTCCCTTAGCCTGTATTCTGTCTGCCGTTTTATTTGACCATCCCCAATCTTCATGACTTTGCAGTTGTTGGACCAGGTTTTGCAGCCTGTCCAGAACCCTTTGTGGTTCTCCCTGATTCTCGTCCACTTGAATTCTCCACATTAGCTTCACGTCGTGGGCAAACAGGAACACCTCTGAATCTATCCCTTCCGCCATGTTTTTCACATATACCGGAAACAGTACGGACGCTAGGGCTGACCCTCGTGGAGCCCCGCTCGTTACAGGCACCCACTCTGACACCTCGTCACGTACCTTCACTCGTTGTTTCCTTCCTGTCAGGTATTCTCTGTCCCACTGAGTCCCTTTCTTGATATTCCTGCCTGCTCCTCTAGCTTTTGCACTAATCTTTTGTGTGGAACTTGTTAAAAGCCTTCTTACAATCCAAACAAATGCAGTCTATCTGCCCCTCTCTTTCCTGCCTTACTTCTGTCACCTTTTCGTAAAACTCTAGTAGGTTCGTGACACAGGATTTTCCCTCCCTGAAACCGTATTGGTTATCGTGTATTAGTTCATTCCTTTCTAAGCGCTCCACTAGTTTTTTTTCCCGATAAGCTCCTTCATGACTTTGCACACTATACATATCAGTGACACTGATCAATAGTTTAATGTCACCTTCTGCCTCCTTTCTTAAAGATAGGGACTACATTTGCTGTCTTCCACACCTCAGGTAGTCGCCCTGTTTTGACAGATGTGTTGAAGATTGTTGTTAGTGGCACACAGAGCTCCTCTGCTTCATCTCTCAGGGTAGTTAGAATCTCTCTATCTCTCTCTTTCTCTCTCTCTCTCTCTCTCTCTCTCTCTCTCTCTCTCTCTCTCTCTCTCTCTCTCTCTCTCTCTCTCTCTCTCTCTCTCTCTCTCTCTCTCTCTTTCTCTCTGTCTTTCTCTCTCTCTCTCATGCTGAGCACGACGTGCAGGTAAGTCTCCATGTGATGTAACTGGTTTACAAAACAGACAAGTTGAAGAATGAGACACTTGTGCAAATGTTACACAAGTGTCTCATTCCTCGAGTCTCTTGGTACCTGCTGTTGTTGATCACATATCAGCAACAGGTATCCGGATGTAGGTCGAGTGTTGTCTCCTGTGGCATTCTGGGAAAGGTTTGCTGGTTAATTTGACTTCAACTCTATCGGCAAACGAGGGCTGCTTAATCCCAAATATGGGTTTATTGGGATTAATGTAAACTCAAACGAACATGAACTAAGATATATAACTCCCTTCGTGGACATGCACTGATGCTTGTAGCACATATATGAAGAAAGATTTATTTTTCTCATCACAGTGACCGTATCCCACCGATGCAGGGTGACCTGAAAAGAAAAACGAAAGTATTCATTTTTAAAATTAGTAATTTATACAGGGGAAAGGGTTTCTAGCTCCTTGTTCCCGGCATTTTAGTCTCCTCTTACGACACACATGACTTACGGAGGAAAACCAAGAAAAATATACTCACAAGAATATATACAAAGTAGGTGGTAGTTATACCTTGACTCTGAAATCAGCTGATATATCCCGGAGAGTCACGTAATATTAATAAAAAAATCATACACAAATTACCTGAGCTCCTGTAACAAAAGGAACTTAGTGTGTATACAACAAAAACTAAAAATAATGTCGAAATATAAAACGTCTTTTATTACAGAATCTCAGAGTTATTCGGCAAGAGGAAATAAGTCAGGAATTATTATTGGTACGAACGAATGAGTGACAGCTTGTGATGGCTACACTGTCCCCGGTCCAAGAGGCTTAGCCTGCGCTGCGCTGTAAGGCGAGAATCTGCGGGAAATTCACTGTAAAATGAGTCTTATATGATACAGGTAGATTCAGCATTCTGTGTTGGAAGTAATTCTTTGGTGGGGCAGTGTGCCAAATACCGATTGTGGGGGAGGGGGGGGGGGGTTGAGGGCAGGGTGATGGAGGATGGTTAGAATCTCCCTCTCTCTCTCTCTCTCTCTCTCTCTCTCTCTCTCTCTCTCTCTCTCTCTCTCTCTCTCTCTCTCTCTCTCTCTCTCTCTCTCTCTCTCTCTCTCTCTCTCTCTCTCTCTCTCTCTCTCCTCTCTCTCTCTCTCTCTCTCTCTATCTATCTTCTTCCCTCTCCCTCTCTCTCCCTCCCTCTCCCTCTATCTCCCACCCTCTCTCTCCCTCTCTCTCTCTTCCTCTCTCTCCCTCCCTCTCTCTCTCTCTCTCCCTCTTTTTCTTTACACAGGGTTTGGCAAGGTTAAGGATCTCTAGCTTTATTGACAAGCTATTTACAGGTTAAGGATTCCTAACTTTATTGACAAGCTAAGAGCTGTTACCTACATCAGCTCATTTGAAAGCATTTTTATTGTTATGAGACATACAAGTAGGGAACAGGATGAAGTTGGAGCCATCTGTAGGCCAGCATTTTCATTTGATCAACTGACTTTATCTCGAGGATAAATGATCTCAGATGGAGTGATGTTCTGGAGAAGGGTACAGCCAGAGTGAAGTTGCTGCTTTCTGCCCGTCTTGTGGCATAAAAGCTTGTTTCACGGTGTCCTCGAAGTGGATCCAAGTGTGGTACTCTGACAATATTGACCTTGTACATAACAGTAAGGCCACCCACATCCCTCCTGTGTTGAAGGCTCTGCTGAAATGACAGATCTATCCAGGATTGCTCCAGGCGAGAGATGCGACGTCTTGCTCTGTTGTCTACTCTGTCAAGCAGTCGCAGATGAGAGGGGGGGGGAGGCAGACCAAGAAAGTGGGGCATAGTCAATGTGGATCTTCATGGTCAGTTTGGAGTCAAATTTCACCCCAAGGATATCAACTTCTTCCCCAGGTATCAACACCCTCCCATTCATACTTACTACGGCACCGGCATTACCATCATGGTGCCTAGAGACCATCATCGTTTGTGTTTTCTCAGGTGCAAATGTTACTTGCCATCTGTTTCCCCAAGCTGATATAGCTCTCAGCTGGTGATTGATGTAGCTTAGAGCAGCTGGCATTTCTTCTCTTGGATAAGTGAATATCAGTGTACAGTCGTCTGCATATGCATAGGATTCTGGGATGAGATGAAGGTCATTGAAGTAGACATTCCATAACAATGGTCCCAGAACGCTTCCTTGTGGAACACTTGCCCCAATAGAATGTCTTGCTGATTCCGTTCCATTGAGAACTACCCTTAGAGATCTACCATGAAGGTAATCACTGTGGAGATATAGCGTAAAGCCTGCAATTCCCAGTGCTAGCAGTTTTGCTAAGAGGCCCTGGTGCCACACCCGGTCGAAAGCACCATAAATGTCCAGTGCTTCCACACAGCTGACTTTGGATTCATCCAGCGACTAGTGCCATTTAGTGGAGAGGTTTAACAACAGATCAGCAGCAGAGTAACCTTTCCTGAAGCCATATAGACGGTCACAAAGTAGTGAGTGTCTTGAGACTATTGTCTCAAGGATCTTGCAGTGATTGACAGCAGTGACACTGGTCTGTAGTTCCTGATTTCTGCTGTGCTCTTCTTTTTGTGAACAGGGACTACATTTGCCTCTTTCCACAGAGAAGGCCATTTATACTGTACTAGGAAGTGCTGAAAGATGCGAGTTAGAGGTGCTGCTAGCTGGTCTGCACATCTCAGCAATCTTGGGCTCAACTTGTCTGGGCCCACAGCCTTTTCTTGGTCAAGCACATTAAGAAGGAAATGCACCTCCTCCTGCCTTATTGTCACCACTGACAGTTTTGACACAGTTCTTGCAGCTAGCCAAGGAGGGTCCCTTGCTGGATCAGGAACTTGCATTTTGGTAGCAAAGTGTTCGGCAAAGAGGTCCGCTTTCTCTCCTTCTCTCTCCCCCCTCTCTTTCTTCCTCTCCCTCTCTCTCCCTCGCTCAGGCGACCTCTCTGCGATATTTCCATCCAAAAATATTCCATGATCTCTGTTCTGTATTCCGACTGCAATTTCCGGTCAGATTTGCATATAATTTTCCAAGACACAAACACTCCGCCAGGGAAAAATCCAAGTTATGGAGATAGACTTTTGACCTATCAACTGTCCAGAGTCGCCGCGGATATACCTTTGAAGAGTTTCAAGAGCTTTCCTTAGCCCTGCCCTGGACCACATTTGTCTGGTGCTTGCCCAGTCAATCAGGCTGTTACTGCTGGCAGCCCGCTTGCCCACATATTTCTAGGTGATTAAAAAACCCATTATGCCACGTGCCAGAACAAACCAGTTAGTTAATCAGGTGATGGTGGTGGTATTTTTCTTGGTCAGAATAAATGGGACACTTTCTCCTTACACAGGTTATTGTCGTATGATGAACCACTCGTTGAAGTGTTGGTCCTCTGATCAATGCCTTCCGCTGGCTTACAAGTCCACCCCATAAATGACTTTCTGTTGCTGCGCGATCTGAGAAGCATATCCCCCTTGCGGCCAGCAGTAACAGCCTGGTTGATCAGGCCTGATCCACCGGGAGGCCTGATCAAGGACTGGGCCGCGGGGGCGCTGACCCCCGGGATACCGTTCAGGGACAATACATAAATAACCCAAACATAGGAAAGAGAGAAAAGATTATGACGACGTTTGGGTCCGACTTGGACGATTCACAAGTCACACTGACACAAGAGATGGAAGGTATAATGATTTGTCAGGACACAGGACAAGTGTCTCCTGACGCAGGTCATATATGTTGACCCTAAGCTGGAGCTTTTGGTCATCAGTCCAAGGCCTTTCGCTGGCTTACCCCACCACCCCTTTAAAAATTACCGTTATCATTATAACTCTTACTGATGATAGAAGAGAATGAGTGAACCGGTATATACAGTCATGCGAGGAGGACCGGGACGAGAGAATGAAAATGTAGTGGTGGTGGTAATGTTGGTAGTGGTAGTAGTAGTGGTGGTAATGTTGGTAGTGGTGGTGGTAATGCTGGTAGTGGTGGTGGTAATGTTGGTAGTGGTGGTAATGTTGGTAGTGGTGGTAATGTTGGTAGTGGTGGTGGTAATGTTGGTAGTGGTGGTAATGTTGGTAGTGGTGGTAATGTTGGTAGTGGTGGTGGTAATGTTGGTAGTGGTGGTGGTAATGTTGGTAGTGGTAGTAGTAGTGGTGGTAATGTTGGTAGTGGTGGTGGTAATGTTGGTAGTGGTGGTAATGTTGGTAGTGGTGGTGGTAATGCTGGTAGTGGTAGTAGTAGTGATGGTAATGCTGGTAGTGGTAGTAGTAGTGGTGGTAATGTTGGTAGTGGTGGTGGTAATGCTGGTAGTGGTAGTAGTAGTGATGGTAATGCTGGTAGTGGTAGTAGTAGTGGTGGTAATGTTGGTAGTGGTGGTGGTAATGCTGGTAGCGGAAGTAGTAGTGGTGGTAATGCTGGTAGTGGTAGTAGTAGTGGTGGTAATGATGGTAGTGGTAGTAGTAGTGGTGGTAATGCTGGTAGTGGTAGTAATAGTGGTGGTAATGCTGGTAGTGGTAGTAGTAGTGGTGGTAATGCTGGTAGTGGTAGTAGTAGTGGTGGTAATGCTGGGAGTGGTAGTAGTAGTGATGGTAATGCTGGTAGTGGTAGTAGTAGTGGTGGTAATGATGGTAGTGGTAGTAGTAGTGGTGGTAAGGCTGGTAGTGGTAGTAATAGTGGTGGTAAGGCTGGTAGTGGTAGTAGTAGTGGTGGTAAGGCTGGTAGTGGTAGTAGTAGTAGTGGTAAGGCTGGTAGTGGTAGTAGTAGTGGTGGTAAGGCTGGTAGTGGTAGTAGTAGTGATGGTAATGCTGGTAGTGGTAGTAATAGTGGTGGTAATGCTGGTAGTGGTAGTAGTAGTGGTGGTAATGCTGGTAGTGGTAGTAGTAGTGATGGTAATGCTGGTAGTGGTAGTAATAGTGGTGGTAATGCTGGTAGTGGTAGTAGTAGTGGTGGTAATGCTGGTAGTGGTAGTAGTAGTGGTGGTAATGCTGGTAGTGGTGGTAGTAGTAGTGGTGGTAGTGCTGGTAGTGGTAGTAGTAGTGCTGGTAATGCTGGTAGTGGTAGTAGTGGTGGTAATGCTCGTAGTGGTAGTAGTGGTGGTAATGCTGGTAGTGGTAGTAGTAGTGGTGGTAATGTTGGTAGCGGTAGTAGTAGTGGTGGTAATGCTGGTAGTGGTGGTAGTAGTAGTGGTGGTAGTGCTGGTAGTGGTAGTAGTAGTGCTGGTAATGCTGGTAGTGGTAGTAGTGGTGGTAATGCTCGTAGTGGTAGTAGTGGTGGTAATGCTGGTAGTGGTAGTAGTAGTGGTGGTAATGTTGGTAGCGGTAGTAGTAGTGGTAATGCTGGTAGTGGTAGTAGAAGTGGTGGTAATGCTGGTAGTGGTAGTAGTAGTGGTGGTAATGCTGGTAGTGGTAGTAGTAGTGGTGGTAATGCTGGTAATGGTAGTAGTAGTGGTGGTAATGCTGGTAGTGGCAGTAGTGGTGGTAGTAGTGGTGGTAGTAGTGGTGGTAATGTTGGTAGTGGTAGTAGTAGTGGTGGTAATGCTGGTAGTGGTAGTAGTGGTGGTAATGCTGGTAGTGATAGTAGTAGTGGTGGTAATGCTGGTAGTGGTAGTAGTAGTGGTGGTGGTAATGCTGGTAGTGGTAGTAGTAGAGGTGGTAATGCTGGTAGTGGTAGTAGCAGTAGTGGTGGTAATGTTGGTAGTGGTAGTAGTGGTAGTGGTGGCAATGCTGGTAGTGGTAGTAGTAGTAGCAGCAGTGGTGGTAATGCTGGTAGTGGTAGTAGTAGTAGTGGTGGTAATGCTGGTAGTGGTAGTAGTAGTGGTGGTAATGTTGGTAGTAGTAGTAGTAGTAGTGGTGGTAATGTTGGCAGTGGTAGTAGTAGTGATGGTAATGTTGGAAGTGGTGGTAGTAGTAATGCTGGTAGTGGTAGTAGTAGTGGTAATGCTGGTAGTGGTAGCAGTAGTGGTGGTAATGCTGGTAGTGGTAGTAGCAGTGGTGGTAATGTTGGTAGTGGTAGTAGTGGTGGTAATGTTGGTAGTGATAGTAGTAGTGGTGATGGTAATGCTGGTGGTGGTAGTAGTAATGGTGGTAATGCTGGTAGTGGTAGTAGTAGTGGTGGTAATGCTGGTAGTGGTAGTAGTAGTGGTGGTAATGCTGGTAATGGTAGTAGTAGTGGTGGTAATGCTGGTAGTGGTAGTAGTGGTGGTAGTAGTGGTGGTAGTAGTGGTGGTAATGTTGGTAGTGGTAGTAGTAGTGGTGGTAATGCTGGTAGTGGTAGTAGTGGTGGTAATGCTGGTAGTGATAGTAGTAGTGGTGGTAATGCTGGTAGTGGTAGTAGTAGTGGTGGTGGTAATGCTGGTAGTGGTAGTAGTAGTGGTGGTAATGCTGGTAGTGGTAGTAGCAGTAGTGGTGGTAATGTTGGTAGTGGTAGTAGTGGTAGTGGTGGCAATGCTGGTAGTGGTAGTAGTAGTAGCAGCAGTGGTGGTAATGCTGGTAGTGGTAGTAGTAGTAGTGGTGGTAATGCTGGTAGTGGTAGTAGTAGTGGTGGTAATGTTGGTAGTAGTAGTAGTAGTAGTGGTGGTAATGTTGGCAGTGGTAGTAGTAGTGATGGTAATGTTGGAAGTGGTGGTAGTAGTAATGCTGGTAGTGGTAGTAGTAGTGGTAATGCTGGTAGTGGTAGTAGTAGTGGTGGTAATGCTGGTAGTGGTAGTAGCAGTGGTGGTAATGTTGGTAGTGGTAGTAGTGGTGGTAATGTTGGTAGTGATAGTAGTAGTGGTGATGGTAATGCTGGTGGTGGTAGTAGTAATGGTGGTAATGCTGGTAGTGGTAGTAGTAGTGGTGGTAATGCTGGTAGTGGTAGTAGTAGTGGTGGTAATGCTGGTAGTGGTAATAGTAGCTGTGGTAATGCTAGTAGTGGTAGTAGTAGTTATTATGTTGGTATGTCCCTTATTACTTTGACAGTAAGGTTCTCACTACATGTTCTAGTGTGGGGTAGCTTTTTACTTAATGGCCTTATCTGTCTAGGGGTAATACTTACATCATGGCTGATCATCCTGAGTGTCTCTGATATCCTTCCACCAGCCCTCTTCACAGGTTATGTAAACTACTACTATAAAAATATAGCTGTATTCTAAATAGATATGAACAGAATATACAATTACAGCCTCACATATTCAAAACAAAAATCTACACACTCCTTAGCTGTTCTCCCACATGGTGCATCTCAGCAACTTTGCCCTTCTCTCTTCATGACTAATCTCTGGGCTAACCAGTGTTTTGACACACTTTAGTCACCCTGGGTATGGTGGCCACAACTTAAGTTATAAAAACTCACCCCTGGAGCATACATAATGCCCCAAAAATTAGGAGAAAGACCCAGAGATCCTGCCAGGTCGAAGTCCATCACCAGAGAGAGAGGGAGAGGGAGGGGGAGGAGCCTAGCTAAGCTCCTCCCACACCCACCAAAAACAAAACACTGTTGCCAAGCACAATTCTCTTGTTACCACAATTCTACCACACCTTAATTTTACTTTTACAAAAATAATTACAACTTTATAACTACTTACTTAAATTGTGTGTTTGTGTGTCTATAGTATAACCTATTATATTGAGAAAAATAATCTTGACCCAGCTGCCTCTCAGTCATAAGGGTGATCTGCCCTTATGACATTTAGAGCTGAATCCCCATCAATTCAATATAATTAGGTATCCCAGAGTAACTTACAGATACATAAATACATGTTGGGTCCCATAGCCCCATAACACCCCCACCTCCAGACGAAGTCTCACAAAAGCTAGCCATGTCCCTCAGGATACGTCTAGTAAAAGTATATTGCTCAAGTCTGAAGGTGGTAAGCAAGACTACTAAAAATGTTACATATTTCCCAGCACCATAAGTACTCTTCACTTTACTGTTATTTACAACAGATTGCAGAATTTTTTAGAAAAGCATTTTAACCATACCCACATACTCAAGGGTGTAACTATTTACAATTTTAGTGGCTTTTAAAACATAATACACAATGCAAGAATTGCACACAATGTCCACTGTGAAAGCCTGCGCCGACAGGCCTGTGCCTCTACTGCGGTAATCCAGCAAGCAACTGGTACTCCAGGGTGGCATCTTCCTGATCAGGAGACAAGAGTAGAGCCAAACCCAGAGCAGTCAGGTGTACACCAGGCAGGAAACTTCACAAAACATGTCAAGGTGTCTCTCACTTGGTGGCCGAACCAAACAGTGAGACTTCCAGTCAACACTCACGATCCTGAACATGGTCAGGCACTCAAGCCAATCTTCCGAGGTCCCACTCCACACAGATCCTCTAAACTTATGAAGAGGAGGCTGACATAGAACATGGAGTGGTCCAAGGGACCACAAAGGCAAATCGTCGGGCCATTTCGTATATAGAGCACACCAAGACACAACATATCACATACCTTCCTGAACGTCTCATGTTACCTAAGGTTGTCAACCACTGCCTCAACTCACATTTACATATACACTGACCCTCGTCACACTTTTGGCTCTGACTCGACTCCTTCACAGTCAGATGGCTGGTAGAGAGTACTCAGGCTCGCCGAGAGTTCACCACTGCAAAAACAACAGGTCAGCACATGACAAACACTATGTACAAAGTATGCACCATGCATCTACATGAAACATCTAGAGAGAGCATCAGCAACCACATTCTCTGAGCCTTTTATATATTTAACTTCCAAATTAAAAGGCTGTAGGAACAAAGCCCATCTTAAGCGTCTTTGATTGTGGTTTCTCATTCTTTGCAAAACCTCAGAGGGTTATGGTCACTATACACTATTACAGAATGTGGGGAAGCACTGATATAAACTTCAAATTTCTGCACAGCCAACACCAAAGCCAAAGCCTCATTCTCTACAGTTGCATAACCACATTGATGTTTTTTTAATTTGGCTGAATGGTAACAAACTGGCTGAAGACTATCTCTCTCATCACCCTGCAACAACACTGCACCTACCCCTACATCACTACAATCCACTTGTAGAGAGAAGGGGCATTTAAACTCAGGACTTTTCAAGATAGGAGCATTCCCTAATAACATTTTCACATTTTCAAAAGCCTTGTCACACTTGCTGTCCCAGCTGAATTGAACTTTGGGACTGGTCAAAGTTGTCAGTGGTGACGTTACCTGGGAGAGGTTGGAGCAGAACCATCTGTAATAACCCACCATGCCCAGGAACCTCATCACTGTCTTCCAATTCTGTGGTCTAGGAAAATTTATAATAGCCTCCATCTTAGCATTAATTGAGGCAACTTTCCCCTGACCAGCTAAATATCCTGAGAATTGTACACTGGCTTGGCCAAACTCACTTTTGCTCAGATTGATGGTTAGTTTGGCTTGGGCTAGATATTGAAACAACTTTTGTAATCTTACCAAGTGAGTTTCCCACTGGTTACTGAATATCACAATATCATCTAGATAGACCCGTACACCATCCAACCCCCTTATGACAGTATTTATACGATGCTGGAAAGTGGCAGGAGCATTTTTTAACCCAAAAGGAAGAACATTATATTGAAATAACCCATCTGGAGTGACGAAGGCTGAAATTTCCTTGGCTCGCTGGGTGAGGGGTATCTGATAATAACCTTTAAGTAAGTCCAGTTTGCTCACAAACTTTGCCCCTCCCACAGCATCAATCACATCATCCATATGTGGCAAAGAGTAACAGTCAGCCTTTGTTACTTCATTTACTCTGCGATAGTCAGTGCACATACGCATAGATCCATCAGGTTTGGGAACCATCAGGCATGGAGATGCCCATTGACTCTTGCTAGGCACTACAAACTGGTTTTGAAGGAGGAATTTCACTTCTTCCTCCATGTGAAGTTGTTTTGTTGGGTTCATGCGGTAAGGAGCCTGCTTTATTGGAACAGCTTCCCCGACATCCACATCATGGGGAGGCAATTTACTTACTTTGGGCACATCCCCAAACAAATCTGGAAATTTTTGGAGTAACTGAACCAAGTCACAGGCTCCCTGTACACTGAGTCCCTTCATGTGTGCCAAGGGATTTTGCAACATGGCTGAATTGCACAGCCTTACTTCTGTTGTTACAGGAAGCTTTTCAGTATCATCACACTCAACTTGGAAGGCGGCAACTCCCTCCCTACAGTGGTATTTTTTTAATCTGTTAATGTGCACAGTTCTTTCTGATTTGCGAAGGCCAGGCATCTTAATTACATAATTGGGACCAGACCTGCCTGTGATGACAAAGGGTCCATCAAATCGTGCAGCCAAGGCATGTCCCAGAATCAGCTCCAAAGCTAACACTTATTCTCCAACACTGAAGGAGTGAGGAGCTGCCCTTTGGTCGTACCGCTGCTTCATGGCCCTCTGACTAGCTTTGAGGTTGTCTGCCACCATCTGTCTCGCCTGGTCCAATCGTTTCCTGAAAAAGAGAACATCTTCTGGCTGGGAAGCCTCATTTTCACCACCCAGCCAATGCTCCTTGAGAATAGTGAGTGGTCCCCTCACTGGATGACCATAGACAAGCTCGAAAGGGCTGAAACTGAGAGATTCTTGGGTGCTTTTGCGCACGGCAAACAAGAGAAAGGGGATACCCTCATCCCAATCACTAGTGTTATTCATACAAAAACTCGCATCATTGTCTTAAGAGTTTGATGAAATCTCTCTACTACTCCCTGAGACTGAGGGTGATAGGCAGTTGAAAATTTGGGCTGTACATCTAACCCCTTTAACACATTCCTGAATAATTTTGAGGTAAAGTTAGACCCTTGATCTGTTTGTACCTCCCGAGGAAAGCCAACATGAGAAAAGAACTTCATCAAAGCCCTTAAGACCACTCGAGCTGTTATCTTGCATAGAGGGATTGCTTCTGGGTACCTGGTAGTGGAACAAATTATCGTTAGTAAATAACTGTTTCCCATTCTGGTCCTTGGGAGTGGGCCAACGACATCCACTACCAGCTTGCTGAAGGGTTCACCTGGTGCTGAAATAGGCTGAAGGGGAACAGGTTTAATGCTTTGATTAGGTTTCCCTATAATTTGGCAGACATGACAGGTCTTTATATAATCTCCTACCATCTCCCACAGCCGAGGCCAGAAGAAGTGCTGGAATCCTGGATACTGTTTTAGCAATACCTAGGTGTCCACCTAAAGGTGTGTCATGCACTAAGCTAAGAACATGGTTTCTATAAGGCTCAGGCACCAAACCTGGTGACAAAAACTTGGCTCTCTTTCTACTGGTATTGTAACCGAAGGCGCCTTCTTCATTAGTATACCTTTCCTGAAATAGAAGCATTTACTTAAACATAAAGATTCCTCCTCAGTCACAGCTGACTCTCTGATCGACTTAAGAGTGTCATCACACCCCTGTGCAGCAATTAACTGCATCACAGTAGGCCCAATCTCCCTCACACTACTTCCCTGATCTCTGCACTGATTAGGCTCGACTCGGGTTGTGGTATCCTTTTCTTCAGTTGACTGCAGTTCAACATCAGAAAATAAAATTTCCAAACCTAAGTCCTTACCATCCTCATGAGAAATATAAGGATTACTCTTGGTAGCCTGATCATGAGACATACTTCTTGTGATGGCACCAACAGGGAAAAGGTCTGGCAGGGTCTCCCTAGCCTTCTTCTCCCAAACTTTGGGGTCTGGTTCCCCCATACTAGTGGTTCTTCACTGTCTAACAGACCCATAACATTGTTTCCCAATAAGAGGTTAACCCCTTCGAATGGAATTTCATCTGAAATACCTAGAGGGAGATAGCCAACTTGGTATGCAGATTCTACCCATAATTTGTGTACAGGTGTTCTTGTGGGTGAACCTGTAATACCCTTCAATAATATATCTACTCCAGTATAGGTATCCTTAGACACTGGCAGCACTCCAGCATGTAGCAAGGAGTAGGTGCTACATCCATCTCTCAAGGACAGTATGTTCTCAACCCTACCCACATCCTTATGCAAAGCAACTGTGGACTTACTAGAAAATACCTGCATCCTGGGGTCTAGACCCAAAGGTACCTCCTCACCTTGCTTTGAAGACCAAATACAGGCAACTGGATGTGTGTCTGCAGTTACGGTCCTCTGGGGTGGTTCCTCCCTTTCCTGATCTCGCCATCTTGACCAGCAAAACTTTTGTGTGTGTCCAGTTTTGTTACAGTAGTAACAGGCATAACTCTTAAAGGTATTTTTACCATTTGGTGTAGGACTGGTACTGTTTACTTGAGGGCCTGAAACATTATCTGATTGTCTAGATAAACTTTGAGCTCCAGCTGACTTACTTTTTCCTTCTATTTTAGAGGGTGCCTCAGCCTTCGTTTGTCCCTGAAAATTCTTGTCCCACTTACCTTTATGACCATAGGACTTGGAATAAGGTTTAGAACGAGTGGGGAAATTTTCAGAAGGAGCATGACTGTTTTTACTCACCAATTCCCTGCGAGCCAAGAATCGGTCACCTAGATCCAGTGCTTCTGAAAGATTATCTGGGTTTTTGTCCTCCAGATACTCTCTGAGGTCAACAGGGATTGTATTGTACAATACCTCATGAACCATCAGATCTACTAATTTGTTATAGTCTTTATTAACTCCTTTGGAACAAACCCATTTCTTAAAAAAGAACAGTTTCTCATTCCCAAACTCAGTTAAGGTCTGCCCATCCCGAAATTTTTTATTTCTGAACTTTTGTCTATATTTCTCAGGTATCATTTGGTAGGCAAGCAATACTTCCTCTTTAATTTTATCATAATCAGAAAATTTTTGCCCCTCCAGAGTCTCTACTCTCTGGAATCCTTTACCCACAAGTTGTGTGCGAACTAGGGTAGCCCACTTCTGTTTGGGCCATCCTTGCTCCAGAGCAGTCTTCTCAAAACAAGAAAAATATCTATCTGGGTCACTCTCTGTAAACTTAGGGACAAAATTTGCAGCTTTAGTTATGTTAAAGTACTGCTCAGGCTCTTGTTCTGAACCTCCTAACCTTTGACGTTCTTCCTCCTTAGCTTTCATTATGTTCATTTCAGCCTCTAGCACTGCTAATTTAAGTCTAATTCTCTCCATTTCCATATCATCTGAAGTAGGTGATCTCTCATGTTCACTGTTACCAAGCATGTTTACTGATGAATTATTACCTTCTTCCCTGAAGCCTAAAAAGTTTAAAGACTCATCTTCTGACATAGTTTTTATCTTTAAACACTTGCTTCCCTCTTACAGTATCAGTGGACAAAGTTTTCCCACAGGCACATAAAATAACACAAATTGAATGTAAACTATGCACATAGCACTTACCATAACCACAACAAAAATGTGTTACTCAACCTTTCTCCCACCTTAGGAGAAAAGCAACCTGTAAACTAATATGAAAACAACACTTCCACTGACACCACCTTGGTAAATCTTCTACCAGAAACATGCAACTGTTATTACCCCATACCAGTACATATAGTTCAAAGAATGTTTTGAGTTATTTTAGCAGTCAAATAACTCTCACGGTCAAGCTCCCATGTTATGTTGGTATGTCCCTTATTACTTTGACAGTAAGGTTCTCACTACATGTTCTAGTGTGGGGTAGCTTTTTACTTAATGGCCTTATCTGTCTAGGGGTAATACTTACATCATGGCTGATCATCCTGAGTGTCTCTGATATCCTTCCACCAGCCCTCTTCACAGGTTATGTAAACTACTACTATAAAAATATAGCTGTATTCTAAATAGATATGAACAGAATATACAATTACAGCCTCACATATTCAAAACAAAAATCTACACACTCCTTAGCTGTTCTCCCACATGGTGCATCTCAGCAACTTTGCCCTTCTCTCTTCATGACTAATCTCTGGGCTAACCAGTGTTTTGACACACTTTAGTCACCCTGGGTATGGTGGCCACAACTTAAGTTATAAAAACTCACCTCTGGAGCATACATAATGCCCCAAAAATTAGGAGAAAGACCAGAGATCCTGCCAGGTCGAAGTCCATCACCAGAGAGAGAGGGAGAGGAGGGGGAGGAGCCTAGCTAAGCTCCTCCCACACCCACCAAAAACAAAACACTGTTGCCAAGCACAATTCTCTTGTTACCACAATTCTACCACACCTTAATTTTACTTTTACAAAAATAATTACAACTTTATAACTACTTACTTAAATTGTGTGTTTGTGTGTCTATAGTATAACCTATTATATTGAGAAAAATAATCTTGACCCAGCTGCCTCTCAGTCATAAGGGTGATCTGCCCTTATGACATTTAGAGCTGAATCCCCATCAATTCAATATAATTAGGTATCCCAGAGTAACTTACAGATACATAAATACATGTTGGGTCCCATAGCCCCATAACACCCCCACCTCCAGACGAAGTCTCACAAAAGCTAGCCATGTCCCTCAGGATACGTCTAGTAAAAGTATATTGCTCAAGTCTGAAGGTGGTAAGCAAGACTACTAAAAATGTTACATATTTCCCAGCACCATAAGTACTCTTCACTTTACTGTTATTTACAACAGATTGCAGAATTTTTTAGAAAAGCATTTTAACCATACCCACATACTCAAGGGTGTAACTATTTACAATTTTAGTGGCTTTTAAAACATAATACACAATGCAAGAATTGCACACAATGTCCACTGTGAAAGCCTGCGCCGACAGGCCTGTGCCTCTACTGCGGTAATCCAGCAAGCAACTGGTACTCCAGGGTGGCATCTTCCTGATCAGGAGACAAGAGTAGAGCCAAACCCAGAGCAGTCAGGTGTACACCAGGCAGGAAACTTCACAAAACATGTCAAGGTGTCTCTCACTTGGTGGCCGAACCAAACAGTGAGACTTCCAGTCAACACTCACGATCCTGAACATGGTCAGGCACTCAAGCCAATCTTCCGAGGTCCCACTCCACACAGATCCTCTAAACTTATGAAGAGGAGGCTGACATAGAACATGGAGTGGTCCAAGGGACCACAAAGGCAAATCGTCGGGCCATTTCGTATATAGAGCACACCAAGACACAACATATCACATACCTTCCTGAACGTCTCATGTTACCTAAGGTTGTCAACCACTGCCTCAACTCACATTTACATATACACTGACCCTCGTCACACTTTTGGCTCTGACTCGACTCCTTCACAGTCAGATGGCTGGTAGAGAGTACTCAGGCTCGCCGAGAGTTCACCACTGCAAAAACAACAGGTCAGCACATGACAAACACTATGTACAAAGTATGCACCATGCATCTACATGAAACATCTAGAGAGAGCATCAGCAACCACATTCTCTGAGCCTTTTATATATTTAACTTCCAAATTAAAAGGCTGTAGGAACAAAGCCCATCTTAAGCGTCTTTGATTGTGGTTTCTCATTCTTTGCAAAAACCTCAGAGGGTTATGGTCACTATACACTATTACAGAATGTGGGGAAGCACTGATATAAACTTCAAATTTCTGCACAGCCAACACCAAAGCCAAAGCCTCATTCTCTACAGTTGCATAACCACATTGATGTTTTTTTAATTTGGCTGAATGGTAACAAACTGGCTGAAGACTATCTCTCTCATCACCCTGCAACAACACTGCACCTACCCCTACATCACTACAATCCACTTGTAGAGAGAAGGGGCATTTAAACTCAGGACTTTTCAAGATAGGAGCATTCCCTAATAACATTTTCACATTTTCAAAAGCCTTGTCACACTTGCTGTCCCAGCTGAATTGAACTTTGGGACTGGTCAAAGTTGTCAGTGGTGACGTTACCTGGGAGAGGTTGGAGCAGAACCATCTGTAATAACCCACCATGCCCAGGAACCTCATCACTGTCTTCCAATTCTGTGGTCTAGGAAAATTTATAATAGCCTCCATCTTAGCATTAATTGAGGCAACTTTCCCCTGACCAGCTAAATATCCTGAGAATTGTACACTGGCTTGGCCAAACTCACTTTTGCTCAGATTGATGGTTAGTTTGGCTTGGGCTAGATATTGAAACAACTTTTGTAATCTTACCAAGTGAGTTTCCCACTGGTTACTGAATATCACAATATCATCTAGATAGACCCGTACACCATCCAACCCCCCTTATGACAGTATTTATACGATGCTGGAAAGTGGCAGGAGCATTTTTTAACCCAAAAGGAAGAACATTATATTGAAATAACCCATCTGGAGTGACGAAGGCTGAAATTTCCTTGGCTCGCTGGGTGAGGGGTATCTGATAATAACCTTTAAGTAAGTCCAGTTTGCTCACAAACTTTGCCCTCCCACAGCATCAATCACATCATCCATATGTGGCAAAGAGTAACAGTCAGCCTTTGTTACTTCATTTACTCTGCGATAGTCAGTGCACATACGCATAGATCCATCAGGTTTGGGAACCATCAGGCATGGAGATGCCCATTGACTCTTGCTAGGCACTACAAACTGGTTTTGAAGGAGGAATTTCACTTCTTCCTCCATGTGAAGTTGTTTTGTTGGGTTCATGTGGTAAGGAGCCTGCTTTATTGGAACAGCTTCCCCGACATCCACATCATGGGGAGGCAATTTACTTACTTTGGGTACATCCCCAAACAAATCTGGAAATTTTTGGAGTAACTGAACCAAGTCACAGGCTCCCTGTACACTGAGTCCCTTCATGTGTGCCAAGGGATTTTGCAACATGGCTGAATTGCACAGCCTTACTTCTGTTGTTACAGGAAGCTTTTCAGTATCATCACACTCAACTTGGATGGCGGCAACTCCCGCCCTACAGTGGTATTTTTTTAATCTGTTAATGTGCACAGTTCTTTCTGATTTGCGATGGCCAGGCATCTTAATTACATAATTGGGGCCAGACCTGCCTGTGATGACAAAGGGTCCACCAAATCATGCAGCCAAGGCATGTCCCAGAATCAGCTCCAAAGCTAACACTTATTCTCCAACACTGAAGGAGTGAGGAGCTGCCCTTTGGTCGTACCGCTGCTTCATGGCCCTCTGACTAGCTTTGAGGTTGTCTGCTGCCATCTGTCTCGCCTGGTCCAATCGTTTCCTGAAAAAGAGAACATCTTCTGGCTGGGAAGCCTCATTTTCACCACCCAGCCAATGCTCCTTGAGAATAGTGAGTGGTCCCCTCACTGGATGACCATAGACAAGCTCGAAAGGGCTGAAACTGAGAGATTCTTGGGTGCTTTTGCGCACGGCAAACAAGAGAAAGGGGATACCCTCATCCCAATCACTAGTGTTATTCATACAAAAACTCGCATCATTGTCTTAAGAGTTTGATGAAATCTCTCTACTACTCCCTGAGACTGAGGGTGATAGGCAGTTGAAAATTTGGGCTGTACATCTAACCCCTTTAACACATTCCTGAATAATTTTGAGGTAAAGTTAGACCCTTGATCTGTTTGTACCTCCCGAGGAAAGCCAACATGAGAAAAGAACTTCATCAAAGCCCTTAAGACCACTCGAGCTGTTATCTTGCATAGAGGGATTGCTTCTGGGTACCTGGTAGTGGAACAAATTATCGTTAGTAAATAATTGTTTCCCATTCTGGTCCTTGGGAGTGGGCCAACGACATCCACTACCAGCTTGCTGAAGGGTTCACCTGGTGCTGAAATAGGCTGAAGGGGAACAGGTTTAATGCTTTGATTAGGTTTCCCTATAATTTGGCAGACATGACAGGTCTTTATATATTCTCCTACCATCTCCCACAGCCGAGGCCAGAAGAAGTGCCTGGAATCCCTGGATACTGTTTTAGCAATACCTAGGTGTCCACCTAAAGGTGTGTCATGCACTAAGCTAAGAACATGGTTTCTATAAGGCTCAGGCACCACAACCTGGTGACAAAAACTTGGCTCTCTTTCTACTGGTATTGTAACCGAAGGCGCCTTCTTCATTAGTATACCTTTCCTGAAATAGAAGCATTTACTTAAACATAAAGATTCCTCCTCAGTCACAGCTGACTCTCTGATCGACTTAAGAGTGTCATCACACCCCTGTGCAGCAATTAACTGCATCACAGTAGGCCCAATCTCCCTCACACTACTTCCCTGATCTCTGCACTGATTAGGCTCGACTCGGGTTGTGGTATCCTTTTCTTCAGTTGACTGCAGTTCAACATCAGAAAATAAAGTTTCCAAACCTAAGTCCTCACCATCCTCATGAGAAATATAAGGATTACTCTTGGTAGCCTGATCATGAGACATACTTCTTGTGATGGCACCAACAGGGAAAAGGTCTGGCAGGGTCTCCCTAGCCTTCTTCTCCCAAACTTTGGGGTCTGGTTCCCCCCATACTAGTGGTTCTTCACTGTCTAACAGACCCATAACATTGTTTCCCAATAAGAGGTTAACCCCTTCGAATGGAATTTCATCTGAAATACCTACAGGGAGATAGCCAACTTGGTATGCAGATTCTACCCATAATTTGTGTACAGGTGTTCTTATGGGTGAACCTGTAATACCCTTCAATAATATATCTACTCCAGTATAGGTATCCTTAGACACTGGCAGCACTCCAGCATGTAGCAAGGAGTAGGTGCTACATCCATCTCTCAAGGACAGTATGTTCTCAACCCTACCCACATCCTTATGCAAAGCAACTGTGGACTTACTAGAAAATACCTGCATCCTGGGGTCTAGACCCAAAGGTACCTCCTCACCTTGCTTTGAAGACCAAATACAGGCAACTGGATGTGTGTCTGCAGTTAGGGTCCTCTGGGGTGGTTCCTCCCTTTCCTGATCTCGCCATCTTGACCAGCAAAACTTTTGTGTGTGTCCAGTTTTGTTACAGTAGTAACAGGCATAACTCTTAAAGGTATTTTTACCATTTGGTGTAGGACTGGTACTGTTTACTTGAGGGCCTGAAAACATTATCTGATTGTCTAGATAAACTTTGAGCTCCAGCTGACTTACTTTTTCCTTCTATTTTAGAGGGTGCCTCAGCCTTCGTTTGTCCCTGAAAATTCTTGTCCCACTTACCTTTATGACCATAGGACTTGGAATAAGGTTTAGAACGAGTGGGGAAATTTTCAGAAGGAGCATGACTGTTTTTACTCACCAATTCCCTGCGAGCCAAGAATCGGTCACCTAGATCCAGTGCTTCTGAAAGATTATCTGGGTTTTTGTCCTCCAGATACTCTCTGAGGTCAACAGGGATTGTATTGTACAATACCTCATGAACCATCAGATCTACTAATTTGTTATAGTCTTTATTAACTCCTTTGGAACAAACCCATTTCTTAAAAAAGAACAGTTTCTCATTCCCAAACTCAGTTAAGGTCTGCCCATCCCGAATTTTTTTATTTCTGAACTTTTGTCTATATTTCTCAGGTATCATTTGGTAGGCAAGCAATACTTCCTCTTTAATTTTATCATAATCAGAAAATTTTTGCCCCTCCAGAGTCTCTACTCTCTGGAATCCTTTACCCACAAGTTGTGTGCGAACTAGGGTAGCCCACTTCTGTTTGGGCCATCCTTGCTCCAGAGCAGTCTTCTCAAAACAAGAAAAATATCTATCTGGGTCACTCTCTGTAAACTTAGGGACAAAATTTGCAGCTTTAGTTATGTTAAAGTACTGCTCAGGCTCTTGTTCTGAACCTCCTAACCTTTGACGTTCTTCCTCCTTAGCTTTCATTATGTTCATTTCAGCCTCTAGCACTGCTAATTTAAGTCTAATTCTCTCCATTTCCATATCATCTGAAGTAGGTGATCTCTCATGTTCACTGTTACCAAGCATGTTTACTGATGAATTATTACCTTCTTCCCTGAAGCCTAAAAAGTTTAAAGACTCATCTTCTGACATAGTTTTTATCTTTAAACACTTGCTTCCCTCTTACAGTATCAGTGGACAAAGTTTTCCCACAGGCACATAAAATAACACAAATTGAATGTAAACTATGCACATAGCACTTACCATAACCACAACAAAAGTGTGTTACTCAACCTTTCTCCCACCTTAGGAGAAAAGCAACCTGTAAACTAATATGAAAACAACACTTCCACTGACACCACCTTGGTAAATCTTCTACCAGAAACATGCAACTGTTATTACCCCATACCAGTACATATAGTTCAAAGAATGTTTTGAGTTATTTTAGCAGTCAAATAACTCTCACGGTCAAGCTCCCATGTTATGTTGGTATGTCCCTTATTACTTTGACTGTAAGGTTCTCACTACATGTTCTAGTGTGGGGTAGCTTTTTACTTAATGGTCTTATCTGTCTAGGGGTAATACTTACATCATGGCTGATCATCCTGAGTGTCTCTGATATCCTTCCACCAGCTCTCTTCACAGGTTATGTAAACTACTACTATAAAAATATAACTGTATTCTCAATAGATATGTACAGAATATACAATTACAGCCTCACTTATTCAAAACAAAAATCTACACACCCCTTAGCTGTTCTCCCACATGGTGCATCCAGGGCCAGATTAAGAAGTCTCCGGGCCCTAGGCTATTCAGATTGGCGGGGCCCCTTTGAGTTACGGGTAAGCGAAGCGACCCCTTCCAGCTTGGGGGTGGGGGGGGGGTCGGTGTGAGCCTGTTTAAGGTCTAATTAAATACATTCTGGCTATTTAGATTAAATTTAATAGGGAAAGTACATCAAGACAACCAAAACCATTTACCAACAGCCATTATAACTATCTTGTTAAATCATGCATTTTAAAGAGAATAAACTCAAGACAGCATAGTATTACTAGATTAGGCTATTAAAGTAGTGACATCATGTACCTATTATATTCAGCATAACCACTACAGCACTATTATTCCCTTTATAAATCACTGACCATTATTGTTATCATTGCATCATGCATAAGACTATCAAATCATTAAAACCTACAAACGGAAGTCAGTTTGCGTTTTTAGGTTTTTCTTCATAGTATTTTTACCAAAAATGCGTCTTTACTGGTCCGTGCGTCTTTACTGGTCAAGTAACCCTATCAGGTACCTCCCTTAACATTTAGAGGCGAAAACAAACATTTATCCATACACATCAATGTCTATCAACAACACTTCAGTTAATTTGTCACAGTACAAGTCTAGATAACGTGTAATTACTACAGAAAATTGGAGAGGAATCTCCCATACTCACCCATTAGCGGGAAAACACAGCTGTTCTGATGTAAACAAAGGCGTGTTGAGTGTTGCCATCTATGGTTAGGTTTATTTATTTTTATTTTATTTTATTATTTATTTTTGTTTTGATTAATTTTTAAAAATCAATTTTACTCTCCAAACACTTGAACTTTTTAGGTAGGGACCCCTTTGCACTTGCACCATGTGCGCAGTCTTTGATGAGCCCCTGAACCCCTTGGACCACGGGGCCCCCAAATGCGCGGGGCCCTAGGCAAATGCCTAGTTTGCCTATGCGGTAATCCGGCCCTGGTGCATCTCAGCAACTTTGCCCTTCTCTCTTCATGACTAATCTCTGGGCTAACCAGTGTTTTGACACACTCTAGTCACCCTGGGTATGGTGGCCACAACTTAAGTTATAAAAACTCACCCCTGAAGCACACATAATGCCCCAAAAATTAGGAGAAAGACCCAGAGATCCTGCCAGGTTGAAGTCCATCACCAGAGAGAGAGAGAGAGAGAGAGAGAGAGAGAGAGAGAGAGAGAGAGAGAGAGAGAGAGAGAGAGGGGGGGGGGAGAGGGAGGAGCCTAGCTAAGCTCCTCCCACACCCACCAAACACAAAATACTGTTGCCAAGCACAATTTTCTTGTTACCACAATTCTACCACACCTTAATTTTACTTTTACAAAAATAATTACAACTTTATAACTACTTACTTAAATTGTGTGTTTGTGTGTCTATAGTATAACCTATTATAGTGAGAAAAATAGGCTTGACCCAGCTGCCTCTCAGTCATAAGGGTGATCTGCCCTTATGACATTTAGAGCTGAGTCCCCATCAATTCAATATAATTAGGTATCCCAGAGTAACTTACAGATACATAAATACATGTTGGGTCCCATAGCCCCATAACAGTAGTGTTAATGCTGGTAGTGGTAATAGTAGTGGTGGTAATGTTGGTAGTGGTAGTAGCAGAAAATAGGGTCGATCCCCTGATCGTTGTCTCCTCCACTTCCATACACGTAGGAGGAATAGCATAGTGTGGCACAAGTTTCTTTACATATATACTAACTGGTTATAACTATGACCATAATTTTTAAGGGGGTGGACCGGTAAGCCAGCGGAAGGCCTCGGTCAGATGACCAAAAGTTCCAACGGCTTGTCACCTAAGACCCGCATCAGGAAACACTTGTCCTGTTTCTTGACGAACCTAACCTATAAGTTTCTAATGCATCTAAATATCAGTGTTGAAGGTTTGAAGCCAATCTGCCGAGACTATATCCCAACTTCTTCAATAAAAATCTCAAATTGGCAGCTACACAACCCAAAAACAATCTGAACTTTCTTCTAAGGTCGCTCAAGATCTGAAAGCCAGCCAGGGAGTCTTTTTTCTATATATCGCATAGAAACCCATCTCGTTTAATAATTATAAACCCTCAGAGAGGGCCATGCAGAGTATGGGAGAATGGAAGGCAGTCAGGGTCGATCCAAGGAGAGGAAGATGCATCCACTTCCTTAGATCAAAGATTCCCTCACCGGCATCAGGTGACATTCCTTGAAGGGGAGGGATATGTTCAATTAAATTAGGTTAGGTTAGGTTCGTAAGGAAACAGGACAAGTGTTTCCTGACGCGGGTCTTAGATGACCCGCCGTTGGAGCTTTTGGTCATCTGACCAAGGCCTTCCACTGGCTTACCGGTCAACCCCTTTAAAAATTGTAGTCATAGTTATAACCATTTAGTTACATATTATTTTAATAAAATTTGTGACAACAGAACTTACACAGTTCAGTGACAAGATGTCTAATAAAGATGCACAATATTTGTCTAATAAAGATGTACAGTATTTATGGTTTGAGGTAAATCAGTTATTGTGAAACAAAGACTATTTAATTAAATTTACAAATTACCTTAATATTTATACAGCCCAGTAAGAGTGTGACTCTTGCCTTGAGCAACACTCACCATCGTTCACCTGAGAATCTCCAGTTATTCCACGGAATTCAACAAATCCAAGTTTATTAACTATTTTAGTAAATAGGCAAAATTTTTTTGCCTATATAGTCTATTACGAACACAGTACAGAACGGCCTGCGAACCTGATCGTAATGGGATTAAAGCAGAGCAAACAAAAACAATAGTATTTACATGTACACTATGTACAGAGATGGACTAGTAGTGTACCACACAGTGACAAAAGATGGCAATAACAGAAGCCAGAGAGAAAGTACGGTATCAACCAGCAGCTCAGACAAGTCCGTCAGTTCGCTGATCACAAGTGAACTATATTGTCTCAGCTTTGTCAGGCTTGTCTGTGACTGACCAATGAACCAAGGTACTGATTTAACGACGGGTACCCTATCGATCGTTAAATCTTACCTCCCGGCTCACTGGTATGGGGGTGTGACATACTCCGAAAAAATGTAACATACTAGTAGCATGCCACATAGCCTAAACTTGAGAAAGCGTCAGTTTTATATAACATGCATCAGCAGTTAAGGATCTGATTCGTCCAGACGAGGCATACTTGAGTTATCATGTAATAAAAAAAAAATTAAAAATAAAATCGGCAGATTGGCACCTATATACACCAGTAACAAACTGAACTTTCCTCCGAGTAGGATGCACCGGTGTTGAAAGTTTGAATGCAGTCGTAAGAGACATTCTTGTGTTATTTCAGAGAAAGCAAAATCAAGGATTTCTTAAAATCATAACACTAACACACCGGCAAGTGTCCTTTACAATAGTTGCCTAAATCATTTTCAAGGTGTAACTCACCAGCCTATCGGATTTTGGTTACCTTGCAATAACTTGAAAAAGTCTTTGCTGATTGGCTGGTTTACCATACTCAGATAGTTTAGATTGCTGTTGGAGTGTTTACAGTACGAACCAATTTACCCATTTTATTTTCAATTATTTTTTGTATGTGTGTATGAAAGAACTTGATAATGCATCATCTGCACGGCTTGAACCTTTAATGGCTAGAGCATTTTATAGCAAGAATGACGCTCTCTAAGTTTAAACATATATATGTGTGCAAATTTGCTAATTTAGTGACACAGTTAACAAATTTGGAATGGTTAAATTCCATGAGGTAACCAGATAATGCCTCTCTTTATCGGCATCAAACTTATGGCAACGATGGGTTTTGAGCAAAGAAGATTTTTGTTACTGTTGTTGTTGAAATACGTGAGCGTTAATATTTTACCAATTTTGTAAAACAAATAGGTTTCTGTGCTGTAACTGCATCGGCTGTAAACCTTAAAGGTTAGTGTATTTCAGATTAATTTTTTGAATGCAATACCGACAAGATGAAGAATTAGACACAGGTGCAACATCTGGGTATCTTTATTGTAGACGTTTCGCCATCCAGTGGCTTTATCAATACAAATTATGTCCTTGAATTTGTATTGATAAAGCCACTGGATGGCGAAACGTCTACAATAAAGATACCCAGATGTTGCACTGAGTTGTACAGATGCCTATTTGTTAATTTAATGAAAAGGTATTTGCGGAGTATTCTTTTTCCTTGTTATAACAAGACTGTTGTTGCTAGCAGGTTCAAACTATAGGTTCTGGTGAATGTTTTACAGGTTCATTTTGATACAGGACGATGTAATATTAAATAATATTAAAGTTATATTAAATAGGAATATTTATTACAACGTTATAAAAAGAGAGTTCCTCTTATATTTGGCTTTAAACTTCCAAACTTGATCAGTCGTATTTAAGAGGAAAGTTCGGACTGATTTTGTGCTGTGTAAGTGATAGTTTACCATTTTATTGAAAGAATTTGTATGTTTCCACGCGAAAAGTTTTGAATGCCTCTGATTGTCTTCAAAGGTGATATTTGGTTACGTTAGAAACTTATGCTCCACTTCCCCGTGTCTCAATGAGCGCGAAAGAAATTTCGCGCTCATTGAGACACGGGAAGGAGGGATGGACTCATGGAATATGGTAGATACCATTCTCGGATGAGACTAGTTGGCTATCTGTCTCAACTACTGATCCGTAATAACTGATCTGCTGCACATTTTGCCAGCTTTTACACTGAGATTTGTTTCTGTGCACCCATACGGGTGAGGCAGTACGAGTGGGCAGGTCTACTAACACCACCTGGTTCTGTTTCTCTGGCGGTCAATAGATACCTAGCAGTCGTCTGTTTTGGGTTGCAACATACCAGACTACCAAAGAACTCCAGCGGTACTAAAGCCACTCCGCTTGGCTCTCTTGGGTTATTCTGGGTTATTAACTCTTCGGGATTTATTATCTCAATAAATTTGGTGTTTATCGGGTTTAAAGCCTGTCGACTACACCAGGGTCATCAGGGCTGCTAATAACCTCTCCTCCACGAGACGAGAATACTTTAATCCCTAAAAATAGGGACTAAATTAAACTCTCAGTATTTATATACTGAGAGAAACAATCTCAATGTATATATTCTCTGCTAATAATGAAGAATACATCAAAAATATGGATTAAATAAAGCTATTTTATACATGTCAGGTGTAAGAATTACAGCTGTTAGTATGACAGGTGTTAGCATGACCAGTGTCAGCATGACAGGTGTCAGTACGAAAGGTGCCAATATAAAAGGCGTTAGCATAACAGTCAGCATAACAGGTGTTCGTATGACAGGCATCAGCATGACGGGTGTCAGGATGGCAGGTGTAAGCGAGAGGTGTCAGGGCCCCTGACGCTGGGAACCAACTGTGTACACAGCGTGGGCCCCATAGCCAAGTTGGGTTACTTGACCTACATTCCGTTTTCTTTCGACTCTCCTCACTGCAGCAGTCCTCGATTACATAAGAGGTGTGGTGTTGCGTATATGTACATACCGATAAGTATATTTCTGTTGCTGCAGGATATACACACCTGGAGGTGTATATGTGATGAGAGTTTACCTTAATCCTTGAGAGTAAGACACATGTGCAACATCTGGGTATCTTTATTGTAGACGTTTCGCCATCCAGTGGCTTTATCAATACAAATTCTAGGACATAACTTGAAGACAGTAGAACTATGTACAGAAGATGAGGTAATCAGTCCCTCAACCTAGGAGTAGGTGCGAACAGCACCATAGTCGTGGAGATATGGTGCTGTTCGCACCTACTCCTAGGTTGAGGGACTGATTACCTCATCTTCTGTACATAGTTCTACTGTCTTCAAGTTATGTCCTAGAATTTGTATTGATAAAGCCACTGGATGGCGAAACGTCTACAATAAAGATACCCAGATGTTGCACATGTGTCTTACTCTCATCTTGTCGGTATTATATACCATTCGTACACACCTTAATCCTTATAATAAAGCATTAGAGTATTCTTGACTGGTGGTTAACAGCATTTAAATATTAACCTACCAGGGTATATACACTTCGTATATTCTATGATGAATAGTATGCGCTGAGAGCAACAGTATAGGAAGCCCTGTATTATGGAATTTTTCTTCATATTTTGTTAAATACTTCAGTATACGTAAAACATACACAGTAACATACATTATACCTGACATGAAACATGTAACAAAAGCCATATTTGCTTATAACACAAATGAAAAGTAATACGTAATGAAGTTAAATGGATTACCCACAAAACACAATGGCCATAAAAACACTCCCTGATTTCAGACAGGTATAACATGTAACTTTACTAATAATCTTTCACAGTTAGCAGCTTCAGATGCAGGATATCATTCAGTTTCATGTGGTATAGGGTGGCATTAAAGGCACTCAATGTGCGCCCCTCTGGTTGCTCGGCAAACATCGAGGTGATAGTCCAGTTCGGTCCAGACGCTCTGCAGCATGTCTGGTGTTATGCCAACTGCTTCAGTGATCGAAATTTTCAGCTCCTCCAGGGTTGCTGGTACTGGTGGTACGTAAACTGTGCTCTTCACGTACCCCCAAAGAAAGAAGTCACAAAGAGTAAGGTCCGGTGACCTCGCAGGCCAGTTGCAGTATGATGCACACACAAAATACAGACAAAATGATCCGTACACACACAAAAAAAAAACACACAAAAAATTATGCACACTCAAAAATACACGCACAAAATGATGCACACTCATAAATACACGCACAAAATGGTGCACACACAAAAAATGCAGACACAAAAAGATGTACACACGAAGCAATACACATAAAACAATACACACACACAATAGTGCACTGTAAACAATACTCTCGTAACACAATGAGTTTTCGTAGCAGTGAAACATGGCAGATGTATTATTGATACTGCAACGTAACAGATACGTAATGCGGATATCAACCTGGTCATCACATTACAGAACTTGACACACTTGCCAGTACGTTCCGGTACAGTAAGAATTACATAATATCATCACTGTCTCCAGTTTGAACACCTTCAAATTACCTCTGTACTGAGTTAATAACTCCCTGGTTGACTTGGAATAAAGATACCCAAAAGGGCAAAAAGCCGTGACTGATTGACTTTGTAAATGGTCCAAGTCGATCCCAAACGCTGTCGTAAGTTCCTCTTTCTCATGTGCGGGTTATTTATGTAAAGATACCCGGGCTTGCATGCGTGTCTAATCTAATACCTCAGGGATTACATATGACTCGCTTACGGACATGTTCACGTTCAAGAAGTTAATGTCTGCTATATATAACTCTAATATAACCCAAATGTGGCACATTATGAATATAAAATGATGCTAAATACCTAATTCGTATTTATTTACACGACATAAATGCAGTGAGAAAGAAATTGTCCATATACACTTCTCACAGGTGAACATCTTTACTGGATTGTATCTAATTTTAAAGGGTAATATAGATGTATACACTGTTAGAACCGGCAAGCTCTGATTTAGGCGCATATACAAGCCCCCAGTCAGCCATACTGATCAAGCCCCCAGTCAGCCATACTGATCAAGCCCCCAGTCAGCCATACTGATCAAGCCCCCAGTCAGCCATACTGATCAAGCCCCCAGTCAGCCATACTGATCAAGCCCCCAGTCAGCCATACTGATCAAGCCCCCAGTCAGCCATACTGATCAAGCCCCCAGTCAGCCATACTGATCAAGCCCCCAGTCAGCCATACTGATCAAGCCCCCAGTCAGCCATACTGATCAAGCCCCCAGTCAGCCATACTGATCATTGACACAAGTCACAGACACGCCACAATATTCATGGAGCACTATTATACAGGCAGGTCCCTCAGGTTTGATAAACATCGCCAGAACCAAATAGCGCTTTCTATAGGAACTTATTTATAGGAGTACCATATGAGCTCTCATACACCAGGACTCCATGCCCTGCATGACGCTGTTCTCATGCATACCACTTCTCATACACCACTCAGTAAGTTTTACACTCCCATACACCACCAACACCACCATCACTCACTCAATACCAGAGCACCATGCCTCCATACTCCACTACGGTCAAAATGCCATCACTCCCCCAAAATATATTCCCAAGTACCATGTCGTAAATACACCACCGGAGTGACCCACCATACAAGGACTTATACTACCTACTCATAGTCATGTAAGACTTAGCAGCCAAGATACGACGCCTAATCAAACACAGCATCCCTAAACACCCACTTTGTGTTAACTATGTCAACAACTATGTATGCCGCTGACGACGCAGCGGCCGACAGTCCTCCATGTCAACACACTCTCCCAATTCCCTTCACCAATGTACTCACCCGTGCCAGCCACTTATACAACCCCTCTAATTGCCCGCAAAAATAAACTCTGAGGACTGCCGAGTCGGCACGGGTCCTGCATGAACCATCAGACACCACAGTCTTCCAAAGCAACAACACCCGTGCCGGGAGGTTGTCATCCAAAGCCTTATAAATACCCCTCGTTTTCTCGGGGGTTATGCGTAATTTCACCTGGAAACTGATGGGTGGAGATATCGTTTGCTTTTCAATATCTTCATTATTTTAGATGAAGATATGACGAGGCCTAGTCACGGTACCACAACACCGTTAATCGATACGTTCTGCACCTCCTCTCCTTCCAAATACACCTCGTCATACAGAGAGTATGAAGGCTCCACGTGAGCCCTGAAAACTTAACAAAACATCATACAACACAGAGATGTCGACGGCAGAGCCACCGACATCCGTGTCGGTGGGTAATGCCCGTGTGGTAATGTCCGTGTCTTGTGGGTAATGCTGTCGGTGGTTTTGCCACCAATTCTCGAAGGGGCCCTGCATGCAGCACCTCTCTTGACATACATACACAACACACGCCTGCGCAAAACAATAAAATCTAAACTATCACCTTCCCAGAAGTGTCGTAACACTACACAACAACAACAACAACAACAACAACAACAACAACAACAACAACAACAACAACAACAACAACAACAACAACAACAACAAAAAGATAAATCCTTCCCTTGATCCTTCTCAGCACATCTCATGTCAAAGGATAAATGATGCTTGAAAAATGCACGAGTATGCAGAAGGGCATTAATCTCAATAATCTTCTGTAAGGACGCAGCTCCTGCTAGCATTTAGGCATTCTCCACTGCTATCTTTCAGAATTCACACCTCCACCCTGTCATTTATACACATAATCTCACATATGTTTAAAGACCTCTTCAAATGTATGATGATTCGGCTACTCCATTTCTGACGTCCAATTAACCCTTTAAGACCCACGATCTTGAATTAACAACATTCACTCTCATCCTTGTTGCCATCCGGAATACCTCCATCATCTCTTTAAGTACTTCCAGTCTAGTTTACACATCCACAAATATCATCGTATCAGTTACATACGCCAAGACCATTGAAAAGGTCCTCCCTCCTTCCCTCATCACCCCACTTGTAACCTCGTCGGTCTCTTTGCTGCTCAAGGTGCTTCAGCAACTAAATTAAGAGCACCACTGATGCAATATGCAAAAATGAGCTCATGCTTGAAATACCAAGACTAAGGAGGTACCTGCAAGCTGCTGATGTTGTTCTTGAAAAAGTTAAGCACTGGACTACACTGGATGTACTAACATTCACAGCTGAATGGGATTTCATTGAATCTCTTGCAACTGTGACACTCTGCCTGATGTTGTTCCTTACTATATGTGTTTCTGTGACTTCTTGTGAAAGCTGATTAAAAACTATTTGCGGTCCACAATGAGTCAATCCAGAATCTCTGACATAGCAATGTTATCCATAGAAAATGGGTCAGTTGACAGCACTGATTTTGATGTGATAGATGATTTTGCAGGATTGAAGGCAAGGAAATGTAAGATCTGATTCACTGAGATGTACCTGTACTCAAGGTCAAATCGGAACTTGTGTTTCTCTGAAATTGCAATGTTTTTCTTTATTTTTTCAAGTTTTTTTTTTTTTTTGGCATTGTTGAAGAATAATAAATGTAGGATGTGTTAGCTGTACTCAAAGTGATATTTGAGTTTATGTTTCCTCAATATTACTACGATTATTTATTTTATCATTAATAAAGTTGGGAAGTATTCTCCTGTTCAGTTTATGGCCCTTAAACGTTCTCAATGTTAAACATTTGTCACTGGTCATGCAGTAGTGACGTAACTGGAGTTTAATCCCCCCATCCCGCCGCCCTTGGATTTCATGAGGGTGACACCAAAGATGCCGCCCCGGGTGACACCAACCCTAGCAACGCCTCTGGCACCACACACCTAATATATAGGATGCTAAAACTGAGCTTAGATATGGTTAGACGCTCGAAGTATTGCAGATGTGGACTCAGCTCCTGCAGTGGTTTACAACGCTATCACCACCGCAGAAAGACCAAAACAGAAGAAATAGAAAATCCGCACTGCGCAAATTGTCGCCCACCAGCTTATAGTACTGAGCTCTGTATACACGCAAACAACATTTGTGACATTTGCAAAGAAGTGGGGCCAGGAACTGTGACTCATCCCACATATAAGTGATTACAACTGACACTACTGTCTTGAACAAGGCCAACTGCCAGGGGGTGCTCGGCTGCACCTTCTGACGAAGACACCTCAACCATAGAGTGTAACTCTGACGTGACCTACAACTACACTGCCACTTACATAGAAGAACACTTACATCTGTTTCCCAAATGCTGCCAAGATAACATAAGACAGCACGAGGTGTTTTATAGATGTCTTGAGGGAGTAAATCCTAGTAAACCAATATATGCTCCAGTTAACCACTTGCCCTGCTGCGCACTATGGATAGTACCAAAGCAAGATAACTCTTGGCAGATGTATGTTTCGCCTACTTCAAATGGTACATATCGTACCTTGACCCAGGTGTAACTTTTAGAACTTTCCACCGGTCGCACACTGACATTATCGCTGACGGTGATCACGATGTCTTGAAACTTGGCGATCACCCTGTTGAACATCTCAGCTGACAACAACTTCACAATTGTTTCAGTCTACTCACTACACCGTAGAGACGTACGGCAGATATCCCAGTTGTTCCTCTGATCATTGCTGGCAGCAACACATTCAATACATCAGTCTTTTCCCAACTCCCTTCAGTAACTCAATACCATCAGTATAATTACGTATCCTTTACTAGTGGTAATCAGGTGAGGGCTGCAGCCTTGATGACCCTCGCATAACTGATAGGCTCTAAATTCAGTAAACACCGTCACTTTGTATGTAATCTGAGGAGTATATCTTTATTCACGTGTATGGACTGTCAGTAGTACTTGGAGAGGAGTATATCTCGGTATATATTCACTGAAAGTTTAAAACCCTAATATATGATTGAAGTATCCATGACTGCCTGTGTACAGGTGATGTGCGGCCTTAATGACCCTCATGCAAATAACTATCAGGTAGTGATTCTGTGTTTTTTAGTGGGCTGTAAATCCTAGCTGTGATGGGCGGCTGGGCGGGTCACATGACATACCTCCGTTCAGGAAGCCTTGTTATTTGACCTAACAAAACACCGAATTTCTCGGTGAATATATTTTAATACCCATTTTAAGGATAAAAGTGGTAATATCAGTAGAAGCAATACTTGTTGTTATGATATTGAAGGTTCACATCGACGTTTGTGGATCAAAAGTTCAACTGACTGGTGAACACAAACTAGACACACTCACTGCCCTCCACGTAGTCTGTAAGATTTACTTCTGACTAAAAGTGAGAACGTACAGAGAGGTGTTGCCACGGTGTGCATGTACCAAGACGCAGGGTATACCTGGAGTTTACCTGGAGAGAGTTCCGGGAGTTGCGTGATTTCAGCGCATTTTTTTTTACCGAGAAGCTGTGTATTACAGAGTATATCAAATGGGAGTTTATTTTTAATCCCTAATTTAAATAAAAAACTAGCCGCTCCGTAGCAATAATAAAAAAAGAGAAAGAGTGAGGGAGAAGGAAAGAGAGAGAGAAAAGAATAGGCATAGTGAGGTGTGTTTACACTGGTAGATAAGTAACCTCGTGAGAGCACACGAAGACTAAAATTGGGGTGAGATTAGACAACGATAAAAAAGAACAGATAAATGAGTGGAATAGCAATGCTGATAATCTTTCAATAATTCCAGAGGCCTAAAATACTCCTCTGGCAAGGAGGGCCAACACCCTGCCAACCCTGTCCCGCTCCGCGCCCACTGACCCTTCTACCCCATCATGGGAAGGGGAGGGTAGGGCTGCTTTGATACTGGGAAAGGGATGTTAAGTACTGTTCCCCTTCCTCGGATCATACCTGACTGACTCCCATTCCCCAGGCACGGTATGACCTCCAACAATGTTATGCGATGAAGAACAGTGAAAGAGGTCAAAATGATTATTGAACAAAAGTGTTCATGGTGATGAACAAGAGTGTTATCACTTCATATATACAACACTGAGAGATCAATTATTAAAAGTGTTAGTTCCCCCCTACACACAACATACACACACAACGCATACACAACACAAAACACACAAACAACGCATACACAACACATACACAGCACACACAACACATATACAACACACAATACATACACAACACACAACACATACACAACACACAACACATACACAACACAAAACACATACACAACACACAACACATACACAACACACAACACATACACAACACACAACACATACACAACACACAACACATACACAACACACAAACCACACACACGAGGACACACTTGCACTCACAGCAATGGGATCCCAAAAGCCAGGACAATGAAGAAGGGGAACCGAGAAGAAATGGTCTGAAAATGAATTGTGAGTAGCAGGACTCAGGTGCAAGTTGGAATAAGAGTGGGACAGAAAGTCCAGTGAGTTTTTAACGTAATAGAGAAGATAGAGGTGTCTACAGAGAGCAGGGTAAAGAGAGAACTGCAGCTGGTGAGGCAAAGGTACAAACCTGGAAGTGGATATGAAGGAGCTGATGAAACAAAGGGGCAATGAGATGGGAGAGGGAAAAGCAATGATGGATGAGAGGAATGAAGGAAGAGTAGTTAAGAAAATCTTCGCAGAAATGCTTCTAGACAACCGGGAAGTCCAGGTGATAAGGGAGACAGCAAAGGAATTGCTAAAAATCAGATACGAATTTGTGGAGGGAAAGGAAGTGGGAAGAGGAGAGAGAGAGAGAGAGAGGAGAGAGAGAGAGAGAGAGAGAGAAGAGAGAGAGAGAGGAGAGAGAGAGAGAGAGAGAGAGAGAGAGAGGTCGCTGATTATTCACAGGCTCCAGGAGGCTGAAGGGAAGACTAAAAATGACGAAATACGAAAGACAGAGGTAAAGTTAGTTTAATGCCTTTACTATGTAGCCCCTTACCCATCCTGTGGGTGGTAGTCACCTCATACCCATCCTGTGGGTGGTAGTCACCCCATACCCATCCTGTGGGTGGTAGTCACCTCATACCCATCCTGTGGGTGGTAGTCACCTCATACCCATCCTGTGGTGGTAGTCACCCATACCCATCCTGTGGGTGGTAGTCACCCCATAACCCATCCTGTGGGTGGTAGTTACACCATACCCATCCTGTGGGGGGTAGTCACCCCATACCCATCCTGTGGGTGGTAGTCACCTCATACCCATCCTGTGGGTGTAGTCACCTCATACCCATCCTGTGGGTGGTAGTCACCTCATACCCATCCTGTGGGTGGTAGTCACCTCATACCCATCCTGTGGGTGGTAGTCACCTCATACCCATCCTGTGGGTGGTAGTCACCCCATACCCATCCTGTGGGTGGTAGCCACCTCATACCCATCCTGTGGGTGGTAGTCACCTCATACCCATCCTGTGGGTGGTAGTCACCCCATACCCATCCTGTGGTGGTAGTCACCCCATACCCATCCTGTGGTGGTAGTTACACCATAAACCCCTCCTGTGGGTGGTAGTCACCCCATACCCATCCTGTGGGTGGTAGTCACCTCATACCCATCCTGTGGGTGGTAGTCACCTCATACCCATCCTGTGGGTGGTAGTCACCTCATACCCATCCTGTGGGTGGTAGTCACCCCATACCCATCCTGTGGGAAGTAGTCACCCATACCCATCCTGTGGGTGGTAGTTACACCATACCCATCCTGTGGGTGGTAGTCACCCCATACCCATCCTGTGGGTGGTAGTCACCTCATACCCATTCCTGTGGGGGGTAGTCACCTCATACCCATCCTGTGGGTGGTAGTCACCTCATACCCATCCTGTGGGTGGTAGTCACCTCATACCCATCCTGTGGGTGTAGTCACCTCATACCCATCCTGTGGGTGGTAGTCACCTCATACCCATCCTGTGGGTGGTAGTCACCTCAAACCCATCCTGTGGGTGGTAGCCACCTCATACCCATCCTGTGGGTGGTAGTCACCTCATACCCATCCTGTGGGTGGGAGTCACCTCATACCCATCCTGTGGTGGTAGTCACCTCATACCCATCCTGTGGGTGGTAGTCACCTCATACCCATCCTGTGGGTGGTAGCCACCTCATACCCATCCTGTGGGTGGTAGTCACCTCATACCCATCCTGTGGGTGGTAGTCACCCCATACCCATCCTGTGGGTGGTAGTCACCTCATACCCATCCTGTGGGTAGTAGCCACCCCATACCCATCCTGTGGGTGGTAGTCACCTCATACCCATCCTGTGGGTGGTAGTCACCTCATTCCCATCCTGTGGGTGGTAGTCACCTCATACCCATCCTGTGGGTGGTAGTCACCTCATACCCATCCTGTGGGTGGTAGTCACTTCATACCCATCCTGTGGGTGGTAGTCACCTCATACCCATCATGTGGGTGGTAGTCCCCCTCATAAACCCCTCCTGTGGGTGGTAGTCACACCATACCCATCCTGTGGGTGGTAGTCACCTCATACCCATCCTGTGGGTGGTAGTCACCTCATACCCATCCTGTGGGTGGTAGTCACCTCATACCCATCCTGTGGGTGGTAGTCACCTCATACCCATCCTGTGGGTGGTAGCCACCTCATACCCATCCTGTGGGTGGTAGTCACCTCATACCCATCTTGTGGGTGGTAGTCACCTCATACCCATCCTGTGGGTGGTAGTCACCTCATACCCATCCTGTGGGTAGTAGCCACCTCATACCCATCCTGTGGGTGGTAGTCACCTCATACCCATCCTGTTTGGGGGTAGTCACTTCATACCCATCCTGTGGGTGGTAGTCACCTCATATCCATCCTGTGGGTGGTAGTCACCTCATACCCATCCTGTGGGTGGTAGTCACCTCATACCCATCCTGTGGGTGGTAGTCACCCCATACCCATCCTGTGGGTGGTAGTCACCTCATACCCATCCTGTGGGTGGTAGTCACTTCATACCCATCCTGTGGGTGGTAGTCACCTCATACCCATCCTGTGGGTGGTAGTCACCTCATACCCATCCTGTGGGTGGAGTCACCTCATACCCATCCTGTGGGTGGTAGTCACCTCATACCCATCCTGTGGGTGGTAGTCACTTCATACCCATCCTGTGGGTGGTAGTCACCTCATACCCATCCTGTGGGTGGTAGTCACCTCATACCCATCCTGTGGGTGGTAGTCACCTCATACCCATCCTGTGGGTGGTAGTCACCTCATACCCATCCTGTGGGTGGTAGTCACTTCATACCCAATCCTGTGGTGGTAGTCACCTCATACCCATCCTGTGGGTGGTAGTCACCTCATACCCATCCTGTGGGTGGTAGTCACCTCATACCCATCCTGTGGTGGTAGTCACCTCATACCCATCCTGTGGGTGGTAGTCACTTCATACCCATCCTGTGGGTGGTAGTCACCTCATACCCATCCTGTGGGTGGTAGTCACCTCATACCCATCCTGTGGGTGGTAGTCACCTCATACCCATCCTGTGGGTGGTAGTCACCTCATACCCATCCTGTGGGGGGTAGTCACCTCATACCCATCCTGTGGGTGGTAGTCACCTCATACCCATCCTGTGGGTGGTAGTCAAAGGATTACAGAGGTAAATGAGATTAATAACATCATCAGACTACCTTGTGGAGAAGATAGTTTCCCAGATGACAAATTTTCGGACACTTGGAAAGTACTTGAGGGGGAAGGAGATGCCTAGTTAAACTGACCCTCACAACAGTTAACCACGGTTAAGGGGCATAGAAAATATCACCAGATATATACGTATATACCTTGACTGGGACAAAACAAGGAGCAGGAGCAATTGAGAGGGGTGCAAAGGTGCCAGAGGCTGGAAGGAGAGACAAGCAAGGAAGGTCAGTCTCAGGAGGACTTCAAGATCAAACCACCCACAGACGTAAAATAACCCAAAACAGACCATTCTTCACATCCACAGCTCCATTTTCCCCTAAGATAAGAACATAAGAAAGAAGGAACACTGCAGCAGGCCTACTGACCCATGCAGAGCAGGTCCATGTCCCATTCCCCCCGGATTAGCCCAGTGACCCACCCAATCTGGTCACTTCCACTCAAGGAAGGAGCACGGCACCAGACCCAGCAGCACAAGCTAGTCCGGTCAAACTCACACCCACCCACACCCATTGTACTCGGGAGTTTGTTCCACTCATCCACAACTCTATTACCAAACCAGTGCTTTCCTATATTCTTCCTGAATCTGAATTTTTTCCAACTTGAAACCATTGCTGCGAGTCCTGTCTTGGCTGGAAATTTTCAGCACGCTATTTACATCCCCTTTATTTATTCCTGTTTTCCATTTATACACCTCGATCATATCCTCCCTAATTCTACGCCTTTCGAGAGAGTGCAGATTCAGGGCCCTCAGCCTATCCTCATAGGGAAGATTTCTGATACATGGGATCATCTTTGTCATCCTCCTTTGTACGTTTTCCAGAACATTTTTATCCATTCTGTAATACGGTGATCAGAACTGAGCAGCATAGTCTAAATGAGGCCTAACCAAGGATATATAGAGTTGAATAACAACCTGAGGACTTCTATTATTTATACTTCTAGATATGAAGTCAAGAATTCTGTTAGCTTTATTGCGAACACTAATGCACTGTTGTCTTGGTTTTAGATTCCTGCTAACCAGAACTCCTAAATCCTTTTTGCAATCAGTAGTATTAAGATCTACATTATTTAGTTTATATGTGGCATGGTTATTTTCCTGTCCAACATTTAGAACTTTGCATTTGTCTATAATAAACTGCATCTGCCACTTCTCCAACCATTGCATCAGTCTATTCAAATCAAACCTGAAGTGCTCTAGTGTCTAGTCACCTACCTGACCCATAGTCAGGACACCCCAATTTAGCCCAACCCAGGTAATTTTTCAGTCCCATGAAGTCGGCCAAGCGAAAATCTGGACAGAGATTTGATTGCAGTTATCTGGGTAATTCCATGATATATTGAAACTAAGTGATTTGTGATCACTTTCCCCAAGCTCCATCATTAACCTCAAGATTATTAATTAGTGAATCTTTGTTGGCAAGAACCAAGTCAAGCAGATTGTTTCCTCTAGTTGGTTATGTCACAAACTGTTCTAAAAAGCAATCCTGAACCGTATCAAGAAAGTCACTAGACTCAAGATTTTCCTGTCATATTGTTCCAATCAATTTGTCTAAAAGTTAAAATCTCCCATTATCACAACATTTTCAAAATCTAGATGCCTTATGAATTTCATCCCATAACAGCTTACAGCCCTCCCTATCAAGGTTTGGGGGCCTATAAATCACACCCAAAATTAATTTGTCACGACCCTCGAGAAACTGTAGCCAAACAGATTCTGTGTTCGATGTTTCTAATCTTACATCATGTCTAAGACAACAATTTAAATTTTCTCTGACATACATCGCCACTCCACCACCCTTCCTGTTGACCCTGTCAGTGAGGAATAATTTATAACCCTGTATGTTGCATTCAGGTTGAACCAGGTCTCTGTTATACCAATAATATTTATATTGCCTACACTTGCAAGTAATCTTAGATCATCTATCTTATTTCTTAGACTCCTACTATTTGTACAGTAAACCTTAAGGGAGCTAGTCACTCGTTGCCCTCTACTATCTCTCTTTGTTTGTTGATCAATTGATTTGCCATTACTAGCAACTTTATTTTGAATATGTCTTTTAAACATATCCCTGAGGTATCCCGGTAATAACTGCTGTTTTTAACCCTAATGCTGCAGCCTGATTGTTTCCCCACAAACACCCATACCTCTATAATCTATCAGTTTAAATTCCTAGACAAGTCATCAATTACCCTCTCAATCGAATTGGCAAATGCAACCACTCCATCCCCAGAGAGATGAACCCCATCCCTTGCATACATATCACGTTTGCCAAAGAATAGGTCCCAGTTATCAATGAATGGGATTGAAAGTTCCATGCAGTACCTGTCTAGCCAGCAATTTATACCAATTGCCCTAGACATCCATTCATTGCCCACTCCCTTTCTAGGCAAGATGCTACATATGACTGGGATCCCTCCCTTAGACCTAACTACTTCTATGGCTGACCTGTACTTATCCAGCAGCTCCTCTCTCCTGCCCTTCCCAATGTCATTACCCCCAGCACTAAGACAGATAATGGGCTTGTTCCCATTACCTGCCATAATATTATCCAGCCTGCTGGAGAACAGAGAATCGATTTCCTACCTTCCCATCTTCTCTGTTAACCCTCCTTATCTTCCTTCTTCCTGAACTGTGAACCACTTGCCACTTAAAGCGGCTGCCACTATCACTGCTGGTGACCATTTCCTCCTTACCACCTAAATCCTTCTCACACTCACTCCCAAACTCATCTAGGCGAAGCCTCAGCCTCCTATTTTCCTCATGAAGAAGTAGAACCTCCTTCTTCAACACTTTAATATGAGATTCTAAAACACTACAACAAGCCATGGTGCTCGGTAACACCCCACGCTAACTCCCAGAGCTTAGGACAGGTATGACCACAGGTGACCACTGACCTCATAATATCCCAACCTCCATTCCAGAGCCCCGTCCCACATCAACCCCTTCTACCCCCTCCCCTCCCTGATGCATGGGCAAGGACCAGGAATCCAAGAACCAGAATACAGTAATGGAAAGGATGCAGAAAATGTGGTACAACAATATAGATGGAATAACAAATAAGAGTGAAGAGTGGTACAAACGAATAATGGAGGCATTCCCAGACATCATAACACTCACAGAGACAACGTTTACAGAGATGATAACAGATTCGATCTTCCCAGATTTTGAGGAAAGACTGAGGGAACAGAGGAGGAGTTTTGAGGAAATGGGAATGGAGAGAGGGGAAGCAGGTGATTACATATTAGGCACTGAAGATCAGGGGTCCCAAAGTGATGATAGCAGTGACATAAAAGCCTCCGCTAAACAGCAGAAAGCAAAGACACGAATATGATGGAAGCAACAGAGCAATGGTGGATACACCAACCCAAGTTGGTTATAAGGGCCCACATGAATAAGGCAAAGCTAAGTCATGGGGTACTTTAACAGCAAGGAGATTGACTGGGAGAACCTACAGCCACATGATGGACCAGAAACGTAGGGGCTAAGATGTCGGAGGTGGTAATGGAGAACTTCATGCACCAACATGTTAGGGATACAGCCAGAGACACAGATAAGAGGATGAACCAGCAAGGCTGGATCTTGCATTCACCCTGAGTGATTCCAATATAGGGGATATTACATGTGAAAGGCCACTCGGCGCTAGCGATCACATGGTCCTTGTGAAATTAACCTTGTGAAATTAACAGTGCAGAGTGAAGCAGCATGGTAAGGATGTGACAAACCAAAGAGTGGCACAGGCGTGAGGCAGTTCCTGAATGAGGTGCAGTGGGAAAGTGAACCAAAGGAAAAGACAATGAATGAGATGGAATATGTGGCCGGAAAGTGCAGGGAGGCAGAGGAGAAGTTCGTACCCCGGAGCAATATAAGTAATGAGAAGACCAGAGTCAGTTCATGGGTTACCCAGGGGTGTGGGAGGGCTAAAGCCAAGTGTGGAAGGTTGCGAACCTCACTCAAGGAGAAGGACCTTGGGGTGATTATCATACCTAGCATATCACCTGAGGTGCAAATAAACCAAATAGCTGTTGCAACAAATGTGTGTAAATCTAAGAATAGCGTTTCGACATCTAAGGAGTCATTCACAACATTGCAGATCGTGTACGTCAGGCTCAAATTGGAGTATGCAGCACAAGTATGGAACCCACACCTGATCAAGCATGTCAAGAAATTGGATAAAGTGCAGAGGTTCGCAACGAGACTAGTCTCGGAGGTAAGGAGTATTTCCTCTGAGAAGTTAAGGGAATTCAACCTGACACTGGAGGACTAGGGGAAGGAGATATGATAACAACGTACAAAATACTAAAAGGACTTGACAAGGTGAATAGGGACAGAATGTTTGAGAGATGAGAAACAGGAACATGAGGGCACAGGTGGAAGTTGAACACTCAGATGAGTCATAAGGATGTTAGGGAGTATTTCTTCAGCCTTAGTGTTGTCAGGAAGTGGAACGAACTGTAGAGGTACGATAAGGCTATTAAAGCCGGGAGACATTGGACTTAATGGCGACCAGGGAAGAGGCGGGGCCGGAAGCTATGACTCGACCCCTGTAATCACATATAGGTGAGTGCACACACACACACACACACGCACACACACACACACACACAGACACACACACACACACACACACACACACACCACACACACACACACACACACTCACACACACACACACATGCACGCACACACACACATACACACACGCATGCACACACACACACACACACACTCACACACACACACACACACACACACACACACACACACACACACACACACACACACACACACACACACACACACACACACACACACACACACACACACAGGTTAAGGGAAATCAACCTGACGACACTAGACAGGAGAGATAGGGGGGACATGATAACGACATACAAAATACTGAGAGGAATTGACAAGGAGGACAAAGACAAGATGTTCCAGAGATGGGACACAGCAACAAGGGGACACAGTTGGAAGTTGAAGACACAGATGAATCACAGGGATGTTAGGAAGTATTTCTTCAGCCACAGAGTAGTCAGGAAGTGGAATAGTTTGGGAAGCTATGTAGTGGAGGCAGGATCCATACATAGCTATAAGCAGAGGTATGATAAAGCTTACGGTTCAGGGAGAGTGACCTAGTAGCGACCAGTGAAGAGGCGGGGCCAGGAGCTTGGACTCGACCCCTGCAACCTCAACTAGGTGAGTACAACTAGGTGAGTACACACACATACACTCACACACACACATATACACACACACACACACACATACACACACACACACACACACACACACACACACACACACATACACACACACACACACACACACACACACACACACACACACACACACACTCAAAGAGACCTGGACAGGCTACAAGCCTGGTCCAGCAACTGGCTTCTTGAATTTAACCCTGCCAAATGCAAAGTCATGAAGGTTGGGGAAGGGCAAAGAAGACCGCAGACACAGTATAATTTAGATGGCCAAAGACTGCAAACCTCACTCAAGGAAAAAGATCTGGGGGTGAGTATAACATCGAGTATATCTCCTGAGGCGCACATCAATCAGATAACTGCTGCAGCATACGGGCGCCTGGCAAACCTACGGATAGCGTTCCGATACCTCAGTAAGGATTCGTTTAAGACTGTATACCATTTACGTCAGGCCCATACTGGAGTATGCAGCACCAGTTTGGAATCCACACCTAGTCAAGCACGTCAAGAAATTAGAGAAAGTGCAAAGGTTTGCAACAAGACTAGCCCCAGAGCTACGGGGATTGTCCTACGAAGGTTGAGGGAAATCGGCCTGACGACACTGGAGGACAGGAGGGTCAGGGGAGACATGATAACGACATATAAAATACTGCGCAGAATAGACAAGGTGGACAAAGACGGGATGTTCCAGAGAAGGGACACAGACACAAGAGGTCACAATTGGAAGTTGAAGACTCAGATGAATCAAAAGGATGTTAGGAAGTATTTCTTCAGTCATAGAGTAGTCAGGCCGTGGAATAGCCTAGAAAGTGACGTAGTGGAGGCGGGAACCATACATAGTTTTAAGGCGAGGTATGATAGAGCTCATGGGGCAGGGAGAGAGAGGACCTAGTAGCAATCAGCGAAGAGGCGGGGCCAGGAGCTGTGAATCGACCCCTGCAACCACAAATAGGTGAGTACGAATAGGTGAGTACTCACACACAGGAGTGAGTATAATACCGAGTACATCGCCAGAAGCACACATTAACCAGATAACTGCTGCGGCATATGGGCGCCTGGCAAACCTGAGAATAGTGTTCCAGTACCTCAGTAAGGAATCCTTCTAGACTTTATACACTGTGGACGTCAGGCCCATACTGGAGTACGCAGCACCAGTTTGGAACCCACACCTGGTCAAACACGTCAAGAAATTAGAGAAAGTGCAAAGGTTTGCAACAAGGCTAGTTCCAGAGCTAAGGGGAATGCCCTATGAAGAAAGGTTAAGGGAAATCGGTCTGACAACACTGGAGGACAGGAGGGTCAGGGGAGACATGATAACAACATACAAAATACTGCGTGGAATAGACAAGGTGGACAGAGACAGGATGTTCCAGAGATGAGACAGAGAAACAAGGGGTCGCAATTGGAAGCTGAAGACTCAGATGAGTCAAAGGGATGTTATTAAGTATTTCTTCAGTCATAGAGTAGTTAGGAAGTAGAATAGTCTGGCAAGCGATGTAGTGGAGGCAGGAACTATACATAGTTTTAAGAAGAGGTATGATAAAGTTCATGGAGCAGGGGGAGAGAGGACCTAGTAGCGGTCGGTGAAGAGGCGGAGCCAGGAGCTGAGTCTCGACCCCTGCAACCACAATTAGGTGAGTACAATTAGGTGAGTACACACACACACACACACACACACAGACACACACACACACAGACACACATACACACTTACAACGCACAGACACACACACAGACACACACAGACACACACACACACACACACACACACACACACACACACACAAACACACACACACACACACACACACACACACACACACACACACACACACACACACACACACACACACACACACACACACACACACACACACTCACACTCACACTCATACACGCACACGCAATCATATACAACAGGCCTAGTGTCGAATCGACATGTGCCTTGGACAAAATGGTACCTAACCTAACCTAACACACACATACATACACACACACACACACACACACACACACACACACACACACACACCACACACACACAACACACACACACACACACACACACACACACACACACACACACACACACACACTAGGCGCTGTTGCCACAAAGATTCAAACATACAAAGATCAAAGTGAGTGTGGAAGCGGCTGTTCAAGAATTATCAGCGTTTGGCTAACAAGTGAAATGTGGGGCACCATACAGTGAGAGTGAAAAAGTTAATAAGCAAAAGGGGAAAGGAAAAATAAAATATATAACAAGGGAAGGTGGCAGCAGTAGGCCTGCTTAAGCAGTGACGTCACGACAAGTTGTGTGCCATTATACATATAAAGTGAAGTGTATATAATGTGAAGTGTATACTATCATAAGTGAAAAGTGAAATCGCGAGAGGAACGAGGGATGTATGAGCACATGTGGCTATAATCAACACGGGTGAAGGATCTCCAAAATAGGGATTTAAGGCCTATGTACGACGACTTCGTCATGAGCATCTGGCAACTTGTCACGACCGTTGCCAGCGCAAGTATCACTCACCTATTTTGTGGTTTGCATGTTGCAGGCTTGTTCTGGCCTTGCATCACTGTTAGATACTGGTCACTCACTCCTGCAAGCTATTACAGTAGTTATTAGTAGTAAGAATACTTAGGAAGCCAGGAAGTCCTCTCTCAACGTGAACAAGGAATAGGATAATAACCAGCAATAATTGATACTTAAATCCAGAAAGGGCAATAAGTGGAGAGAGTAGCATTTCTAGGAAAGACAGTTGGAACAGAGAGGTATAATGGATCTTTAAACCACACCATCTACCCCACCCCCTAACCATCCCTCCCTCACACACACACACAAGGGCAGACACTCATAGAAGCTTTAGACCCTAGTAGCAATTTCCACTTTTTATAACCCAGAATTACTGGTATGTATTAACAGTATCTCCCCCTCATACCTCCCCCATACACACGAAAACACACGTATACACACATACACACACAGCTTTTAAAAGCAACATTGTAAGTAGGTGGGGTCAAGTCCCAGGAGGGTGGGGGTTAGGTCACAAGAAGTTCTGGCCAGTCAAGGACCACTGACACACACACACACACACACACACACACACACACACACACACACACACACACACACACACACACACACACACACACACACACACACATGCACACACACACACACAACACACATACACACACAACACACACACACACGACACACACACACACACACACACACACACACATACACACAACACACACAACACACACACAACAACACACACAACACACACACAACACACACAGACACACAGCACACACACAACACACACAACACACACTCAACACACACACAACACACACACACAGACACACAACACACACACACAACACATACACAACACACACACACACACTCACAACATACACACACAACACACACACACACATTGCCAGACTCACACATACACTCCCCCCTCCCCCACCGACATCTCACTCCTTCACCTGATCCCTCCCCTCCCTCTATTAACCCGCCCCCTCCCCACCTCTCCCTCCTTCCCCCTCTCCCTCTCTCACTCACCCACTTGCTTCTCCCTCCTTCCCACTCCCCCTCCCCACTACTCTCCCACATAGCCACAGTTCCTCCTCTACCTCCCCCCCCCACACTCTGACATACACAATACTAACCTAACATACAGAATTACATAGGTTTCCCACTCTGAGGCAATCAGGATAAAACAAAAATGGGTTGCCAGAGAGCAACAAGAAAAACCAAGGGACAGGAGGAGGAAACTGCAAAGGAAGATTGGGCAGCAGAGCTCACAAAAAGGGAACATGAATGGGAAAAGAAACTAGAAGAACTTAGCATGAGAATGGAAGAGAGGATAGACATAGAAAGCAGGAAGTGGGAGGTGCAAGTCAAAGCAGCAGAGGCCAGGATACAGAGTTTAGAAGAGGAACTGAAAAATCTGAAACAGCCTAAAGAACTAAAGAACATTTTGGGATTGACAACAGAGACTGCTACCTCAGTCACAAATAAGGGGACTGCAGGGAAAGAAGGAGCAAAACTGCATGTAGAAGCTCAATCAGTGGAGACTGTAGTAAATGAAAGAGCTAAGCTATATGTGGAGGCCCTAACAGACCACAGCAGAGCCCAGGGAAAACCAAGAAGGGAAAATGACAGGCCACTGAACCCAAGTACATTAGCTAGTGAAACTGAAGAAAGGAATGCTGCAATGGAGGAAATCAAATTGAATGAGGGGATACACAGGGATATGCAGTGGGAGAATGAAAGGGTGAGGTCAGTCTTTGTGTATGGGCTCCAGGAAGTTGAAGGGGAAACATATGAAGCAAGAAAACAAGGGAAAAAAGCAATTGAAAGCATCATGAAAGCAATAGGAGAAGACGACAACAAGTGTGTTTAACTCCAACCATCATATCTCCTACAAACTACCACGACACACACACACACACACTCACACACACACACACACACACACACACACACACACACACGCACATACACACACACACACACACACACACACACACACACACACACACACACACACACACACACACACACACACACACACATTTTTGAAGAATTGGGTGGTTTGTTAGAGGACAAAAGCGTCCACTCTAAGTGATTTTCAAGGCAGAGTCAGCTTGAAACTGGATCCTGTAGAAAAAAGCATGTCTAAGGGACAAATCGGAGTACTGGAGCATGTACCTCGACCGAGATAGAACACAAGAAGGATGATACTGAAAGAGAGGGTGCAACGTTGCAAGGAGGAATGGGAGGCAAGGAAGGAGGGGAGCAGGAGACAGTAGACCCAGGTCTAAGAACAAACACAAGCTCCTCCAGTACCACCCACAGAAGGAACCCAACCATGGCAACCACAATGCAGTCAACAACCTAATCCAAAACCCACACACTGTACTACCTGCCCCCCTCCCCCTCACCACAAACCCCACTCCCCCAGTAACTTATATGCTGTACCCTCTGCCCCCATCCCCCTCACCACAACCCCCACCCACACTGTAACCCCTCATAGGCCCTCTGCCCCCACCACCACACAACAGACCCCATTCCAACAGCAACCCCCTATAGGCCCACACCAGGGCCCCTGCTTCCCCAAACCCACCACTCTCTCCGACCACAGTTACAGAAAAGAAGTTAAACGTTTGGCACACGAACGCAGATGGAATAATGAATAAATGTGAGGAGTGGCATGAAAGAATCAAGATGTCCACAGACAGCATAGCAGTCCAGAAACAAAACTCACTGGGACAATAACAGACGCAATCTTCACACCCGGATATCGGATTCTGAGGAAGGATAGAAGGAGCAGAGGGGGAGGAGAGGTTGCACTGCTCATTAAAAACCGACAGAAATATCAGGAAATGGAAGGAGTGGACGAGATTGGAGAAAGAGATTTCATAGTAGGTAGTACAGTTCAATCAGGGGAACATTATGTAGTCATTGCAGTGATGTATAACCCACCACAGAACTGCAGAAGGCCAAGAAAGGAATATGGTGAGTGCAAAAGAGCAATGGTGGACACACTAGCTGAGGTGGCAAGAAGAGCTCGCTCGAATAGAGCAAAGTTACTGGTTATGGGCAACTTCAACCACAGGAGCCACATGGGGTCCCAAAACATAAAGAGCCAAGATGATGGATGTGGTACTGGAAAACCCATGCGCCAACATGTCAGGGACATTACCAGAGAGAGACAGAAGAGGATAAACCAGCAAGACTGGATCTTGTGTTCACACTGAGTAGCTCTGATGTAGCAGACATGACATATGAAAGGCCCATTGGAGCTAGTGACCATGTGGTTCTGAGCTTTGAATACATCATAGAGCTACAAGTGGAGAGGGTAATAGGAATAGAAAGGGAAAAAAACAAACTATAAAAGAGGGGACTACACAGGTATGAGGACCTTCCTGCAGGAGGTTCATTGGGAAAGAGAGTTGGTAGGAAAGTCAGTAAACGAAATGATGGACTACGTAACAACAAAATGCATGGAGGCAGAGGAAAGGTTTGTTCCCAAGGGTAACAGAAATAATGGGAAGACCAGAATGAGCCCTTGGTTTACCTGAAGGTGTAGAGAGGCAAAAACTAAGTGCGCTAGAGAATGGAAAAAGTACAGAAGGCAAAGGACCCAGGAAAATGAAGAGATTAGTCAATGAGTCAGAAACGAGTATGTACAGATAAGGAGGGAGGCCCAGCAGCAGTATGAAAACGACATAGCATCGAAAGTCAAGCCTGACCCAAAGCTGCTTTACAGCCACATCAGGAGAAAGACAACAGTCAAGGACCAGGTAATCAGGCTGAGGAAAGAAGGTGGGGAGCTCACAAGAAATGACCAAGAAGTATGTGAGGAGCTTAACACGAGATTTCAGAAAGTCTTTACAGTCTAGGCAGAAGGGACACTGGGAAGACAAAACAGAGGGGTACTCCAACAAGGGATATACCAACAAGTGTTGGATGAAATACACACAACCGAGGAGGACATGAAGAAGCTGCTAAGTGACCTTGATACCTCAAAGGCGGTGGGACTGGACAACATCTCTCCGTGGATCCTTAGAGAGGGAGCAGAGACACTGTGTGTGCCACTAACAATCTTCAACACATCCCTTAAAACAGGGCAACTACCTTTGGTACGGAAGATGGCAAATATAGTCCCATCTTTAAGAAAGGAGACAGAAACGAAGCACTAAACTATAGACCAGTGTCACTGACGTGTATAGTATGCAAAGTCATGGCGAAGATTATCAGGAGGAGAGTGGTGGAGCACCTGGAACAGAACAAGGTTATAAACGACAGCCAGCACGGATTCATGGAAGGCAAATCCTGTGTCATAAACCTACTGGAGTTTTATGACATGGTAACTGAAGTAAGAATTGAGAGGGAAGGGTGGGTTGATTGCATTTTCTTGGACTGCACGAAGGCCTTCGACACAGTTTCTAGCAAGAGATTAGTGCAGAAGCTAGAGGATGATGCACGTATAGCAGGAAAGCCACTGTAATGGATCAGAGAATACCTGACAGGGAGACAACAGCGAGTCATGGTACGTGATGAAATATCACAGTGGGCACCTGTAACGAGTGGGGTCCCACAGGGGTCAATCCTGAGACCAGTGCTATTCTTGTTATATGTGAATGACAGGATGGAAGGGATAGACTCAGAAGTGTCCCTGTTTGCAGACGATGTGAAGTTAATGAGGAGAATTAAATCAGACGAGGACCAGACAGGTCTGCAAAGAGACATGGGCAGGCTGGATGCGTGGTCCAGAAACTGGCTCCTAGAACTTAACCCCACCAAATGCAAAGTCATGAAGAGCGGGGAAGGGCAAAGAAGATGGCAGAGGTCAAAGAGGCCAAAGACTGCAAACTTCACTTAAGGAGAAAGATCTAGGGGTGAGTATAATACCGAGCACGTCGCCGGAAGCACACATTAACCAGATAACTGCTGCAGCATATGGGCGCCTGGCAAACCGATACCGATACCTCGGTAAGGAATCGTTCAAGACTCTATACACTGTTTACGTCATGCCCATACTGGAGTATGCGTCACCAGTTTGGAACTCACACTTGGTCAAGCACGTCAAGAAATTAGAGAAAGTGCAAAGATTTGCAACAAGGCTAGTACCAGAGCTAAGGGGAATGTCCTATGAAGAAAGGTTAATGGAAATCGGTCTGACGACACTGGAGGACAGGAGGGTCAGGGGACACATGATAACGACATACAAAAATACTGCCTGGAATAGATAAGGTGGACAGAGACAGAATATTCCAGAGATGGGACACAGAAACAAGGAGTCACAATTGGAAGCTGAAGACTCCGATCAGTCAAAGGGATGTTAGGAAGTATTTCTTCAGCCACAGAGTTGTAAGGAAGTGGAATAGTCTGGCAAATGATGTAATGGAGGCAGGAACCATACATAGTTTCAAGACGAGGTATGATAAAGCTCATGGAGCAGGGAAAGGGAAGACCAAGTAGCGGTCAGTGAAGAGGTGGGGCCAGGAGCTGAGTCCCGACTCCTGCAAGCACAATTAGGTGAGTACACACACACACACACACACACACGCACACACACACACGCGCACACACACACACACAGTATCACAGTGGGCGTCTGTGACGAGCAGGGTCCCACAAGGGTCAGTTCTAGGACCAGTGCTATTTTTGATACATGCGAACGACATGATGGAAGGAATAGACTCTGAAGTGTCCCTATTCGCAGATGATGTGAAGCTGATGAGAAGAATTAAATCGGATGAGGATGAGGCAGGACTGCAAAGAGACCTGGACAGGCTGGACACGTGGTCCAGAAACTGGCTTCTCGAATTCAACCCTGCCAAATGCAAAGTCATGAAGATTGGGGAGGGGCAAAGAAGACCGCAGACAGAGTATAGGCTAGGTGGACAAAGACTACAGACCTCACTCAGGGAGAAAGATCTAGGGGTGACCATAATACAGAGCACGTCACCGGAGGCACACATTAACCAAATAACTGCTGCAGCATACGGGCGCCTGGCAAACCTGAGAATAGCGCTCCGATACCTTAATAAGGAATCGTTCAAGACACTGTACACTGTGTATGTTAGGCTCACACTGGAGTATGCAGCACCAGTCTGGAACCCACACCTGGTCAAGCACGTCAAGAAGTTAGAGAAAGTACAAAGGTTTGCAACAAGGCTAATTCCAGAGCTCAGGGGTATGTCGTACGAGGAAAGGTTGAGGGAAGTCGGACTGACGACACTGGAGGACAGAAGGGTCAGGGGAGACAAGATAGCGACATACAAGATACTGCGGGGAATAGACAAGGTGGACAGAGACAGGATGTTCCAGAGAGGGGACACAGAAACAAGGGGTCACAATTGGAAGCTGAAGACTCAGACGAGTCACAGGGACTTTAGGAAGTATTTTTTCAGTCATAGAGTCGTCAGGAAGTGGAATAACCTAGCAAGTGAAGTAGTGGAGGCAGGAACCATACATAGTTTTAAGAAGAGGTATGACAAAGCTCAGGAAGCAGAGAGGGAGAGGACCTAGTAGCAATCAGTGAAAAGGCGGGGCCAGGAGCTCGGACTCAACCCCTGCAACCTCAACTAGGTGAGTACACACACACGACGTGTGCGCAGTACAAAATGGTAACTAACACACGCATGCAAGCGTATACAACCGGACTAGTGTCTAATCGACATGTGCCTAGGACAAAATGGTAACATACACACACACACACACACACACACACACACACACACACACACACACACACACACACACACACACACACACACACACACACACACACACACAGTGTGGTACCCTTGTTTACAGTTGTAAGTTTCTTGTATGTCTAGTGCGATGTAGATTATATTACAGTGGTAGTGTACACATACACTGTAGATTATCCTGCAGTGGTAGTGTACACATACACTGTAGATTATCCTGCAGTGGTAGTGTACACATACACTGTAGATTATCCTGCAGTGGTAGCGTATGCATACACTGTAGATTATCCTACAGTGGTAGCGTATGCATACACTGTAGATTATCCTACAGTGGTAGCGTATGCATACACTGTAGATTATCCTACAGTGGTCGTGTACAAATACTCTGTAGATTATCCTACAGTGGTAGTGTACACATACACTGTAAATTATCCTACAGTGGTAGTATACACATACACTGTAGATCATCCTACATTGGTAGTGTACACATACACTGTGGATTATCCTACAGTGGTAGTGTACACACACTGCAGATTATCCTACAGTGGTAGGATAATCTGCACACTTACACTGTAGATTATCCTGCAGTGGTAGTGTACACATACACTGTAGATTATCCTGCAGTGGTAGTGTACACATACACTGTAGATTATCCTGCAGTGGTAGCGTATGCATACACTGTAGATTATCCTACAGTGGTAGCGTATGCATACACTGTAGATTATCCTACAGTGGTAGCGTATGCATACACTGTAGATTATCCTACAGTGGTCGTGTACAAATACTCTGTAGATTATCCTACAGTGGTAGTGTACACATACACTGTAAATTATCCTACAGTGGTAGTATACACATACACTGTAGATCATCCTACATTGGTAGTGTACACATACACTGTGGATTATCCTACAGTGGTAGTTGTACACACACTGCGATTATCCTACAGTGGTAGGATAATCTGCACACTTACACTGTAGATTATCCTACAGTGGTAGTGTACACATACACTGTAGATTATCCTAACAGTGGTTAGTGTACACATACACTGTAGATTATCCTACAGTGGTAGTGTACACATACACTGTAGATTATCCTACAGTGGTAGTGTACACATACACTTTAGATTATCCTACAGTGGTAGTATACAAATACACTGTAGATTATCCTACAGTGGTAGTGTACACATACACTGTAGATTATCCTACAGTGGTAGTGTACACATACACTGTAGATTATCCTACAGTGGTAGTGTACACATACACTGTAGATTATCCTACAGTGGTAGTGTACACATACACTGTTGATTATCCTACAGTGGTAGTGTACATACACTGTAGATTATCCTACAGTGGTAGTGTACATACACTGTAGATTTTCCTACAGTGGTAGTGTACACATACACGGTAGATTATCCTACAGTGGTCGTGTACAAATACTCTGTAGATTATCCTACAGTGGTAGTGTACACATACACTGTAAATTATCCTACAGTGGTAGTATACACATACACTGTAGATCATCCTACATTGGTAGTGTACACATACACTGTGGATTATCCTACAGTGGTAGTGTACACACACTGCAGATTATCCTACAGTGGTAGGATAATCTGCACACTTACACTGTAGATTATCCTACAGTGGTAGTGTACACATACACTGTAGATTATCCTACAGTGGTAGTGTACACATACACTGTAGATTATCCTACAGTGGTAGTGTACACATACACTGTAGATTATCCTACAGTGGTAGTGTACACATACATTTTAGATTATCCTACAGTGGTAGTGTACACATACACTGTACATTATCCTACAGTGGTAGTGTACACATACACTGTAGATTATCTACAGTGGTAGTGTACACATACACTGTAGATTATCCTACAGTGGTAGTGTACACATACATGTAGATTATCCTACAGTGGTAGTGTACACATACACTGTAGATTATCTACAGTGGTAATGTACACATACACTGTAGATTATCCTACAGTGGTAGTGTACATACACTGTAGATTATCTACAGTGGTAGTGTACATACACTGTAGATTATCCTACAGTGGTAGTGTACACATACATGTAGATTATCCTACGTGGTAGTGTACATACACTGTAGATTATCCTACAGTGGTAGTGTACACATACACTGTAGATTATCCTACAGTGGTAGTGTACACATTACACTGTAGATTATCTGCAGTGGTAGATTACACTATACTGTAGATTATCCTGCAGTGGTAGTGTACACATACACTGTAGATTATCCTACAGTGGTAGTGTACACATACACTGTAGATTATCCTACAGTGGTAGTGTACACATACACTGTAGATTATCCTGCAGTGGTAGTGTACACATGCACTGTAGATTATCCTAGTGGTAGTGTACACATACACTATAGATTATCCTACAGTGGTAGTGTACACATACACTGGAGATTATCCTACAGTGGTAGTGTACACATACACTGTAGATTATCCTACAGTGGTAGTGTACACATACACTGTAGATTATCTTACAGTGGTAGTGTACACATACACTGTAGATTATCCTACAGTGGTAGTGTACATACACTGTAGATTATCCTACAGTGGTAGTGTACATACACTGTAGATTATCCTGCAGTGGTAGTGTACACATACACTGTAGATTATCCTGCAGTGGTAGTGTACACATACACTGTAGATTATCCTACAGTGGTAGTGTACACATACACTGTAGATTATCCTGCAGTGGTAGTGTACACATACACTGTAGATTATCCTACACTGGCAGTGTACACATACACTGTAGATTATCCTACAGTGGTAGTGTACACATACACTGTGATTATCTGCAGTGGTAGTGTACACATACACTGTAGATTATTCCTACGTGGTAGTGTACATTACACTGTAGATTATCCTACAGTGGTAGTGTACATACACTGTAGATTATCCTACAGTGGTAGTGTACACATACACTGTAGATTATCCTACAGTGGTAGTGTACATACACTGTAGATTATCCTACAGTGGTAGTTGTACATACACTGTAGATTATCCTACAGTGTAGTGTACACATACACTGTAGATTATCCTACAGTGGTAGTGTACATACACTGTAGATTATCCTACAGTGGTAGTGTACACACACACTGTGATTATCCTACAGTGGTAGTGTACACATCACTGTAGATTATCCTACAGTGGTAGTGTACACATACACTGTAGATTATCTACAGTGGTAGTGTATACATTACACTGTAGATATCCTACAGTGGTAGTGTACACATACACTGTAGATTATCCTACAGTGGTAGTGTACACATACACTGTAGATTATCCTACAGTGGTAGTGTACACATACACTGTAGATTATCCTACAGTGGTAGTGTACACATACACTGTAGATTATCCTACAGTGGTAGTGTACATACACTGTAGATTATCCTAAAGTGGTAGTGTACATACACTGTAGATTATCCTGCAGTGGTAGTGTACACATACACTGTAGATTATCCTACAGTGGTAGTGTACACATACATTGTAGATTATCCTACAGTGGTAGTGTACACATACACTGTAGATTATCCTACAGTGGTAGTGTACACATACACTGTAGATTATCCTACAGTGGTAGTGTACACATACACTGTAGATTATCCTACAGTGGTAGTGTACACATACACTGTAGATTATCCTACAGTGGTAGTGTACATACACTGTAGATTATCTACAGTGGTTAGTGTACATACACTGTAGATTATCCTGCAGTGGTAGTGTACACATACACTGTAGATTATCCTACAGTGGTAGTGTACATACACTGTAGATTATCCTACAGTGGTAGTGTACATACACTGTAGATTATCCTACAGTGGTAGTGTACATACACTGTAGATTATCCTACAGTGGTAGTGTACATACACTGTAGATTATCCTACAGTGGTAGTGTACATACACTGTAGATTATCCTACAGTGGTTAGTGTACACATAACTGTAGATTATCCTACAGTGGTAGTGTACATACACTGTAGATTATCCTACAGTGGTAGTGTACATACACTGTAGATTATCCTACAGTGGTAGTGTACACATACACTGTAGATTATCCTACAGTGGTAGTGTACATACACTGTAGATTATCCTACAGTGGTAGTGTACATACACTGTAGATTATCCTACAGTGGTAGTGTACACATACACTGTAGATTATCCTACAGTGGTAGTGTACATACACTGTAGATTATCCTACAGTGATAGTGTACACATACACTGTAGATTATCCTACAGTGGTAGTGTACACATACACTGTAGATTATCCTACAGTGATAGTGTACATACACTGTTAGATTATCCTACAGTGATAGTGTTACACATACACTGTAGATTATCCTATAGTGATAGTGTACATACACTGTAGATTATCCTACAGTGGTAGTGTACATACACTGTAGTTTATCCTACAGTGGTAGTGTACACATACACTGTAGATTATTCCTACAGTGGTAGTGTACATACCTGTAGATTATCCTACAGTGATAGTGTACACATTACACTGTAGATTATCTACAGTGGTAGTGTACACATACACTGTAGATTATCCTACAGTGATAGTGTACATACACTGTAGATTTATCCTACAGTGATAGTGTACACATAACTGTAGATTATCCTACAGTGATAGTGTACATTACACTGTAGATTATCCTACAGTGGTAGTGTACACATACACTGTAGATTATCCTACAGTGGTAGTGTACACATACACTGTAGATTATCCTACAGTGGTAGTGTACATACACTGTAGATTATCCTACAGTGATAGTGTACACTACACTGTAGATTATCCTACAGTGGTAGTGTACACATACACTGTAGATTTATCCTACAGTGATAGTGTACATTACACTGTAGATTATCCTTACAGTGATAGTGTACACATACACTGTAGATTATCCTACAGTGATAGTGTACATACACTGTAGATTATCCTACAGTGATTAGTGTACACATACACTGTAGATTATCCTACAGTGATAGTGTACATACATGTAGATTATCCTACAGTGATAGTGTACACATACACTGTAGATTATCCTACAGTGATAGTGTACACATACACTGTAGATTATCCTACAGTGATAGTGTACATACACTGTAGATTATCCTACAGTGATAGTGTACACATACACTGTAGATTATCCTACAGTGATAGTGTACATACTGTAGATTATCCTACAGTGGTAGTGTACATACACTGTAGATTATCCTACAGTGGTAGTGTACACATACACTGTAGATTATCCTACAGTGGTAGTGTACATACACTGTAGATTATCCTACAGTGATAGTGTACACATACACTGTAGATTATCTACAGTGGTAGTGTACACATACACTGTAGATTATCTACAGTGATAGTGTACTTACACTGTAGTTATCCTACAGTGATAGTGTACACATACACTGTAGATTATCCTACAGTGATAGTGTACATACACTGTAGATTATCCTACAGTGATGGTGTACACATACACTGTAGATTATCCTACAGTGATAGTGTACATACACTGTAGATTATCCTACAGTGATAGTGTACACATACACTGTAGATTATCCTACAATGATAGTGTACACATACACTGTAGATTATCCTACAGTGATAGTGTACATACACTGTAGATTATCCTACAGTGATAGTGTACACATACACTGTAGATTATCCTACAGTGATAGTGTACATACACTGTAGATTATCCTACAGTGGTAGTGTACACATACACTGTAGATTATCCTACAGTGATAGTGTCATACACTGTAGATTATTACTACAGTGATAGTGTACATACACTGTAGATTATCCTACAGTGATAGTGTACACATACACTGTAGATTATCTACAGTGATAGTGTACATACACTGTAGATTATCCTACAGTGATAGTGTACATACACTGTAGATTATCCTACAGTAGTAGTGTACATACACTGTAGATTATCCTACAGTGGTAGTGTACATACACTGTAGATTATCTACAGTGGTAGTGTACATACACTGTAGATTATATCTACAGTGATAGTGTACATACACTGTAGATTATCCTACAGTGGTTAGTGTACATTACACTGTAGATTATCCTACAGTGGTAGTGTACTACACTGTAGATTATCCTACAGTAGTAGTGTACATACACTGTAGATTATCCTACAGTGTAGTGTACATACACTGTAGATTATCCTACAGTGATAGTGTACATACACTGTAGATTATCCTACGTGGTAGTGTACAAATACACTGTAGATTATCCTACAGTGATAGTGTACATACACTGTGAGTTATCCTACAGTGATAGTGTACACATACACTGTAGATTATCCTACAGTGATAGTGTACATTACACTGTAGATTATCCTACAGTGGTAGTGTACACATTTACACTGTAGATTATCCTACAGTGGTAGTGTACACATACACTGTAGATTATCCTACAGTGGTAGTGTACATTACACTGTAGATTATCCTACAGTGATAGTGTACACATACACTGTGATTATCCTACAGTGGTAGTGTACTACATACACTGTAGATTCTACAGTGATAGTGTACATACACTGTAGATTATCTACAGTGATAGTGTACACATACACTATAGATTATCCTACAGTGATAGTGTACATACACTGTAGATTATCCTACAGTGATAGTGTACACATACACTGTAGATATCCTACAGTGATAGTGTACATACACTGTAGATTATCCTACAGTGATAGTGTACAATACACTGTAGATTATCCTACAGTGATAGTGTGACACATACACTGTAGATTATCCTACAGTGATAGTGTACATACACTGTAGATTATCCTACAGTGATAGTGTACACATACACTGTAGATTATCCTACAGTGATAGTGTACATACACTGTAGATTATCCTACAGTGGTAGTGTACACATACACTGTAGATTATCCTACAGTGGTAGTGTACACATACACTGTAGATTATCCTACAGTGGTAGTGTACATACACTGTAGATTATCCTACAGTGATAGTGTACACATACACTGTAGATTATCCTACAGTGGTAGTGTACACATACACTGTAGATTATCCTACAGTGATAGTGTACATACACTGTAGATTATCCTACAGTGATAGTGTACACATTACACTGTAGATTATTCCTACAGTGATAGTGTACATACACTGTAGATTATCTACAGTGATGGTGTACACTACACTGTAGATTATCTACAGTGATAGTGTACATACACTGTAGATTATCCTACAGTGATAGTGTACACATACACTGTAGATTATCCTACAGTGATAGTGTACACATACACTGTAGATTATCCTACAGTGATAGTGTACATACACTGTAGATTATCCTACAGTGATAGTGTACACATACACTGTAGATTATCCTACAGTGATAGTGTACATACACTGTAGATTATCCTACAGTGGTAGTGTACACATACACTGTAGATTATCCTACAGTGATAGTGTACATACACTGTAGATTATCTACAGTGATAGTGTAATACACTGTAGATTATCTACAGTGATAGTGTACACATACACTGTAGATTATCCTACAGTGATAGTGTACATACACTGTAGATTATCCTACAGTGATAGTGTACATACACTGTAGATTATCCTACAGTAGTAGTGTACATACACTGTAGATTTATCCTACAGTGGTAGTGTACATACACTGTAGATTATCCTACAGTGGTAGTGTACATTACACTGTAGATTATCCTACAGTGATAGTGTACATACACTGTAGATTATCCTACAGTGGTAGTGTACATACACTGTAGATTATCCTACAGTGGTAGTGTACATTACACTGTAGATTATCCTACAGTAGTATAGTGTAACATACACTGTAGATTATCCTACAGTGGTAGTGTACATACACTGTAGATTATCCTACAGTGATAGTGTACATACACTGTAGATTATCCTACAGTGATAGTGTACACATACACTGTAGATTATCCTACAGTGGTAGTGTACATACACTGTAGATTATCCTACAGTGGTAGTGTACATACACTGTAGATTATCCTACAGTGATAGTGTACACATACACTGTAGATTATCATACAGTGGTAGTGTACATACACTGTAGATTATCCTACAGTGGTAGTGTACATACACTGTAGATTATCCTACAGTGATAGTGTACATACACTGTAGATTATCCTACAGTGGTAGTGTACACATACACTGTAGATTATCCTACAGTGATAGTGTACATACACTGTAGATTATCCTACAGTGATAGTGTACATACACTGTAGATTATCCTACAGTGATAGTGTACACATACACTGTAGATTATCCTACAGTGATAGTGTACATACACTGTAGATTATCCTACAGTGATAGTGTACATACACTGTAGATTATCCTACAGTAGTAGTGTACATACACTGTAGATTATCCTACAGTGGTAGTGTACATACACTGTAGATTATCCTACAGTGGTAGTGTACATACACTGTAGATTATCCTACAGTGATAGTGTACATACACTGTAGATTATCCTACAGTGGTAGTGTACATACACTGTAGATTATCCTACAGTGGTAGTGTACATACACTGTAGATTATCCTACAGTAGTAGTGTACATACACTGTAGATTATCCTACAGTGGTAGTGTACATACACTGTAGATTATCCTACAGTGATAGTGTACATACACTGTAGATTATCCTACAGTGATAGTGTACACATACACTGTAGATTATCCTACAGTGGTAGTGTACATACACTGTAGATTATCTACAGTGGTAGTGTACATACACTGTAGATTATCCTACAGTGATAGTGTACACATACACTGTAGATTATCATACAGTGGTAGTGTACATACACTGTAGATTATCCTACAGTGGTAGTGTACATACACTGTAGATTATCCTACAGTGATAGTGTACACATACACTGTAGATTATCATACAGTGGTAGTGTACATACACTGTAGATTATCCTACAGTGGTAGTGTACATACACTGTAGATTATCCTACAGTGATAGTGTACACATACACTGTAGATTATCATACAGTGGTAGTGTACATACACTGTAGATTATCCTACAGTGGTAGTGTACATACACTGTAGATTATCCTACAGTGATAGTGTACACATACACTGTAGATTATCATACAGTGGTAGTGTACATACACTGTAGATTATCCTACAGTTGTAGTGTACATACACTGTAGATTATCCTACAGTGATAGTGTACACATACACTGTAGATTATCATACAGTGGTAGTGTACATACACTGTAGATTATCCTACAGTGGTAGTGTACATACACTGTAGATTATCTTACAGTGGTAGTGTACATACACTGTAGATTATCCTACAGTGATAGTGTACATACACTGTAGATTATCCTACAGTGGTAGTGTACATACACTGTAGATTATCCTACAGTGGTAGTGTACACACACTGTAGATGTTTACAAGTCACTAGAATTGTTTTGTTTTCTCGTCCCAGAAAATGAACTTATTAATGTCATAGTTACATCATGAGTTAATGGATGGAGGACCCTGGTGGACCCTGGTGGACCCTGGTGGACCCTGGTGGACCCTGGTGGACCCTGGTGGACCCTGGTAGACCCTGGTGGACCCTGGTGGACCCTGGTGGACCCTAACGATCAATGGCGGCAGCCAGAAGTATACATATGGATATCAACCAGTCATACGTATCAATGGGTGTAGTTATACTCAGAAACTAGATTAAGAAACATTAGCAATGAAAGGTAGCTGGAGTTTGGGACGTGTGGAGAACTAGAGGCTAGACGAGTGGCTCACGTGGTAGCGGATTTGGCTCACATCTCAAACACCTCGTGCACAAATAACCCGCACATAAGAGAAAGAAGCTTATAACGACGTTTCGGTCTGACTTGGACCTTTGAGAAGCCACACTAACACACGGAGGTGAGGGAGCCAGTTCGTAGGTTCGAGTCTCCTTCAGCCAGAGATCAGTGTTTGTGTATATTTCGCCTGCTCTTACGAATTCCTTGCATATATATATATATATATATATATATATATATTATATATATATATATATATATATATATATATATATATATATATATATATATTATATATATATATATATTATATATATATATATAATATATATTTATATATATATATTATTATATATATGTATATAGGAGAGGAGGAGAGGAGCAGGACAAAAAGAGGACCCCGTCCTCGATCCCTGCACTGATGGATAATTTGGGTATGTTTCCTGTCACCTGTTGCCCTGTTTACTTAACAGTAAATACTATAGGTACCGGGATATTAGTCGAAATTTTTTGGGGGGCTAACCTTAGAGAAGACAACCAAAGGAGTACGGTGGAAACAAGCCAGGCGTAGTGGCTTTCTTGGCTCTGTAAATAAGCTAGCCAGGCGTAGCACTGTGCACTACAGTGTGACTCTTGATATTTTGTGAGGCACTTTTCCGCTTAGTGACTGGCACCAAAGGTCAGCAGTGCCTCACAGGGGCACTCACACATCTGGTAACATTTGCTGGGGTGACAGTGGTGGGCGGCAGTGGCAATACTGTAGGAAAAGACGTAGCTTGTGAAAGAGGAAGAAGATAGAAGGGGATGAGAATAAGGAGGGGTTGGGGGATAAGGAAGTGGTGGAGAGAGAGAGAAAGAGAGAGAGAGAAAGGAAGAAGGAGAGGTGAAAGAAAAAAGGCACAAGAAAAAGGATCGATGATGATGTTTAGATTTCCCATGATGTTAATCAGACATAAAGGTTGAAACGACAGCGAAAAGTTTCTTAGACTATATCTTCTCTCTCTCTCTCTCTCTCTCTCTCTCTCTCTCTCTCTCTCTCTCTCTCTCTCTCTCTCTCTCTCTCTCTCTCTCTCTCTCTCTCTCTCTCTCTCTCTCTCTCTAACGTAACATTGCTTCATCTTAATTACTCTCTGGTGTACATGATTAATATCTGCCTCGTCTCCCTCGAGGGTCGGTCAAGCACTGATATAAACATTATATTTAGATATAAGATTAATGATTCGCTCGTGGCTCTAGTGATTTACGTCACAATGTAGAGATTTTAAGAGTTGTACTCAGTGCAGGTGTGTACTCGCCGAGCTGCGACTCTTAGGGGGTTGAGTTTCAGCTCCTCACCCCGCCTCTTATCCATCAGTTGGCTTGTGTCGATTACTTTTACTCATTCTGACTCAGACGTATTTATTCATCTGACCTCACAATTTGAAGAGGAAACTGAGGATTGAGAATTCTTCCCCCACCGGTGTTGTGATCCTGATTCTATAATAGACTATAAATATATATATATATATATATATATATATATATATATATATATATATATATATATATATATATATATATATATATATATATATATGTATATATATATATATATACATATATATATATACACATATATATATATATATATATATATATATATATATATATATATATATATATATATATATATATATATATATATATATATATATATATATTATATATACTTCCAATCACAACCTAATCGAAGTCCAGACGTACATGCATAGGGGTCCTGATCAGCAGAATGCATGTATCTGTGAAGGTGTCTTCACAAAATACAACTTCAACAACAAGAACATCAACTGGGACCAGGTAAACCATGTCCTAAACGAAACATGTTGGGAAGATATCTTAAATGACATGGATCCAAACCAGTGCCTTGAAAGGATCAACTTCCTGGCAGCTGAAGCATGTTCTAGGCATATTCCCCTAAGAAAGAAGAAGAGCAGGAGTAAACTGGAGAGAGAAAGACGCTCCCTCTACAGAAGACGACGAAGAGTCACTGAACTCCTCAGGAGTGCTAGAATATCTGATACACGAAAGGAGGTGCTGACCAGGGAAGTGGAAACTATCGAACTTTAGTTAAATGACTCTTACAGGAACGAGGAGAGACAGGAGGAGCTTAAAGCTATTAGTGAAATTTAAAGAAATTCGAAATATTTCTTTTCATATGCCAAAAACAAGGCAAATACCACATCTAGTATCGGGCCCTTACTCAGACAGGATGGGACTTACACAGATGACAACAAGGAAATGAGTGAAATACTGAAATCCCAGTACAACTCTGCGTTTACTGAGGATCGACGACCCAAATGATTTCTTCATGAATGAGCCTCAAAACTCCATAAATGTATGCCAGATTTCTGACATTACCCTAACTCCGAAAGATTTCGAAAAAGCCATTGACAACGTGCTCATGCACTCAGCCACGGGCCCAGACTCGTGGTACTCTGTGTTCATTAAGAACTGCAAGAAACCCCTCTCGCGTGCCCTAAGTACACTATGGAGGAGGAGATTGGACATGGGTGAAATTCCACAGTCACTTAAAACAACGGATATAACCCCACTCCATAAAGATGGCAGTAAAGCATCAGCTAAGAACTATAGACCAATACCTCTGACGTCCCACATCATAAAAATCTTTGAAAGAGTGCTAAGAAGCAGGATTGCAAATCACCTGGATTCCCAAAATCTGCACAATCCAGGGCAACATGGGTTCAGGGCAGGTCGATCCTGCCTCTCACAACTACTGGATCACTATGATATGGCCTTGGATGCACTGGAAGAAAATCAGAATGCAAATGTAATATAAACAGACTGCAAAAACATTTGACAAATGCGATCATGGCGTAATAGCCCATAAAATACGTGCTAAAGGAATAACTGGGAAAGTGGGGAGATGGATCTTCAACTTCCTAACAAATCGAACACAAAGAGTAGTGGTCAACAGAGTTAAATCGGAGGCTGCCATAGTGAAGAGCTCTGTTCCACAAGGCACAGTACTCGCCCCCATCTTATTCCTCATCCTCATATCAGACATAAACAGAGATATACACCACAACACCGTATCATCCTTTGCGGATGATACTAGGATCTGCATGAGGCTGTCATCTGCTGAGGACGCGGTTAACCTCCAAGAAGATATAAACAAAGTTTTCCAGTGGGCAACGGTAAACAATATGATGTTCAATGAGGACAAATTCCAACTACTCCGTTATGGAGAACTGGAGGAGATAATAACTAGAACAGAGTATACTACAGACTCTGGCCATGCAATAGAGCGGAAAAATAATGTAAGGGACCTGGAAGTAGTAATGTCTGAGGATCTCACTTTCAAGGTTCACAACAGTGCCACGATCACAAGTGCAAATAAAATGATAGGATGGATAATGAGAACGTTCAAAACGAGAGATGCCAAGCCAATGATGATCCTTTTCAAATCACTTGTTCTCTCTAGGCTGGAATACTGCTGTACATTAACATCTCCATTCAAAGCAGGTGGAATTGCAGATCTAGAGAGTGTACAGAGATCCTTTACTGCACGTATAATTTCTGTCAAGCACCTTAACTACTGGGAACGCTTGGAAGCACTTGACTTGTATTCGTTGGAACGCAGGAGGGAGAGATATATCATAATCTACACTTGGAAAATCCTGGAAGGAATGGTCCCAAATCTGCACACAGAAATCACTCCCTGCGAAAGTAAAAGACTGGGCAGGCGATGCAAAATGCCCCCAATTAAAAGTAGGGGTGCCATTGGTACACTAAGAGAAAACACCATAAGTGTCCGGGGCCCAAGACTGTTCAACAGCCTCCCATCAAGCTGCCTTCAAGAGAGAGCTGGACAGATACCTAAAGTCAGTGCCGGATCAGCCGGGCTGTGGTCGTACGTTGGACTGCGTGCGGCCAGCAGTAACAGCCTGGTTGATCAGGCCCTGATCCACCGGTAGGCCTGGTCATGGACCGGGCCGCGGGGGCGTTGATCCCCGGAATAACCTCCAGGTAACCAGGTATATCTTTTGGAACTATTTTTGACTGACCTTCTCCACTATAACACTGTCCAGTATCAAACCATACCACGGGCGGGGTTCGAACCCGCGATCAAAGAGTCAGACCGAAGCGTTAGCCACTGAGCCAGCTGGCCACAATAAGATTCATCCAACTAGGTATATTTATACACAATAGGACAGTACGATTTCGTGAGTACTGTCCAGTATCCGCGGTCACCTTTAGGAAGATGTTGTCTGGCGTTCCTCTGTTTATAAACTAGAGTGTTTCCTGACGAATAAAACACTATTACCACTATCTAAATTTACTCCATCCATTTTTCATTGCTTATAACCTGAAGATGTTCTTCTGTGTAACTTAAAATCCTTCTCTGCTATCCTCTCGTAGCTGGACAGATACCTTAAGTCAGTGCCGGATCAGCCGGGCTGTGGTTCGTACGTTGGAGTGCGTGCGGCCAGCAGTAACAGCCTGGTTGATCAGGCCCTGATCCACTGGGAGGCCTGGTCGTGGACCGGGCCGCGGGGGCGTTGATTGCCGGAATAACCTCCAGGTAGACTCCAGGTAGGTTCTCCTGGCCCCTGTCATATCAGACCATCACTCCTTATCCCCGGTATCGATGCTCTTATGTATCTTCTACGTTGTGACCACATCTCTTTCGGTCTTCCACGGACGTGGAAGTGATTGGATTATTATTATAATCAAGGGCGAAGCGCCAAACCCGTAGGATTATACAGCGCCTGTGGGGAGAAAAGGGACGTGGAAGGTATTCAGGTTTAATTCAGGGAACTGGAACACAGATCTAATTCCCTAGATCAAGAGCCCCTCATCAGCGTCAAGGGACCTTCCTTGAGGGGTATAGTGGCTGGAAACCTTTATATATTCTGGGGTTGTTCCACCATGGATTAAGTGCTGGCTTCACACTGGTGCATCATACTCGAGGAGTGAACAACTCCGTGTGTAGGTTCGTGAAGGCTGCTCTTGAACTGCAGCTTCCACAGGTTTCCTATAATATTTACCCACAAAAACTTTTCTTTTCCGATGTACTGAGTTGTAATCCCCGGCTAGTACATTGTTACCCCGGCTAGTACTGTTAACCCCTGCTAGTACACTCTAACTGCTGCTAGTACACTGTTACCCCGACTAGTACTGTTAACCCCTGCTAGTACACTCTTACCGCTGCTAGTACACTGTTACCCCCTGCTAGTACACTGTTACCCTCGCCTACTACACTGTAACTCCCGGCTAGCACACTGTTACCCCGGGTTAGTACACTCTTTCCCCCGTCTAGTACACTCTTACCCCCGGCTAGTACACTCTTACCCCCGTCTAGTACACTCTTACCCCCGTCTAGTACACTCTTACCCCCGTCTAGCACGCTTTTACCCCCGGCTAGTACACTATTACCCAACGCTAGTATACTCTTACCCTTGGCTAGTACACTCTTACCCTTGGCTAGTACACTCTTACCCCCGGCTAGTACACTCTTACTTCCGTCTAGTACACTCTTACCCCGGCAAGTACACTCTTACCCCCGTCTAGAACACTTTTACCCCCGGCTAGTACACTATTACCCAACGCTAGTATACTCTTACCCTTGGCTAGTACACTCTTACCCCCGGCTAGTACACTCTTACCCTTGGCTAGTACACTCTTACCCCCGGCTAGTACACTCTTACCCCCGGCTAGTACACTGGTACCCCCCTCTAGCACACTCTTAAGCCCAGCTAGTACACTCTTACCCCCGGCAAGTATACTCTTAACCCCGGCTAGTACACTGTTACCCCTTGCTAGTACACTGTTACCCCCGGCTAGTACACTGTTACCCCTTGCTAGTACACTCTTACCCCCGGCAAGTACACTCTTACCCCCAGCTAGTACACTCTTACCCCCGTCTAGTACACTCTTACCCCCGTCTAGTACACTCTTACCCCCGTCTAGTACACTCTTACCCCCGGCAAGTACACTCTTACCCCCGTCTAGTACACTCTTACCCCCGGCAAGTACACTCCTTACCTCCGTCTAGCACACTTTTACCCCCGGCTAGTAAACTATTACGAAACGCTAGTATACTCTTACCCTTGGCTAGTACACTCTTACCCTTGGCTAGTACACTCTTACCCCCGGCTAGTACACTCTTACCCTTGGCTAGTATAATCTTACCCCCGGCTAGTACACTGGTATCCCCCTCTAGCACACTCTTAAGCCCAGCTAGTACACTATTACCCCCGGCTAGTACACTATTACACCTGGCTAGTACACTCTCACCCCCTGCTAGTACACTGTTACCCCCGGCTAGTACACTGTTACCCCCGGCTAGTACACTCTTACCCCCGGCTAGTACACTCTTACCCCCGGCTAGTACACTCTTACCCCGGCTAGTGCACTGTTACCCCGGCTAGTACACTCTTACCCTCCACTAGCACATTTTCCCACCCAGCTAGTACACTCTTACCCCCGGCTAGTACACTCTTATCCCCGGCTAGTGCACTGTTACCCCCGGCTAGTACACTCTTACCCTCCGCTAGCACACTTTTACACCCAGCTAGTACACTCTTAGTCCCGGCTGGTACACTGTTACCCCCGGCTAGTACACTGTTACCCCCTACTAATACAATGTTACCCCTATTAGTACACTGTTACCCCCGGCTAGTACACTGTTACAACCGGCTAGTACACTGTTACCCCCTGCAAGTACACTGTTACCCCCTGCTAGTACACTGATACCCCCGGCTACCACACTGTTACTACCGGCTAGTACACTGTTACCCCCGGCTAGGATATTGTTACCCCCGGCTAGTACACTATTACCTCCTGCTAGTACACTGTTACCCCCTGCTAGTACACTGCTACCCCCTGCTAGTACACTGTTACTTCCTGCTAGTACACTGTTACCTTCTGCTAGTACACTGTTACCTCCTTCTAGTACACTGTTACCCCCTGATAGTACACTGTTACCCCCGGCTAGTACACTGTTACCCCGGCTAGTACACCGTTACCTCCTGCTAGTACACTGTTACCCCCTGCTAGTACGCTGTTACCCTCTTCTAGTACACTGTTACCCCCTGCTAGTACACTGTTACCCCCGGCTACTGCACTGTTACCCCCCGCTAGTACATTGTTACCCCCGGCTAGTACACTGCTACCCCCGGCTAGTACACTCTTACCCTCTGCTAGTACACTGTTACCCCCGGCTACTGCACTGTTACCCCCTGCTAGTACAATGTTACCCAATGATAGTATACTGTTACCCCCGGCTAGTACACTCTTACCCCCGGCTAGTGCACTGTTACAACCGGCTAGTACACTGTTACCCCCTGCGAGTACATTGTTACCCCCGGCTAGTACACTGTTACCTCCGGCTTGTACACTGTTAACCCCTGGTAGTACAATGTTACCCTATGCTAGTACACTGCTACCTTTGGCTAGTACACTGTTACCTTTGGCTAGTACACTGTTACTCCCGGCTAGTACACTGTTACCTCCGCTAGTACACTGTTTCCTCCTGCTTATACACTGTAACCCTCTGCTAGTACACTGTTACCCCCGGCTAGTAAACTGTTACCCCCGGCTAGTAAACTGTTACCCCCGGCTAGTAAACTGTTACCCCCGGCTAGTAAACTGTTTCCTCCTGCTTGTACACTGTAACCCTCTGCTAGTAAACTGTTACCCCCGGCTAGTAAATTGTTACCCCCGGCTAGTAAACTGTTACCCCCGGCTAGTAAACTGTTACCCCCCCCCCTAGTACACTGTTACTCCCGGCTATTATATTGTTGACGTGCTAGAAAGACACAGCAGCAGTTTAATTAAACCTTTATTAACAACGCTTCGCCCATGCGGTGAGCTGTCTAGTCTTTTTATGACTTGATATATCCCACTGTGTAGGAGAAATGTAGTCAGTAGAGTCTCCATTTAAACTACATTTCCCTCTTTACCTTCTTTCCACAGCTGCCATTTTCATAGCTTTTACAGATATCGGGGTTGAAATCCAGCAGTCATTTGTTAGACCATTCTCGCAGTCGTGCCAAATCTTCAAACATTTCCTTTCAGTAATTTTTTTTTTTTGCTCGATTCCTTCTAGCAAATTTTGCTCCGACAGCAAACAGTGATCTGTGCGAGTCTATTACCTCTGGAAAATCATTTACATATATCGGAAAGAATATGAATCCTAGGGATGACATCCTTACTCAGCATGTCGAGGCTTCCAGAGCCTCCCTGAGTTTTCGGCCTCATAACTGATGGATCCAAGACTGATCCTGGGATGGGCAGAGACACTAGGCATGTCTCCTTACAGCTGTTACTCTCCTTCGCCTAGCGGTAAGTGGGTAACTAGGAGTTAGATGACTGCTATGCATCTCATACTAGACAAGTTAGAGGAAACTACAGCAGTGGAAGGAAACCATACTGCTTGGATTCTTAGCTTATTAACCTGGGTTACTAACCCCATGGGGGTTAGTAACTCTAATCAAGTCTTCTTCCTTCCTTCCTTCCTTCCTTCCTTCCTTCCTTCCTTCCTTCCTTCCTTCTTCCTTTTTTCTTTTTCTGCCTTCCTTCCTTTTCTCCTTCTTCTCCCTCTTCTTCTTCTTCTTCTTCTTCTTCTTCTTCTTCTTCTTCTTCTTCTTCTTCTTCTTCTTCTTCTTCTTCTTCTTCTTCTTCTTCTTCTTCTTTTTTTTTTCTTCTTCTTCGTCTTCTTCCTGTCTTCTACACTGGCACCTCCAGTGTTTGTACTAGGGGTCACCTGTTTCTTTTATCTTACTGGCTGATAACTTCTTGTAGACTCGTAAGACGGGATTTGATATCTCTAATCTCACATTGTTTTCCGTGTATGTACTACTGCGTATATACATAAAAAAGTGTGTGTATCCTTCAGATTTAGATTTAAATTAGATTTTTCCACCGAAGTAGCATATATCCATATCCATCCTGTGGAGAGTAGCGCAAGAACATATGGATGCACAACAGAGCTAAGAACTAGGCTCCGAAAGAGTTAACAGGAGTACATTTGTATTTATATCTCCAGTTCACTTATCTGTTACGAGAGAATTTAGGAAATTTGCTCAATATATCTGGTATCCTTCATTGTGCATATCTCGAGAGGTATTTATATTTATTTGTGTATTGTTCCGTGTCTGGAACAGTACACAGATAACCCGCACCGAAACGTCGTTGTAAGCTCCTCCTCTCTCCTATGTGCGGGTTATTTGTGTATCTGTCTTTAAGTATGGGTATTACGAGGCGTATCTTTGACTATATACACATACATTGTGCGTATCTCTCTGGGTTGATACACCGAGGGTTATGATGTAAATGGTTTAGAAAACCGACATGTTGAAGACAGACAGTTGGCTTCCTCGGTCCGGTACAGAGATGAATGGTGTACGAAGAGAATGAGTTTCATGTAATCACTCCCTCTGCTTTCTCATCTTCCACTATTCTTCTCTGTATCAGACTGACGAAGCCTCTTGTTGGCGAAATGTTACCACGATAAAGATTCCCAAATGTTAGAAAAGTGTCTAATTCTTCATACCGAGAGTTATGTTTATCAGTATATACTGATATATACATTTATGAGTATCACTATATACACCAAAACGTGTGTTTCTCAGTGCATTTACAAAGAGAAATGGATATATATCGTGTATATACACTGAAAAATATACATTTTACGGTAGACAGTAGGCCTTAAACCTGATAAACTGCCTCATATTGTATTCACACCAAGATATACACACTTATGGTCTACACACACAGAGGTTCGTATCTCTCAGTGTGTGTACTCAGAGATATACTTACATGTTTGTGGTTGCTGAGATCGTATTTCACCTCCTGTCTATCTCGCTGGATATACAGCGTATATCCAGCGTGTGTATATCTGTGTATACTATGTTGTGTGTGCATACACATGTTTTATATATATATATATATATATATTTATATATATATATATATATATATATATATATATATATATATATATATATATATATATATATAGTGTTGGAGTGGTTGGTACTTTTGTTTAATAAATGTATGAGAGAGGGGGGGTACCTAGGGATTGGCAGAGAGCATGTATAGTCCCTTTATATAAAGGGAAAGGGACAAAAGAGACTGTAAAAATTATAGAGGAATAGTTACTGAGTATACCCGGAAAAAGTATACGGTAGGGTCATAATTGAAAGAATTAGAGGTAATACAGAATGTAGGATTGCGGATGAGCAGGGAAGGCTTCAGAGTGGGTAGGGGATGTGTAGATCAAGTGTTACATTGAAGCATATATGTGAACAGTATTTAGATAAAGGTAGGGAAGTTTTTATTGCATTTATGGATTTAGAAAAAAGGCATATGATAGAGTGGATAGAGGAGCAATGTGGCAGATTTTGCAAGTATATGGAATAGGTGGTAATTATTAAATGCTGTAAAGAGTTTTTATGAGGATAGTGAGGCTCAGGTTAGGCTGTTGTAGAAGAGAGGGAGACTACTTCCCCGGGAAAAGTAGGTCTTAGACAGGGATGTGTAATGTCACCATGGTTGTTTTAAAGTATTTATAGTGGGGTTGTAAAGGAAGTAAATGCTAGGGTGTTCGGGAGAGGGGGGGATTAAATTTTGGGGAATCAATTCAAAATGGGAATTGACACAGTTTCTTTTTGGTGATGATACTGTGCTTATGGGAGATTCTAAAGAAAAAAATTGCAAAGGTTAGGGGATGATTTTTGGGAATTGGTAAAGGTAGAAAGGGGAAAGGGGAAACATAAAAAGAGAAAAGGGGATGAGGGAAAATAAAAATTTTAGATAAAAAAAAAATTGGGGTTTCCCAAATTGGGGAGGAGGAGAAAAGGAAAAAATTAAATTTTTTTCAGATCCCTTGGGAGTTGACGTGCGGGGGAAAAATGGTTAAATAAGATGGGTTAATCTTTGAAAGGATGGGGGAAAAAAAAGGGAGGGTGCATTGAGGTATATGTGGAGTAAAAAAAAACGTTTTTTAGGGACAAAGAAGGGAATGTATAAAAAGTATATAGTCCCAACACTTTTAAAAGGATGGAAGCTTGGGTGGAAAAAGCGCAGCGAGGAAGGGTTTGGGGAAAGGGGAGATGTCCCGTCAAAGGGCAATTTTGGGGTTTTAAAATTTTAAAGCAAAAAATTTCCCGGATTGTAAATTTTAAAGGGAAAAAGGTGTGGATTAAAATAAAAGCATTGGGCCAAGGGCAGAAAGGGGTTTTTTAGGGGGGTTTTGGTCATTTAGAGAAAAAGGGAAATCAAAGTAAATGGAAAATGGAAAGCATATAAATCTAAAAGGGGAAGGAAGGGGGAGGTGGGGGGCCCGTCCTCGAAATGGTTGGGAGGGGGGTTTTAAAGGGTTTTTGTGGGAAAGGGGGCTTGGATTTTTCCAGCAAGCTTTGCATGACGGTTATATGGGAGTAAAATGAGACAATGGACTTGGGAACCTAAACAAACGTTGGAGTGTGAGCAAGGGTAATTTTTTAGTAAAGGGGATTCGGGGAAACTGGTTATTTTCATATGCCGGCCCTTGAGTCCTGGAAAGGGGAAAGTACAATGCCTGCATTTTAAAAGGGGGGGGGTTTTGGGTTTTTAAGCATTTTGGAGGGATATGTTGTGTAATCTCTAAAACGTAAATGTTTCTAAACTGTTGTATTTTTGACCCCTGGGGGCAAAAAGAAATTGTTTAATGTGTGATTGGGGGAAAAGGTTTTGAATGTGATGAAAGTAATTTTTTTTTTGGGGATTTTTTTTTTCTTTTTTTGGGACCCCCCCCGCCTGGGTGGGAAAAGGCCGACTTTTTGAAAAAAAAAAAACATGTTATATATATATATATATATATATATATTTTAATAAAAAATATAATTAAAATATATGATATAAATATATATATATAAAATATATAATATAATATAAAAATATTTATAAATTTAAAATTATAAAATATAATACACCCCCTGAAAATGAAAGCTCGCCTGACCCCCCTGGTTAACAAAAATAAAAAGAGAAAACCCCTTTGATCCCCGGCGAGGGCTCTGACCCAAAGGGGAGTACTGCACCCCCTCCCCAAATTTCCCTTTGGGATCAAACCTCATTACTTTTTTTCCTCGAAAGCAGCATCCCCCTTATGGTGTTAGCGCTTCCCTGTACTTGTAGTTTTGCAGGGGTACAGACAAAAACCCCGGTTAAACCCCATTTTCCCCGTTTTTTTAAATTTTAAAATTTGTATAAAACCCAAAAAAAACCAAAAGGGCCATTTTTTTAAAACCCTTAAAAATTCGATACTTAACATTCTTATTATTATTTTATTATTATTATTTTTTAATTATTTTTTAATTTTTAAATTTTTTTTAATTATTATTAGTTATTATTTTTTAAAATTTTTATTATTATTATAAATTATTATTAAATCAATTAAAGCCAAAATATTATGGCTTTCCCCCTAAGCTTTAAACCCCGTAAGGGGTACAGTTTTGTTTCGTTTTTTAAAAACCAAATTTTCCTTTGGAACAAGAGCATGTCAATTTGGGCCCCAGTCATTTTTTTACTTTAAAAACAAAACACCCCTTTTTTTTGTCATTTTTTCACTCACCGGGGTAAACTAAAATATTTTCCATTTTTTTTTTAAATCTGGTAATTTAGGAAGGCAGGGGAATGTCTACGAGTGAAAGTTGTTTGTTTTTCCCAAATCGAATTAATGAAGTCCCGGTCCTCTGACGTTTTTTGTTTTGTAAGAAAAATAATGAATTTAAAATTTTAAAAATTAAGTAGGGAACAAGAAACATAACATTAAAAATTTATAATCGTGGTAGCAAATTTTAATATTAAAAACTAGAATTAAAAAAGGGGTTAGTAGAAATAAAGCAGTATTAGTATTTGTAAGGGAAAATAGTATTTAAGCTAGTAGATTAAAAACTTTAGAAAAGTAGAAAACAGAATTTCCCCAAAATTTGTAGAAATTTGTGAAGAAGGGGGATAAGAGAGGAAGAAAGATTGATGCTAGTTTAGAAACAGAAGTAGAAGTATTTAATTACGGTCAGGAGGGAACTGTAAGACGTCAGTAACGACCCTCGCTTAGCCCAACCAAACCCCTTTTAAACTTTTTTAAAACCAATCCCTTTTAAAAAAAATTTAAAAAAAATTTTTTGTTTTTGGGGGGTGAACAATTTTCCAAAACAAGTGTGGGGCCCAAAGGGTTTCCCCCTTTGGTCATCCCAACCCCCAAATTAACCGAGCCCCCAAAAAATCATTTCTCGACCTTTCCTCCAGAGGACCATCCGAGCTCCGTGTCTCTCGGGCCTCGGCCCCCAACCCCTTGACTCGGGAGGTCTGGTGAGCACAGGGGGCCTCACATACCTGCCTTCCGTTTCCCCCTTGGCGCTCTTCGGACCCGGGGCGTTTTTGGTGTGTGTAGTAAAGTTTAAACCCAAAGACGGACATTCCCGCACGACCACCCAAACCCACAAACAGCCCAGTCTAAACAAAACAAAAGACCACACCCTTACCCCAAACCCAGTCCACAGTCTGACACAACACACAAACCACAGTCAAAACACAACACAGACCACATCCGCAAAACACAGACCACAGTCTGATACAACACAGCCCACATCTAAACAACACAGACCACAGTCTGACACAAACCGCCCACAGTCTGAAACAACACAAACCAAACAGTCTAACACAACACAGGCCCACAGTCGGGAACACAACACAGTTTAAACAGTCGACAACAACACAGACCACAACCCTGATACAACACGGGATCACATTTCTAAAAAACAAAAACACAGACCAATATTTCTGACAAAACACAAAACCACATTTCTGAACAAAAAAACAGACCACAGCCCTGACAAAACACAGACCACAGTCCGACACAACAAAAGCCATAGCCCTGACAAAACCACGACCATGGGCTGAAAACAACCAGACACAGCCCTGACAAAACACAGACCACAGTCGGGACACAACACAGACCCATTTCTGACACAACACAAACCTCAGCCCTGAAAACAAAAACAAGACCATAGTCTGACGCAACCCCGGCCACAGTTTTGCCCAAAAACACACAGACCACATTCTGCCCAAAACACAGACCAAGTCTGAAACAACACAAACCACAGCCCTGACAAAACCACAGACCAAAACCCTGAAAAACAAACACAAAACCACAGTCTAAACCACAAAAACAGCCCCACATTTCTGACACAACACCGACCACAGTCTGAAAATCACACAGCCCATGTCCTAAATTTCAACACAGACCACAGTCTGCACAACACAAAAACATCGGAAAACAACAAAAGACCAAAACTAAAAACCCACACAAAACCTTTATCTGAAAACCAACCCCAGACCACAGTCTAACAAAACCCAACCAACCCAAAACCCGCGACACAACACAAAAGACCACAGCCCTAAACCACAAACAGACCACACCCTGTTTTTAAAAAAACAGACCACAGTTTTCCCAAAACCACCGACCACAGCTGACAAAAAGCCCAAAACCATAGTCTAAACACAAACAGCCCACAATTTTACACAAACCAGACCACAGTCTGACACAACACAGACCACACCCTAAACCAACCCCGAAAAACATCCTGACACAACACAGACAAAAGTCTGACACAACACAGACCACGTCTGACAAAAACCACAGCCCACAATCTGACACAACCCCGCCCAACAGCCCGACCAACACAATCACAGTCTGACACAACACAGATCAACAGTCTGACACAACACAAACAAAAATTCAAAACCCCCACAACACGACCAATTTTCCCAAACCCACAAAACCACAGTCCTGACACAACACAGACCCCAGTCTGACACAACACAGACCAAAATCCGGAAAAACAATACAGACCACAGTTCTACACAACCCAGACCACAGTCTACACAACACAAAAAGACCAACTTTTTTAAAACACAACACCGACCACAGTCTGACACAAAAACCGCCCAGTCTGACAACAACAAACAAACAACAGTCTGACAAAACAAAGACCAAATTTTTAAACCAACAACACCGACCACGGGTCTGAAAAAAAACCACCAACCACAAGTCTGACACAACACAGATCACAGTCTGCACAAACACAACCACAGCCCGATACAACACAGATCACAGACTGACACAACACAAACCACAGTCTGACACAACACAGACCAAAAGTCTGCCCACAACACAGACCACAGTCTGACACAAAAACCGCCCAAACATTTCCTGACACAACACAGAAAAACACCCTGACAAAACCCAAAAAGAAAAACATTTCCTGCACAACACAGACCCCCGCCCTGATACAACACAGATCACCCCAAAACCAACCCCAACCACAGTCTGACACAACACAGACCACGCCCTGAAACAACACGGGACCACAGTCTGACCCCAACACAAACCCCCAGTCTGACACAATACAGCCCAAACATCTGACACAACACACAGACCACATTTTTTAAAACAACACCCGACCAAAAGTCTTAAAACAACACCCGACCACAGCCCTGACACAACCCCAAAACCACAGTCGAAAACAACCGGGACCACACCCTGACACAACACAGACCAAAGCCCTGGCAAAAACACAGACCACATTTCTGACACAACAAACAGACCACAGTCTACCGCAACACAAAAGACCCACAGTCTGACACAAACACCGACCCATAGTTTTACACAACACAGGACCACAGTCTGACAAAACACAAACTAAAGTCTGACAAAAACCCAGACCGAGCTGACCCCAACACAACCACAGTCGCCCAAAAACCCAAACCACAGCCCCTAAACCAACAACCAATAAACCAGTCTGACAAACCCCGGCCACAGTCTGACACAAAACAACCATAGTCTGACAAAACCCACAGACCACAGATTCCAACCACAGACCATAGTCTGACAAAAACACAGATCAAAAGTCTGAAACAACACAACCACATTTCGACCAAAAAAAACCCCCAACAGCCCTGACACAACACAGACCTCATTTCCTGACACAACACAACCATAGCTAAACGCAACACAGGCCACAGCCCTGACACAACACACAACCACAGCCCGCACAACAAAAGACCACGGGCTGACAAAAACACAAAACCACAGTGTGCCACAAACACAGACCGCAGCTGACAAAACCCACAACCACAGTCGACACAAAAAAACCGACCAAAATCTGCCCCAAACACAGACCATATTTCCTCACACAACACAAACCCCACACCCTGACACAACACGCAGCCCAAAACAGTCGAAAAAACAACAAAAAGCCCAACAGTCCTGACACAACACAGACCATAGTCGAAACAACACAGCCCCAAAGCCCCCTAAAACAACACAGACCACAGCCCCTGACAACAACACAGACCAAGTCGACACAAAAACACAAAAACCACAGTCTGCCCAAAAACACGGGGCCAAAATTCCGACACAACACAGACCACAGTCTGACACAACAAAACCAAACCACAACTGCCCACAACACAGACCATGGGCCCTGACCCAAGACAAAAACCCAGACGAACAAAAACCCAGACCAAGTCTGACAAAAAACCCCCCGAAAAACAGTAAAACCACAAAAACAGACCACATCTGACACAAAAAAACAGCCCCACAGTCTGACACAACACAGATCACAGTCTGACACAACACAAAACCATAGTCTGACCAAAAACAAACCACATTCTGACACAACAAAACCACACCCCAAACAAACCGGGACCACAGCCCTGACACAACACGACCCCCACCCCTGACAAAAACCACAGCCCACAGCCCTACAAAAAATACAGACCACATTTTGACACAACAAACAAAACCACATTTTTCCCACAACCCCGCCCAAGCCCGACAAAAACCCCCCGACCACATTCCTGACACAAAAACCAGACCACAGCTACAAAACACAACCAAAAGTCTAAACACAAAAATTTGACCCCCCATTCTGAAAACAACACAGCCCACAGTCTGACACAAACACACAGAACCACATTTTTTTCACTTTTCCACCACATCAAACAAACCCGACCACAGTCCTGAAAACAAACCAGACCACAGCTGAAAACCAAACAGACCACAGCCCGACAAAAACACAGCCACAGTCAGACACAACACAAACCCCCGGCCCGACAAAACCACGGGCCACAGCCCGACAAAAACCCCAACACCCCCAAAGCCCGGGAAAACAACACCGACCACAGTCTAAACAACACAGTTTCACAGTACTAAACACAACACAGAACCCACAGCCCCTGACAAACACAAAAACCACGGGTCTAAACACAAAAACAGACCATAGTCGAACAACACAAAACCACAGTCTGACACAACACACAACCACAGTCTGAAACAACACAGACCACAGCTTTCAAAAAAAACACAGACCACAGCCCCTGCCCAAACAAAAAAAAACCGACCACAGCCCTAAACAACACAGATCACAGTCCTGACAAAACACAGCCCCAACAGCCCTGACACAACCCAGACCCCAGTCTGACACAACACAGCCCAAAGTCTGAAAAACAACACATCTCAGAAGTAGAACCCTTTTTAACCATTAACCAGTGTACCATTGACTCACTCACAAACCAACCGCCTCTGCCTTTGTTTCACTGTCAAATTCCCAATTTTTGTGCTGACCTAGCAGTATTAAAAACCCCCCCTCAAAATATGGGTACTTTTGGGCGGCCATTTAGTTTTTACGAAGGAAAAAGGAGACTGGGTTCCCGGCTGTAAGGGCATCTCCACTTTTTAACGAAATTTTATACGTACTCCCAAAAGGCCCCCAAAGTTTTAAAATTTTAAAACCCAACCCCGGGTTTTTCGAACTCCCACATATAAATGGTGAAAGGGGTGTGGAGCGGGGTTTTAAATTTTTAAAAAGGGTAATTCAAGACTTTAGAAAACTTTTTGGGGATTGGGCCGGCGGGGCAAAGGTGAACTGCCCTTCACCCCTAGCTACTCCCCTCACAACCTCCAACCTGCAGCCGTTGGAAGCCGTTTAAAAAGCTTCCGGGCTTAGTTCGTGTGCTAATTGTTTCCCAATTTTCCCGGGGGGGTTGACCCGGTTTTTTGGAAATTTAAAAAGGGCCATTCAAAAGCCAATTTGGGGAAAGGGAAAAAACGCCACCCCAGCCTTCACCAGCCTGTCTCCTTTTAACCACCTGCTTTTTTCCCGTCTTTGTGCATCGTTTAAAACGCCCCCCCATCACCCAAACCCTCGTGGGAACCCATCGGCCCAACCCAGTTTCTAAACCCACTGAGAGAGAGAATAACCACCAAAAGGAAGTAACCCCAAGTTCCTCTGAAGTTTTTCCTATACCCTTTTTTGGGAGCTCCCTGTTGGATCTAAAGGGTTTTTCACCATTCCGGTCATAGAGGGGCTTATAAAAGCCACCTTCTGGGTAGAGGGGGGTTGCGCGCCAGTGCGCCACAAATTTCTCTCCCCCAAACCGCTACCCCTCCCCCTTCCCCCAAAACACCCCCCCAAAAAAACCCACCCCCACCGCCCCCCAAACCTCATCTCCCCGGGGGTTTGGGTTTTTGAAAACCCTTGAAACCGGGCCCTTTAATACTTTTTTGGGGCTCACAAATTTGGTTAAAAAATTTTTGTAGTGAGCGCCAACATAAACCAAATTTAAAGGGGAGCCCCAACCGGGAAAAAACCATTTCTTCCCGCAACATTAAATTTGTAGGGGCGTCATCATCACCGCCAGGACAACCCTACAAACCCCCCCCAAAAATCCCCAAAACCCACCCAACCGTCGATTTACTACAACTTCAGGGGAAATTTTTTTTTTTGGGGAAAAAACATTTTTCTTGCATTTAAAAACATTTGCGTGTGTAGACATTTTTTTAGTAAATTTCCCTTGTTTTAATCTAAACCTTGTTTTTAAACGTAGACTCAGTATTTTTTTGATTTCGTTACAATATTTTTTCAGTGTTTTCACCATCTTAAATTTTTTTTTTATCTGTGTTTTTTTTTTAATGCAACTCCTGCCCTGTAGTAAGTTTTTTGTGAAGTGTCCCCCACCCGGCCCCATTTCTGTGAATTTATTCTTTTTTTTTTATTGTATTCTTTCAGCGTTGTTTTTCCCCAAATTAATTTTCATGGTAATTCACGGCGTGAAATTCACCCCCAGTAAAACCAAAAAATTTTTCCATTTATTTCTTTTGGTGTGTTTTTTTTTTTTATCAAAGGGCCACATTTCTTATTCCTCAAAAATTTTTTCCCTTTAAACTGTGTACCATTTTTTTTGCCAGCAAATTTTTGTCGTATCAGCCCACAGAAAGTTTTTGTTGTAAGAATATACTAATAATGAAGTGTGCCCCCGCCACTGTAAGTGGGGACAAAATACCCTTTTTTTCCTTTGGGTTTTTTTTTAAATTTTTATTTTTTAAAATTTTTTTGAACAAATTCACCGCTTTTCAATTTAAATTTCTTTTTAACGAAAAAGGGTTTTTTTTAAATCCTTTTTTTTGGGAAATTTTTTTTGTCCCAATTTTTTAATTAAAAGAAAGTGTTTCAAACAGTTTTTTTCCCTTTATATTTTTAAAACCCCGAGTTTTCCCCCTGACACTTTTTTTTACTGCAGTGAAAATTTTTTTGTTGCCTTGTTCTGCAGTGAATTATTTTTTTTTGCACTTGTTTTTGGGGATTTAATTATTTTTGTTGCAAATTTCTGCAGTGCATTATTTTTTTTTTTATTAATATTTTTTTGAATTATTTTTTTTAATTTTTTTTATTTCATTCTTAGAAAATACTTAAATTTTTCCCCGTTTTAAAAATTTAGTAATTTTTTTTTTTTTTTACTTTTTTTTCATTTATTTAAAAAATTTTTAAAAATTAAATTTTTTTAATTGCAAGAGTAAAGACCCGCTCATTTTTTCATTTTAATTTTTAGTCTCCAGTAATAAATTTTTTCTTTTATATTTCCCAAAGTAAATTTTTTTTAAACTTTGGGCCCAAAAGCCCCTTTACATTGAGTTTTTCCTTCCTCTTGCAGTGTAAAAATTTGACATTTTTTTTTTTTCCTTTTGCAAATTAGTTGGGGGTCTTTTATTTTAATTTTTAAAAATTTTTTTTTTCAAATTTTTTTTTTTTCATTTTTTTTTTGCCTTAAAATTTTTTCTCGGGGCTATTTTTTTTTATTTTGGGCTCAACATAAAACCCTCAATTTATACTTTGCGAAAAGTCGATAAATCAGACCTCTCAGGCTAAATTTTTTGCCCCTGTCAATTTATCCTCACAGTTTTTTCCCTTTCGACTGACAGAACCCACCCCGAAAAAAACCGAGATATTATAGTTATCCTTTGTGAAACCCCTTGAATTTCTTAAACCCTTAAAATTTAATGGCCATGGGACATTATTCCTTTAAGCGGTTTGCGAAACCCTTTTTGGTTCCTTTGTGCAAATCTCCCCCGTTGAAGGTCCTCCTTCAAGGAAAAATCTTTTTCCGGGCTTTTCAAAAAAAAAAAACTCTTTAAATTCGATCCCCGCAGCGTTTTACTTTGTTGATCCCTTTAAATGCAGACTTCCGGAAACTTAAATAATTTTTTCCCAATAAGAGAAAAAATTGTTTTTTTTTTCTTTTTTTTTTCCTTTTTCCCAGAAAAAAAAGCTTATCCATAATTCGTTTTTTAGGGGAAATTTGAATGCTTTCAAAACCCCTGAGTAAAGAATCGTTAGGGGCATTTGCTGTTGATTAGACAAACTTTTAACATCATTTATTAAAGCTGGGCCCGTCATCCCGCTTTTCCTCCCTGAAAGGCAAACCATTCACAAAACCTTTGCTAAAAAAGCAGCTTTTTTGGGGCAATTAAAAACAAATGCCACCTGCTTCCTTTTGGGGCTTATTTAGGCTCCTCCTCCCCAAATGTGACGAATTTAACCACAAAAAACCCCTTAAAAACATGACGTTCCTTGTGCCCCCCGGGGGACTTTTTTCCCCTGTATTTAAAAATAATTTCCCCACCTATGGGCCCCAGTCCTGCAACCCCCCTCTTTTTTTGCGCCACAGAGACAAATCCGGGGTCGCAACCACTCTAAGATCACCAAAACCAGTGAAACAGAGTCTTAAAAACACCCCCGATATTCCTATTTCTTTCATAACCATAGTCGGGGCAAAAAGTTATAACTGGGTTTTTCCCGGGCCCTATGCAAAATTTAAAATTTTCCAATTTTTTCCCCCAAAAAGACGTCCGACTGATGAAGAACCCAGATCTTCCCCACTTTTACTTATCATAAATACATGGAAATGACACATCAGTTTTCAATGCTCTCTATAACCTTCCGTCCCCTAGTCCCTTTCCGGGCCGTTTCCCAACCGCAGAAAACCCCTAGAGGAAAACAGATATCGTTTTTCTCCCAAAATAACCAAACCAGGCTCGTTTTTTTCCAATTTCGGGGAATTCGACGCCCCCAAATCCAAAACCCTCCCATGGTGACAGTAAAATGATAAAGAGTAAAACCACCCCGTTCACAATTCCTTTGAAGCCTAACAGTCTCGAGAATGAAAAATCCTTCGAGATGGGGCTTTTACATGTCCTTCTTACATAGATGATTTTTGGGGGTGAAGGGGAACAAGTCCCTTTTCTGATGACAAACCACCTTTTTGTTTTCCCCAAAACTTCCAAAGCAAAACCCTTTGGCCCCATATGCAAGGGGGGGGGATTTTGTTTTATAATGCGCGCCCCTTTATTTTGTTCATGGACTCTGTGCCAAGTCAATAATTTTTAGGTTCCCAGTTTGGTTTTAAAAAGGGTTTAAACAGTTACGACATGTCCTTCTCGTAAGAAAACCACTCCTTGGGCCTCCCCTAAGGGGGATAGCTGGGTTTTCACCCCGCGTGTCCGAGGTTTGACTTCCCTAACCTTTTCTTTCCCAAGGGAAAAGGGCTTTTCCCCCTTTTCCTTCCCCCCTTTTGTCCAAACCCAATTTTAATTTTCCCTGGTGAAACCCTTTTACTGGAAATTTTTCTTTTTATGCGAACTTACCATTGTGCTCGACCCTTAAACGATGGCAAAAACCCCAAAATTTACGACTTGATGTTTCCCTTCTTGGGGGTTTCCACTTGGAAACAGAAATCGTTATAAATGCGCAGAGTAAAGGGTGTACGGGTTTTAAGGGCCTTTAAAAAGCCCCGCATTCTCCAGGCGAAACCCCAAACGGTCAGGCCCTGGGAATTCCTTCACCCCAAACAGTTTCCACCTATACCTTTAAATTTCAAAATAGTCCATGCCTCAAGGGGGTCCCCAGGGCACTCAGATTGCCCTTTAGTGCACAACCTATCCCAGCAATACTGCTAGTTTTTGAGTAGTAGTTTCTCCACAGGGGGTGCCTTTGGGCAGAAAAAAGATTTTCTTAAACAAATAAAGCCATCTCTGTTGATTTTCCCCATGGGCCCTCCCCAGAAAGGGCTCCCCTGTTGGGGGCTAGTGCTCTACTTTGAGTGTCCCTTTTTTTTCCAATTTCCAATGGTGAAACGTCCTAGTTGACAGTGATTTTCCCGCAAAATGAAATCTATTTTTTTGAAAACCAAACCTTTCATTTTTAAATGATTTGTAAATCCAAAATTTCCCCTTTCCCCCGCCCCAAAACCCCCCGGTCACAAATGTTCGCCCCAACAAATAACCCCTCCCTTTTTGACCTTTTTTAAAATATCCTTTTCCCTGTTTAAGGGAAGGGTTAGTTTTTTACACCCCGAAACCCGTGGGGGGGTGCCCATTTTCAAACACCCGGGGGGACCTCATCCACTTCACTGGGATCAATCTGTTCCAAAAAGTTTAAAAGAAAGACTTGCTTTCCCCCTGAATTCCCAGTGAAGTCAAGGATTTTTTGACCTTTTTGAACAAACGGGCCCCTAAAACCTTGCCTTTAAAACCCGGTGAGAAGATGGGTTAACGAACTTTTTGTCCCATCCCCTATTCCACTTGGAAAACCCGGGACTAAAAACCAAACTACATACCTGCAACCCGAATGCCCCCCCCATTTTCAAGTTGCTGTCGCAGAAAAATTGGGTCAATCAAATGCTTGTGATGGAGTTTATTGCACCAAACTTCCCCAAAGGGAAAGCAAACCCTTTATACCAGTAAACCCAAGGGAAGGGTGGTAAATTTTGGGGCCCCGTTGGGGTTGGGCTTTTTGGGAAATTAAAAACGCGAAAAAACCCTTTTCCCGATCGCTTTTTCCCCCCCCTTTTCCCCCCACTTGGTTGGGGTTTTTTTACTTTAAAATCGGGGAAAAACCAAAATCTTTTTAAAAACCCGGGGTTTTTTACAAAAGGGTTTTTGGGAATTCCCCCTTCACAGACAGCCAAGAGCTAACTTGCATTCTCCACTCCAAAAGGTCAATTTCACTTTCCCCCCGATGGGGTTTGGATTAAAGATCTTTTTCCCCTATTTACTTTCCAAGGGGTCAGAAAAATTATCTTTAAAAAGGTCTCATAGGTAATGCAATTAAAGGGTACTTTGATTACGTAATCGTTCATGTCCCAAAAACGGGGATACACACTTGAAAAGGAAATTGAAGGTACTTGGAAAACTTTAAGAAAACCAATTTTAAAAAATCCCCAAAATGTCAATGTCAATTTTTTTTAGATCAGAAATTAAGTTTTCCTTTTGGGCACATAGTCACTCCCAAAAAGGGGGTTTTCGACTGACCAAAATAAAGTAACTGCAGTACTAAATTTTCCAACCCCCCAAAACCTGCTGATGCCGTAAGATCCTTGTGGGCTTTTGCAGGGTTTTTTTTTTAAACTTTCATTGCCAATTTTTTCTTCCATACTGCCCCCTCTAACTGATTTTCTTAAGAAGATGCTCCCTTTTTTTTTGGGCCTTTCCCTCAAAAAGGAGCAAATTCCCCCAAAATCCAAAAAAAAAGCTAAAAATCTGCTCCAATTTTTAAATTTTTTCCCCCGATTTTTTTTTAAGCCCTTCTAACCCGACAAAATTTAAACCCATTTCCAAATTTGGGATAGGGCCCTACTAGCCAAAAGACCGATGGCAATTTCAAAAAACAAATTGCATTTGCTACCAGTCCTTTTTTCGAAGCTGAACGTAATTTTAAAAGTAACTGACCAAAAAGCTTTAAACAATTTGTAATGGTCTTTAAAAAAAACACTTCCCGAGACAATTATTTTTTCAGTCCTCTGTTATTCTTGACAAACCAAGCTCCACTGATACCCTTTTTCCAAAAAAACAACCTACGGAAGGGTTTCCCGATGGGCCTTGACTAACCAAATTTTAATCCCACCCCTTGAGGGATTTTTCCCCGGCAAGTCCCAAAAGTAGTCCAGATGCCTTAAACGGACAGGTTAAATAGTAACGCGACCCCCCCAATTAGTGCTGAAGATGTAAAGAAAAGATCAACGAACAGATCCCATGTGGTTTTGGTGTGTTCGATTCCTGCTCCAGGAAGATCTTTTCTGACTGTGAAGCCACCAAACCCCCATCAAAGCCCTTTTTCCCTTAACCAAGAATTATGTATCGAACAGCCAGTTTTGGGGAAAATCCAACAGAAAGGGATACCAGTTAAATAAATTTCCCCAGTCAAAGTGAATGTTTTCCTTAAAGCTATTTTCCCCGATGTACCAGGGGTTCACACCCTGGTTTTGGATCGTTTTAGTAAAACAAAACCCCGATTGAAAACTTTTGGGGCCTCCCGGGAAAGGCAACTGATATTTCGATTTTGGGTTTAAAAAAATTTAGTGTCCTGCATGCAAAAATTTAAAACAATGCCAAGGTCCAAAACCCAAACCAAGTAAAAACCAACTACTAGCAACCGGGGGAAAAAGTTTTCGCTAGACTTGTTTAAATAATTTCCCCAAGTTCCCCCAAAGGGAACCCAAAAACTGTGTGTTATGGGGTTTAACCCCTTTTTTTCCAATATTGTGAATTTTTCCTATTGCAGACAAGCTGCCCAACGACAAAACTTTTAAAAAAAAAGCAAATTTTCTGCAGGGGCCCTACCCCCCAAAATCACTATAACAGATAATGGAGGGGAATTCTGTAATGAAACTTGAAAAATTTTTGCACCTTTTTAAAAAGAACTTAAATCCACCCTTTGTTTCCCCTATCATCCTGCCAGCAAGGTTAGCGAAACGAAAACCCCCAAAAAAAAATTTCTTGATGTCTTTAACCCTAACAAAACCCAACAATTTAAAATTGGGGAAAAAAGTTTTACCTGATGTTCAGTGTGGGTATAAATTGATTTTTTTACAATGTTTTTATAGGTGACCCTTTCCCCATTAACATTTACGGTTTAGTAAAATTTTTCCTTATAAATTTTTATAATTCTAATTTCCCAAACCAAATTCCCAAACCCCGATTTATTTTATACAACTCGTACGAGGGTTAAACCCAAAGTGTTTTTTGAAAACCGTGAAAAGCTTCATAAATCAACACAGAAAATTTTCCAAAAGTTTCCCAAACCCCTCAGAAAAAACCATCCAAAAAAAAGTAGTTTTTGGGAGTTTTTGTTTATTAACTTTAACAAAACGTCCGCAAAGCCAAAATTTTATCAAAAATTTTGTTGGTCCTTATCAGTATTGAACATAAAACACCCGGTAATAAGTTAAAGGGTTTGAGAGAAAATTTGTACTGGTCAAATAAGAAACGCATTTTTGATCATAAAAGAAAATTAGTATGTTAAATAAAGATGTTCCAACCCAGACTTTAAAGTGACAGACTCTTAACAATCCTCATGATCCTGTAAATCTCTTCCCTGATACCAGTCCCGACGATCAACCAAAGTCGTTATTCCCCCACATACAAAGACAGGTTTAAAGAAGGGAAAACCCAAATATCATTTGTAACATCCAATTTTAATTTGGGCCCCAAAAAACAAACAAGAGTTTGCCAATGCAAAAGAGTTTGAACCTCCCAAGATGACAAAACCCCTTCTGCCCTTTTCAATCTCACCCTTTCAAGTTTGGGGGTTAAAAAGTAAATAACCTTTTAACGAAAAATTAAAAGTATCAATTATCATTTTTTCAAAAATTTTTTTTTTTTTGTTTGTTTTTGCCCCCTCCGCATTCGATAGTTAAAAAGTCTAAAATTTTAGTGCCCCCCCGAATCCCTTTTCTGTTAAACACTCTTTCCCTTTTTATATATTCCTCCCTCAAATCCCAAAATCACATGAAACAATCGATCCAAATCAAATTTTTTTTATTTACCCCTACTGTGAAAACTCAACCTTGATTTAAGTTGTGCAAAATTAAAACCTTGTATTGCCCTTACAGTTTTTAGTTACGTAAGGGTTCCAAATTCCCCAAAGGTTTTACTTTTTGTATGGTTTTTGGTTTTAAAAGTTGTGTACTTTGGGCTTGTATAGAAACACCCAAGCCGTACACCTTCCATCTTAAAATTTTTTAATTTTTTTTATGTCGGGCACATACATTTCGTCGCCCCACTCCCCAAATAGTATTTAAACCCTTACCAGTAACCATGAAACCCTTTGGGCCACTCACTACCAACCATCCTGCCAGAGTCACGTCTATTCATATTTTGCTGACCCCAGGGAGTATTCCAAAAACCCCCTCACATATGGGGAATGTGGGGGGGGCCAGTTAGTGTTAAAGAGAGGAGCAAGGGGACTAGGCACGGGTGTAAAAGGGGGCTTTTCCCCATTATCTGTAATTAACGTAAATACCCCGCCAACGGAGGGGTATTTTTAAAAACCCAAACCAAATGTTTGAATCCCCACAAGAAAACACAACCACATTTCCTGACACAACACAGACCACCCGCTGAAAACAACCCCAAACCATATCGACACAACACCCAAACCCCATTTTGAAAACAACACACAGACCACAGTCGACACAACACAGACCACAGCCCGAAAACAACAAAAGGGCCCCAGTCTGACACAAAAACAGGCCATAGGGCCGACACAACACAGACCACAGTCTGAAAACAACACAAAACCACAGTCGACACAACCACACCATAGTTTCCCGACAAAAACACAGACCACAGTCTGACCAAAAACCAAAAAAACCCCCCCTCTTTAAAAACAACTCCCGGGCCCCCATCTTACCCCAAAAACAACCCAGAAATCTGGGACAACAGAACCACAGTCTGACACAACACACAGATCACAGTCTGGCACAAACACAGACCACAGTCTGACACAACACAGACCACAGTCTGACAAACACAGACCCACAGTCTGACACAACACAGGCAACAGTCTAACACAACACAGACCATAGTCTGAAAACAACACAGACCACAGTCTGACACAACACAGACCATAGTCTGACACACACAGTTCACAGTCTGACCACAAACACAGACCACAGTCTGACACAACACAGACTAGAGTCTGACACAACTCAAACCACAGTCTGAACACAACACAGACCACAGTCTGACACAACAAGAGCCACAGTCTAAAACACAACACGACCACAGTCGACCAAAACAGACCCAAGTCTGACAAACACAGACCCCATCTGACACAACACAGACCTAGTCCTAAAACAACACAGACCACAGTCTGACACAAGACAGACTAGGTTCTAAAAACAAACAAGACCACATCTGACAAAAACACAGACCCAAATCTGACACAAAAGACCACAGTCTGACACAACACAGACCACATTGACAAAAAACAGACCACATTTTAACACAAACACAGACCACAGTCTGGCACAATACAGAACCACAATCTGCCCAGAAACACAGACCACAGTCTGACACAACACAGACCACTGTCTGACACTACACAGACCACAGTCTGACTCAACACAGACCATAGTCTGGCACAACACAGACCACAGTCTGACACAACACAGACCACAGTCTGACACAACACAGACCACAGTCTGACACAACACAGATCACAGTCTGACACAACACAGACCACAGTCTGACACAACACAGACCACAGTCTGACACAACACAGACCATAGTCTGACACAACACAGACCACAGTCTGACACAACACACAGACCACAGTCTGAAACAACACAGACCACAGTCTGACACAACACAGACCATAGTCTGACACAACACAGACCACAGTCTGACACAACACACAGACCACAGTCTGACACAACACAGACCACAGTCTGACACAACACAGGCCACAGTCTGACACAACACACGACCACAGTCTGACACAACACAGACCACACAGTCTGACACAACACCAGACCACTAGTCTGACACAACACAGACCACAGTCTGACACAACACAGACCACAGTCTGACACAACACAGACCACAGTCTGACACAACACAGGCCACAGTCTGACACAACACAGACCACAGTCTGACACAACACAGACCACAGTCTGACACAACACAGACCATTCGACCAAGTACAGACCACATCTGACACACACCGAAACAGTCTGAACACAACACAGATCACAGTCTGACACAACACAGACCACAGTCTGACACAACACCAGACAACAGTCTGACACAACACAGACCACAGTCTGACACAACACAGACCTAGTCTAGACACAACACAGACCATAGTCTGACACAACACAGGCCACAGTCTGACACGACACAGACCACAGTCTGACACAACACCGACAACAGTCTGACACAACACAGACCACAGTCTGACACAACACAGACCACAGTCTGACACAACACAGACCACAGTCTGACAAAACCCACAGACCAAGTCTGAAACAACCCCGACCACAGTCTGACACAACACACCGACCACAGTCTGACACAACACAGACCAAGTCTGACACAACACAGACCACAACACAAACTCCTCGCTATATCAAAACCAATAATACATTTTGGGCCCCCCAAAAAAAAAAACCCCCAAAAAAAAAAGAAAAAAAAAACCCCCCCAAAAAAAACCCCCCAAAAAAAAAAATTTTTAAAAAAAATTTTCCCCCCCAAAAAAAACCCTTTGAAAAAAAAGGCCCCAAAAAAACCAAAAAAGGGAAAAAAACCGGAAAAACCCCCCAAAAAAGGGAAAACCCCCCAAAAAAAAAACCCCCCGTTGAAAAAAAACCAAAAACCCTTTGGCCCCAAAAGGAAAACCCCCCCAAAACAAAACCCCCCCCCAAAAAAAAAAAAAAACCCCCCCCAAAAAAAAAAAAACCAGTAAAAAACCCCCGGAAAAAAAAAAAAAAAAAACCCCCCCCCCCCACAAAAAAAAAAAAAAAGGGAAAAAAAAAAACCCCCCCCCCCCGGCCCCCCCCCAAAACAACAAAAAACCCAAAAAAAAAAAAAAAAAAAAGGCCAAAAACCCCACAAAAAAAAAAAAACCCCCAACCCCCCCCCAAAAAACAAAACCCCAAAACCCACCAAAAAAAACCAAAAACCCAACCCCCCCCCCCAAAAAAAAACCCAAACAAAACCACAAACCCCCAAAAAAAAATTGGAAAAAAAATTCCCCAAAAAACACCCCCCCCCAAAAAAAAAAAAGGGCCGGAAAAAAAAAAAGGGGGTTGAAAAACAAAAAAAAAAAAACCCCCAAAAAAAAAAAATTGGGGGCCCAAAGGGCCCAAAAAAAGGGGTTGGGGCCCCCCCCCCCCCCAAAAAAAAAAAAAAAAACCCCGGGAATTAAACCCAAAAAAAAAAGGGGGGGCCCAAAAAACCCCCCCCAAAAAACCCCCCAAAAAACCCCCCTTATTAAGCCCCCCTTAAAAAATTTTAAAAAATTATAAAAAAATTTTTCCGGGGAAAAAAAAGGGGGGGCCCTTTTAAAAAAAAAACCCCCTTAAAAAAACCCCAAAAAAAATAAAATTTTTAAAAAAAGGGGGGTTTGGGGGGAAAAAAAAAAAGGGGGGAAAAAAAGGGGTTTTGGCCAAAGGGAAAAACCCCCAAATTTTTAAAAAAACCCCTTTAAAACCCCCCCAAAAAAAAAAAAAAACCCCCAAAACCCCAAAAAAACCCGGGGGTTTTTTAAAATGAAAGGGGGGGTTTTAAAAAAAAAAAAAAAAACCCCCCGGGGGGGGAAAAACCAAAAAAAACCCCAAAAAAAAGGGGAAAAAAAAAAAAAAAACCCAAAAAAGCAAAAAAAAAAACCCCCCCCCAAAAAAAGGGGGGAAAAAAAAAAAAAACCCCCAAAAAAAAAAAAAGGGGGGGCCCCCCCAACCCCCCCCCCCAAAAAAAAAACCCCCAAAAAAAAAGGGGGGAAAAAAAACCCCCCAAACCCCAAAAAAAAAAAAACCCCCCCCGGGGGGGGGGGAAAAAAAAAAACCCCCCCCCCAAAACCCCCCAAAAAAACCCCTTTAAAAACAGGGAAAACCCCAAACCAAAAAAAAAAAACCCCCCCGGGGGGGGGGGGGGAAAAAAAAATTTTTTTAAAAAAAAAAAAAATTTTTTTTCCCCCCCCCCCCAAAATTTTTTTTTCCCCCCCCCCTTTTTTTCCCCCCCTTTTTTTTTTCTTTCCCCCCCTTTTCTTTTTTTCCCCCCCCCCCCCCCTTTTTTTTTTTTTTTTTCCCCCCTTTTTTTTTCCCCCTTCCCCCCCCCCCCTTTTTTTTTTTTTGGGGCCCCCCCCCCCCCCTTTTCCCCCCCCCCCCCCCCCCCCCCAAAAAAAGGGGAAAAAAGGTGGGGCCCAAAAAAGGGGGGGGAAAACCGGGGGGGGGGGGTTTTTGGGGGGGGTTTTTTTTTTTAAAAACCAAAAAAATTTTTTTGGGTTTTTTTTTTGGGGGCCAAAAAAAAATGGGGGTTTCCCCAAAAAAAAACCCGGGGCCTTTTTTGGGGGGGGCCTAAAAAAAAAAACCCCGGGTTTTTCCCCCCAAAAAAAAATTTTGGGGGGTTTTTTTTTTGGGGGGGGGAAAACCAAAAAAAGGGGGGAAAAAAAAAAAAAGGGGGGTTTTTTTTAAAAAAAGGGGATTTTTTCCCCCCCAAAAAAAACCCCAAAAAAAGGGGGCCCGGAAAAACCCCCAAAAACCCCCAAAAAAAAAAAAAAATTTTTTTTTTTAAATTAAAACCCTTTCCACAAAAACCCCCCCCCCCAAAAAAACCCAAAAGGGGGGCCCCCCGGAAAAAAAAAAAAGGGGGGGGTTTTTTCCCCCGGGGGGGGTTTTAAAAAACCGGGGGGGGGTTTTTTTTTAAAAAAAAAAGGGGGGTTTGGGGAAAAAAAAATTTTTGGGAAAAAAAAAAAATTTTTTTTCCAAAAAAAAACCAAAGGGGCCTTTAAAAGGGGGAAAGGGGGGGTTTAAAACAAAAAAAAAATTTTTTTTTTAAAAAAAACCAACAATTTGTTTGAAAAAAAAAAATTTTTGGGGGGAAAAGGGGGGTTTTTTTGGGGGGGCTTAAAAAAAAAAAAGGGGGTTTTTTAAAAAACCCCCCAAAAGGGGTTTGGGCCCCCAAAAAAAAAGGGGGGGAAAAAAAATTAAACCCCCCGGGCCCCCAAAACACCCAAAAAACCCAAACAAAAAAAAAACCCCCCAAAAAACAAAAAAAAACCCCCCCAAAAAAAACCCCCCCCAAAACCAAAAAAACCACAAACCCCCAAAAAAAAAAAAACCCCCCCCCAAAAAAAAACCCCCCCAAAAACCCCAAAAAAAATTTTAACCCAAAAAAAAAACCCCCCCCCCAAAAGGGAAAACCCCCCAAAAACAAAACCCCCAAACCCCCCCCCCGGGAAATTTTTTGGGGGGGAAAAACCCCAAAAAAAGGGTTTTTTTTTTTTCCCCCCCCCCCCCTTTTTTTTTTTTTTTTTCCCCCCCCCCCTTTTTTTTCCCCCTTTTTTTTTTTCCCCCCCCCTTTTTCCCCCTTTTTTTTTTTTTTTTTCCCCCCCCCCCCCTTTTTTTCCCCTTTTTTTTTTCCCCTCCCCCCCCCCCTTTTCTTTTTTTTGGGGGGGTTTTTTTTCCCCCCCCCCCCTTTCCTTTTTTTTCCCCCCCCCCCAAAAACCCTTTTTTTTTTTTTTCCCCCCCCCCTTTTTTTTTTCCCCCCTTTTTTTTTTCCCCCCCCCCCCCATTTCTTTTTTTTTTTTGGGGGGGGGAAAAAAAAAAAAAAGGGGGGGGGTTCCTTTTTTGGGGGGGTGTTTGGCAACAAAAAAAAAAATTTGGCGCTTTTTATTTGGGTTGGTTTTTTTAAAAAAAAAAAGGAAGCGGTTTTTTTTTTTTTTTGGGGGGGGTTTTTTAAAAAAAACCAAAAAATTTTTTTTTTTGGGGGGGGGGGCCCCCAACACAAAAAATTTTATTTTTTTTTGGGGGGGGGGAAAAAAAAAAAGGGGGGAAAAACCCCTTTTTTTGGGGGGGGGGGGGGGTTTTTAAAAAAAAAAAGGGTGTGGGGGTTTTTTGGTTTTTCCCCAAAGGGGGGAAAAAATTTTCCCTCCAAAAAAAAATTTTTTTAAAAAATTGGTTTTTTTAACCCAAAAAACCCTTTTTTTTGGGGGGGGGGGGGGAAAAAAGGGCCCCCCCCCCTTTTTTCCCCCGGGGAAAGGGGGTTCCCAAAAAACCGGGGGACCCCGGTTTTTGGGGCCCCCCCCAAAAAACGGGGTTGTCCTAGGGGGGGGCCCCCTTTTTTCCCCAAAAAAAAAGGGGGGGCCCAAAATTTCCCTTCCAAAATTTTTTTTTTCTTTTTTTAAAAAAAAAAAATTTTTTTTTTTAAAAAAATTTCCCCCCCCCCCTTTCAAAGGGGGTTTTTTTTTTTTTGGGGGGGAAAATTTTTTTTTCCCCCCGCCCAAAAAAAAAATTTTTTGGGCCCCCTTTTTTAAGGGAATTTTTTTAAAAATTTTTTTTTTTTTTTTTTCCCCCCCCCCTTTTTTTTTCCAAAAAATTTTTTTTTGGTTTTCCCCCTTTTTTTTCCCCTTTCCCTTTTTTTGGGGTTTTTTTCCCCGGGGGGCCCCCTTTTTCCCAAAGGGGGTTTTCCAAAAAACTTTTTTTTCCTTTAAAAATTTTTTTTAACAAAAAAATTTGGAAATTTTTGAAACCTTTATTTCCTTTTTTTGAAAATTAAAAAATTTTTTTTTTTTTGGGGGGGGGGAAAAAAAAAAAAATTTTTTCCCCTATTTTTTTTAAAGGGGGTTTTTTTGCCCCCCAAATTTTTTTTTAAATTTTTTTTAAAAAAGGGGGGGGAAAACCAAAAACCCCCAAAAAAGGGCCCCCCAAAAAAATTTAAAAAAAAATTTTTTTAAAATTTTTGGGGGAAAAATTAAAAATTTTTTGGTTTTTTTTTCCCTTTTTTTTAAATTTTTTTTTTTTAAAAAGGAAAAAAAGGTTTTTTTCCTTTTTTAAATTTTTTTTTTGGGGTTTAAAAAAAATTTTTTTTTAAACCAATTTTTTTTCCCCAAAGGGGAAGGGAATTTCCGCCCCGGAAAAATTTTTCCCCAAATTTTAAATTTTCCGGCCAAAAAAACTTTTTTTTTTTTTTTTAAAAAACCCAAAAAAAAAATTTTTAAAAAAAATTTTTTTTTTTTTTTTTTTTTTTTAACCCCCCAAAAACCCCCTTTTTTAAAATTTTTCTTTTAATTGTGCACATCCTCATCTTCTGCCAAATCTTTTGCTTTCGTAAGGAGTGACTGTCCCCTTTAGCATTTTCTAAGTGTGTATTATCATGTATCTTTCTCGCCTGCGTTCCAGGGAGTACAAATCAAGTTATTTCAACAGTTCCCAGTTATTTAGGAGCTTTATCGTGCTTATACGTGCCATGAAAGTTCTCTGTGTATTCTCCTGGTCTGCAGTTTCGGCTGCCTTGAAAGGGGCCGTTAGAGTACATTAATATTCCAGCCTAGAGATTTTTAGATTTTTAGATTTTGCCACCGAAGTGGCTAGTTTATTGTGCACCCCATATCCATCCTGTGGACGGTAGCGCAAGAGCATATGGATACACAAAAGGCCTAGGAACTAGGCCCCCAAAGGGTTAACAGGAATACATATGGATTTATATCTACATATCTATAGTTCACTTATCTGTTACAAGCAAATTTAGGAAATTTGCTTAGTATATCTGGTATCTTATTTTCATTAATAAGATATCTTGACATGTCACATAGGTTATTATACTGTCTGTCTCTGTATTCCTCAATAAGTGGACAATTAAGCACATGTGTTCAAGAGAGTGACCATAATGCCTGATCACATAATTTACATTTAGTTTGATCATTTGTGGTCCTCCCAAACTGCCAGAAGTACTTGTAACCAAGCCTAAGCCTGGCCACTACAAACATCAGTCAGTCTGTTCACATTGCAAGTTGCTACACAAACATACTTATCTACGTTCATGTTATCATAGTGGGTATTAGATCTACTCAGACTTCTAACTGCATTCCAATTACAATCATTTTCATTATTTACTTCTCTCCTAATATTATTCCTAATGCTAGACACAGATAACCAAAGTTTATATTCTAAAATTCTCCTTCTGGGTACTCTTCTTGGCTAACTATCAGTTTTATCATGAAGGAGTAATCCAATGTGTGATGGGATCCACAGCATTGTACATTAATTCCCTTTAAAGGGGATATGAAGAGAATCATCATGGGCTTGCCATTCCTAGTTTTGAAGGTTCTTATCATCCATCCCATCATTTTTCTAGCAACGAGGTAGATACACTGTTTTGATCTTTGAAAGTGAGATCCTCTGTACTTTTTGACCCCAGGTCCTTCACATAAGTTTTTTCGCTACATTGTGTGGTTGGAGTTTGCCTTTATATTTCGATACAGTTTTTAATTTCCTCGAGTTTCCATAGCGAGTAATTAAAATTTTCTTCATTGAACTTCTTATTATTTTCTGAGGCCCATTTAAAAAGTTTTGGGGTTGATTTTCCCTTGGAGACTTGCAGTGTCCTTCGATAGATGACACTGTCATGCAAATTCGAGTGTCATCCGCAAAGGAAGACACGGTGCTGTGGCTTACATCTCTGTCTATGTCAGATATGAGGATAAGAAACCCAGGTTTGAGGGCGAGTACTGTATCTTATGGAACAGAGCTTTTCACTGTAGCCGCCTCGACTTTACTCTGTTTTCTATTACTCTTTGTTCTGTTTGTGAGGAAGTTATAGATCTATCTACCCACTTTTCCTGTTTTTTCCTTTATCACGCATTTTGTGTGCTGTTACAAACCCTTGGTCGCACTTTTTGAAGGTTTCCGGTATACTATATCGCATTTTGTTTGTTCTCCAGGGCATCCAGGACCATATCATAGTGATCCAAGCAGTTGGGACAGGCAGGAGAGACCTTGTGAGGAAAAAGTTCAATTTGATAGGGGTAGCGAGGGAGTATATAGTAACAATAGTTTCATTGCCGGGTACCTTGTTAAGGGAGGCAAGTCCCGCTCCCCCTATCCCCCCCCTTTTTCCCCCTCCCCGAAAGTGATAGTTTGATTGCCGGCTGCTTTTTAAGGTAGGGTCAGTCTAGCTCCTGCTATCCCCTTTTCCCCCCCTCTCCCCCCCCCCGAAAGGTGACGTGTGGGGCTCCCAGTCAAACAGTAAATCACTAGACTACAGCTCCCAACACTCTGAAAATAACGCCTGATCAAATTTTTGTGACTTATTGGTTGAAAGCTTCACTTTTTTACCAATAATTAACTTAGTCCTTTCATTCTTTATCTGTTAAATGTTTTAATAATCACCACACTTTTAGGTATAGTACTTATCATGGAGAGTGATTTCTTAAGCAGTGGGTAACTGTCTCTCTTTACAGCTTGAAAGGACAGAGAGGGTCACCTGGTTTAAAAACAAGTAGAATTGAAGGAGACTGACTGCTTTTCCCGTCATCCGGACGGATTATTGACGGCTAAAAAAAATCTGTGAAGAACGAGCCGGTGGGTTGTCACCAACACCTGCGAACCCCCCCCCCCCCCCCTCATCAGCAACGGCTACGATTTCAACAACACGAAGTGTCACCAACACCAGACACCCAATTTTATATATATATATATTAGCGTTGAATTCAGATATCATTTAAAATTTTTCATTTTTCATTTTCTTTAAAGGTAGGATCAATATTTCATATTTAAGTGTTTTATATTTTATAATTTTATAAAACAAAAAGTGTTATGTTTGTCAGTTTTTATTCTTTTTCTAATTCATTAATTTTCCTGAGGAGGAGGCCCCGCCTGAGTAATACTGTCTGAAGTTGTTACAAAGGGGTGAGTAAAGCCTTCACAAGTGGGCAACCTTGCCAGGATAAACTCTAAACTGAATCAAAATTTAATTCCATCTCGAATCTACCATTGGAACTTCAATGCTGCATACCACAGACGGTTACCACCAACCATGAAATAAAACATTCTCTATGGTAGGACTACAGTAGAGGTATTTAAAAGATTTGGTGATTGCTATAGCTCAATTTATTGAAGTCAAGTCAGGCAGATATAAATTTAATTCTCCACCTTTTTCTCGAGCTTGAAACACTTTTTGGGGG
>NC_069424.1:9148360-9166759 GCF_026875155.1 Cherax quadricarinatus | reverse complement strand
GAGGAATGCTGGGTTGGCCAAGTTTCTTTTCATATATACTAACTGGTTATAACTATGACCATAATTTTTAAGGGGGTGGACCGGTAAGCCAGCAGAAGGCCTCGGTCAGATGACCAAAAGTTCCAATGGCTTGTCACCTAAGACCCGCGTCAGGAAACACTCCTGTTTCTTGACGAACCTTACCTACAAGTTTCTAATGCATCTAAATATCAGTGTTAAAGGTTTGAAGCCAATCTGCTGAGACTATATCCCAACTTCTTCAATAAAAATCTCAAATTGGCAGCTACACAACCCAAAAACAATCTGAACTTTCTACTAAGGTCGCTCAAGATCTGAAAGCCAGCCAGGGAGTCTTTTTCTATATATCGCATAGAAACCAATCTCCTTTAATAATTATAAACCCTCAGAGAGGGCCATGCAGAGTATGGGAGAATGGAAGGCAGTCAGGGTCGATCCAAGGAGAGGAAGATGCATCCACTTCCTTAGATCAAAGATTCCCTCACCGGCATCAGGTGACATTCCTTGAAGGGGAGGGATATGTTCAATGAAATTAGGTTAGGTTAGGTTCGTCAGGAAACAGGACAAGTGTTTCCTGACGCGGGTCTTAGATGACCCGCCGTTGGAGCTTTTGGTCATCTGACCGAGGCCTTCCACTGGCTTACCGGTCCACCCCTTTAAAAATTGTAGTCATAGTTATAACCATTTAGTTACATATTATTTTAATAAAATTTGTGACAACAGAACTTACACAGTTCAGTGACAAGTTGTCTAATAAAGATGCACAATATTTGTCTAATAAAGATGTACAGTATTTATGGTTTGAGGTAAATCAGTTATTGTGAAACAAAGACTATTTAATTAAATTTACAAATTACCTTAATATTTATACAGCCCAGTAAGAGTGTGACTCTTGCCTTGAGCAACACTCACCATCGTTCACCTGAGACTCTCCAGTTATTCCACGGAATTCAACAAATCCAAGTTTATTAACTATTTTAGTAAATAGGCAAAATTTTTTTGCCTATATAGTCTATTACGAACACAGTACAGAACGGCCTGCGAACCTGATCACAATGGGATTAAAGCAGAGCAAACAAAAACAATAGTATTTACATGTACACTATGTACAGAGATGGACTAGTAGTGTACCACACAGTGACAAAAGATGGCAATAACAGAAGCCAGAGAGAAAGTACGGTATCAACCAGCAGCTCAGACAAGTCCGTCAGTTCGCTGATCACAAGTGAACTATATTGTCTCAGCTTTGTCAGGCTACCCCTCAAGGAAGGTTCCTTGATGTTGGTGAGGGGCTCTTGATTTAGGGAATTGGATCTATGCTCCAGTTCCCCAAATTAAGCCTGAATGCCTTCCACATACCCCCCCAGGCGCTGTATAATCCTCCGGGTTTAGCGCTTCCCCCTTGATTGTAATAATAATTTGTCAGGCTTGTCTGTGACTGACCAATGAACCAAGGTACTGATTTTAACGACGGGTACCCTATCGAGTTAAATTACCGTCCCGGCTCCTGGTTTTGGGGGTGTGACATTTTCTCGAATAAAATTTAACATAATAGTAGCATGCCACATAGCCTAAACTTGAGAAAGCGTCAGTTTTATATAATATGCATCAGCAGTTAAGGATCTGATTCGTCCAGACGAGGCATACTTGAGTTATCATGTAATAAAAAAAAACATTTTAAAAATAAAATCGGCAGATTGGCACCTATATACACCAGTAACAAACTGAACTTTCCTCCGAGTAGGATGCACCGGTGTTGAAAGTTTGAATGCAGTCGTAAGAGACTTTCTTTTGTTATTTCAGAGAAAGCAAAATCAAGGATTTCTTAAAATCATAACACTAACACACCGGCAAGTGTCCTTTACAATAGTTGCCTAAATCATTTTCAAGGTGTAACTCACCAACCTATCGGATTTTGGTTACCTTGCAATAACTTGAAAAAGTCTTTGCTGACTGGCTGGTTTACCATACTCAGATAGTTTAGATTGCTATTGGAGTGTTTACAGTACGAACCAATTTACCCATTTTATTTTCAATTATTTTTTGTATGTGTGTATGAAAGAACTTGATAATGCATCATCTGCACGGCTTGAACCTTTAATGGCTAGCGCATTTTATAGCAAGAATGACGCTCTCTAAGTTTAAACATATATATGTGTGCAAATTTGCTAATTTAGTGACACAGTTAACAAATTTGGAATGGTTAAATTCCATGAGGTAACCAGATAATGCCTCTCTTTATCGGCATCAAATTATGGCAACGATGGGTTTTGAGCAAAGAGATTTTTGTTACTGTTGTTGTTGAAATACATGAACGTTAATATTTTACCATTTTGTAAAACAAATAGGTTTCTGCGCTGTAACTGCATCGGCTTGTAAACCTTAAAGGTTAGTGTATTTCAGATTAATTTTTTGAATGCAATACCGACAAGATGAAGAATTAGACACAGGTGCAACATCTGGGTATCTTTATTGTAGACGTTTCGCCATCCAGTGGCTTTATCAATACAATTATGTCCTTGAATTTGTATTGATAAAGCCACTGGATGGCGAAACGTCTACAATAAAGATACCCAGATGTTGCACTGAGTTGTACAGATGCCTATTTGTTAATTTAATGAAAAGGTATTTGCGGAGTATTCTTTTCCTTGTTATAACAAGACTGTTGTTGCTAGCAGGTTCAACTATAGGTTCTGGTGAATGTTTTACAGGTTCATTTTGATACAGGACGATGTAATATTAAATAATATTAAAGTTATATTAAATAGGAATATTTATTACAACGTTATAAAAAGAGAGTTCCTCTTATATTTGGCTTTAAACTTCCAAACTTGATCAGTCGTATTTAAGAGGAAAGTTCGGACTGATTTTGTGCTGTGTAAGTGACAGTTTACCATTTTATTGAAAGAATTTGTATGTTTCCACGCGAAAAGTTTTGAATGCCTCTGATTGTCTTCAAGGTGATATTTGGTTACGTTAGAAACTTATGCTCCACTTCCCCGTGTCTCAATGAGCGCGAAAGAAATTTCGCGCTCATTGAGACACGGGAAGGAGGGATGGACTCATGGAATATGGTATGATACCATTCTCGGATGAGACTAGTTAGCTATCTGTCTCAACTACTGATCCGTAATACTGATCTGCTGCACATTTTGCCAGCTTTTACACTGAGATTTGTTTCTGTGCACCCATACGGGTGAGGCAGTACGAGTGGGCAGGTCTACTAACACCACCTGGTTCTGTTTCTCTGGCGGTCATAGATACCTAGCAGTCGTCTGTTTTGGGTTGCAACATACCAGACTACCAAAGAACTCCAGCGGTACTAAAGCCACTCCGCTTGGCTCTCTTGGGTTATTCTGGGTTATTAACTCTTCGGGATTTATTATCTCAATAAATTTGGTGTTTATCGGGTTTAAAGCCTGTCGACTACACCAGGGTCATCAGGGCTGCTAATAACCTCTCCTCCACGAGACGAGAATACTTTAATCCCTAAAAATAGGGACTAAATTAAACTCTCAGTATTTATATACTGAGAGAAACACTCTCAATGTATATATTCTCTGCTAATAATGAAGAATACATCAAAAATATGGATTAAATAAAGCTATTTTATACATGTCAGGTGTAAGAATTACAGCCGTTAGTATGACAGGTGTTAGCATGACCAGTGTCAGCATGACAGGTGTCAGTACGAAAGGTGCCAATATAAAAGGCGTTAGCATAACAGTCAGCATAACAGGTGTTCGTATGACAGGCATCAGCATGACGGGTGTCAGGATGGCAGGTGTAAGCGAGAGGTGTCAGGGCCCCTGACGCTGGGAACCAACTGTGTACACAGCGTGGGCCCCATAGCCAAGTTAGGTTACTTGACCTACATTCCGTTTTCTTTCGACTCTCCTCACTGCAGCAGTCCTCGATTACATAAGAGGTGTGGTGTTGCGTATATGTACATACCGATAAGTATATTTCTGTTGCTGCAGGATATACACACCTGGAGGTGTATATGTGATGAGAGTTTACCTTAATCCTTGAGAGTAAGACACATGTGCAACATCTGGGTATCTTTATTGTAGACGTTTCGCCATCCAGTGCTTTATCAATACAAATTCTAGGACATAACTTGAAGACAGTAGAACTATGTACAGAAGATGAGGTAATCAGTCCCTCAACCTAGGAGTAGGTGCGAACAGCACCATAGTCGTGGAGATATGGTGCTGTTCGCACATACTCCTTGGTTGAGGGACTGATTACCTCATCTTCTGTACATAGTTCTACTGTCTTCAAGTTATGTCCTAGAATTTGTATTGATAAAGCCACTGGTGGCGAAACGTCTACAATAAGATACCCAGATGTTGCACATGTGTCTTACTCTCATCTTGTCGGTATTATATACCATTCGTACACACCTTAATCCTTATAATAAAGCATTAGAGTATTCTTGACTGGTGGTTTAACAGCATTTAAATATTAACCTACCAGGGTATATACACTTCGTATATTCTATGATGAATAGTATGCGCTGAGAGCAACAGTATAGGAAGCCCTGTATTATGGAATTTTTCTTCATATTTTGTTAAATACTTCAGTATACGTAAAACATACACAGTAACATACATTATACCTGACATGAAACATGTAACAAAAGCCATATTTGCTTATAACACAAATGAAAAGTAATACGTAATGAAGTTAAATGGATTACCCAAAAAACACAATGGCCATAAAAACACTCCCTGATTTCAGACAGGTATAACATGTAACTTTACTAATAATCTTTCACAGTTAGCAGCTTCAGATGCAGGATATCATTCAGTTTCATGTGGTATAGGGTGGCATTAAAGGCACTCAATGTGCGCCCCCCTGGTTGCTCGGCAAACATCGAGGTGATAGTCCAGTTCGGTCCAGACGCTCTGCAGCATGTCTGGTGTTATGCCCAAATGCTTCAGTGATCGAAATTTTCAGCTCCTCCAGGGTTGCTGGTACTGGTGGTACGTAAACTGTGCTCTTCACGTACCCCCAAAGAAAGAAGTCACAAAGAGTAAGGTCCGGTGACCTCGCAGGCCAGTTGCAGTATGATGCACACACAAAATACAGACAAAATGATCCGTACACACACAAAAAAAAAACGCAAAAAAAATGATACACACTCAAAAGTACACGCACAAAATGATGCACACTCATAAATACACGCACAAAATGGTGCACACACAAAAAATGCAGACACAAAAAGATGTACACACGAAGCAATACACATAAAACAATACACACACACAATAGTGCACTGTAAACAATACTCTCGTAACACAATGAGTTTTCGTAGCAGTGAAACATGGCAGATGTATTACTGATGCTGCAACGTAACAGATACATAATGCGGATATCAACCTGGTCATCACATTACAGAACTTGGCACACGTGCCAGTACGTTCCGGTACAGTAAGAATTACATAATATCATCACTGTCTCCAGTTTTAAACACCTTCAAATTACCTCTGTACTGAGTTAATAACTCCCTGGTTGACTTGGAATAAAGATACCCAAAAGGGCAAAAAGCCGTGACTGAGTGACTTTGTAAATGGTCCAGGTCGATCCCAAACGCTGTCGTAAGTTCCTCTTTCTCATGTGCGGGTTATTTATGTAAAGATACCCGGGCTTGCATGCGTGTCTAATCTAATACCTCAGGGATTACATATGACTCGCTTACGGACATGTTCACGTTCAAGAAGTTAATGTCTGCTATATATAACTCTAATATAACCCAAATGTGGCACATTATGAATATAAAATGATGCTAAATACCTAATTCGTATTTATTTACACGACATAAATGCAGTGAGAAAGAAATTGTCCAAATACACTTCTCACAGGTGAACATCTTTACTGGATTGTATCTAATTTTAAAAGGTACTATAGATGAATACACTGTTAGAACCGGCAAGCTCTGATTTAGGCGCATATACAAGCCCCCAGTCAGCCATACTGATCAAGCCCCCAGTCAGCCATACTGATCAAGCCCCCAGTCAGCCATACTGATCAAGCCCCCATCAGCCATCTGATCAGCCCCAGTCAGCCATATGATCAAGCCCCCAGTCAGCCATACTGATCAAGCCCCCAGTCAGCCATACTGATCAAGCCCCCAGTCAGCCATACTGATCAAGCCCCCAGTCAGCCATACTGATCAAGCCCCCAGTCAGCCATACTGATCAAGCCCCCAGTCAGCCATACTGATCAAGCCCCCAGTCAGCCATACTGATCATTGACACAAGTCACAGACACGCCACAATATTCATGGAGCACTATTATACAGGCAGGTCCCTCAGGTTTGATAAACATCGCCAGAACCAAATAGCGCTTTCTATAGGAACTTATTTATAGGAGTACCATATGAGCTCTCATACACCAGGACTCCATGCCCTGCATGACGCTGTTCTCATGCATACCACTTCTCATACACCACTCAGTAAGTTTTACACTCCCATACACCACCAACACCACCATCACTCACTCAATACCAGAGCACCATGCCTCCATACTCCACTACGGTCAAAATGCCATCACTCCCCCAAAATATATTCCCAAGTACCATGTCGTAAATACACCACCGGAGTGACCCACCATACAAGGACTTATACTACCTACTCATAGTCATGTAAGACTTAGCAGCCAAGATACGACGCCTAATCAAACACAGCATCCCTAAACACCCACTTTGTGTTAACTATGTCAACAACTATGTATGCCGCTGACGACGCAGCGGCCGACAGTCCTCCATGTCAACACACTCTCCCAATTCCCTTCACCAATGTACTCACCCGTGCCAGCCACTTATACAACCCCTCTAATTGCCCGCAAAAATAAACTCTGAGGACTGCCGAGTCGGCACGGGTCCTGCATGAACCATCAGACACCACAGTCTTCCAAAGCAACAACACCCGTGCCGGGAGGTTGTCATCCAAAGCCTTATAAATACCCCTCGTTTTCTCGGGGGTTATGCGTAATTTCACCTGGAAACTGATGGGTGGAGATATCGTTTGCTTTTCAATATCTTCATTATTTTAGATGAAGATATGACGAGGCCTAGTCACGGTACCACAACACCGTTAATCGATACGTTCTGCACCTCCTCTCCTTCCAAATACACCTCGTCATACAGAGAGTATGAAGGCTCCACGTGAGCCCTGAAAACTTAACAAAAACATCATACAACACAGAGATGTCGACGGCAGAGCCACCGACATCCGTGTCGGTGGGTAATGCCCGTGTGGTAATGTCCGTGTCTTGTGGGTAATGCTGTCGGTGGTTTTGCCACCAATTCTCGAAGGGGCCCTGCATGCAGCACCTCTCTTGACATACATACACAACACACGCCTGCGCAAAACAATAAAATCTAAACTATCACCTTCCCAGAAGTGTCGTAACACTACAACAACAACAACAACAACAACAACAACAACAACAACAACAACAACAACAACAACAACAACAACAACAACAACAACAACAAAAGATAAATCCTTCCCTTGATCCTTCTCAGCACATCTCATGTCAAAGGATAAATGATGCTTGAAAAATGCACGAGTATGCAGAAGGGCATTAATCTCAATAATCTTCTGTAAGGACGCAGCTCCTGCTAGCATTTAGGCATTCTCCACTGCTATCTTTCAGAATTCACACCTCCACCCTGTCATTTATACCATAATCTCACATATGTTTAAAGACCTCTTCAATGTATGATGATTCGGCTACTCCATTTCTGACGTCCAATTAACCCTTTAAGACCCACGATCTTGAATTAACAACATTCACTCTCATCCTTGTTGCCATCCGGAATACCTCCATCATCTCTTTAAGTACTTCCAGTCTAGTTTACACATCCACAAATATCATCGTATCAGTTACATACGCCAAGACCATTGAAAAGGTCCTCCCTCCTTCCCTCATCACCCCACTTGTAACCTCGTCGGTCTCTTTGCTGCTCAAGGTGCTTCAGCAACTAAATTAAGAGCACCACTGATGCAATATGCAAAATGAGCTCATGCTTGAAATACCAAGACTAAGGAGGTACCTGCAAGCTGCTGATGTTGTTCTTGAAAAAGTTAAGCACTGGACTACACTGGATGTACTAACATTCACAGCTGAATGGGATTTCATTGAATCTCTTGCAACTGTGACACTCTGCCTGATGTTGTTCCTTACTATATGTGTTTCTGTGACTTCTTGTGAAAGCTGATTAAAAACTATTTGCGGTCCACAATGAGTCAATCCAGAATCTCTGACATAGCAATGTTATCCATAGAAAATGGGTCAGTTGACAGCACTGATTTTGATGTGATAGATGATTTTGCAGGATTGAAGGCAAGGAAATGTAAGATCTGATTCACTGAGATGTTACCTGTACTCAAGGTCAAATCGGAACTTGTGTTTCTCTGAAATTGCAATGTTTTTCTTTATTTTTTCAAGTTTTTTTTTTTTGGCATTGTTGAAGAATAATAAATGTAGGATGTGTTAGCTGTACTCAAAGTGATATTTGAGTTTATGTTTCCTCAATATTACTACGATTATTTATTTTATCATTATAAAGTTGAGAAGTATTCTCCTGTTCAGTTTATGGCCCTTAAACGTTCTCAATGTTAAACATTTGTCACTGGTCATGCAGTAGTGACGTAACTGGAGTTTAATCCCCCCATCCCGCCGCCCTTGGATTTCATGAGGGTGACACCAAAGATGCCGCCCCGGGTGACACCAACCCTAGCAACGCCTCTGGCACCACACACCTAATATATAGGATGCTAAAACTGAGCTTAGATATGGTTAGACGCTCGAAGTATTGCAGATGTGGACTCAGCTCCTGCAGTGGTTTACAACGCTATCACCACCGCAGAAAGACCAAAACAGAAGAAATAGAAAATCCGCACTGCGCAAATTGTCGCCCACCAGCTTATAGTACTGAGCTCTGTATACACGCAAACAACATTTGTGACATTTGCAAAGAAGTGGGGCCAGGAACTGTGACTCATCCCACATATAAGTGATTACAACTGACACTACTGTCTTGAACAAGGCCAACTGCCAGGGGGTGCTCGGCTGCACCTTCTGACGAAGACACCTCAACATAGAGTGTAACTCTGACGTGACCTACAACTACACTGCCACTTACATAGAAGAACACTTACATCTGTTTCCCAAATGCTGCCAAGATAACATAAGACAGCACGAGGTGTTTTATAGATGTCTTGAGGGAGTAAATCCTAGTAAACCAATATATGCTCCAGTTAACCACTTGCCCTGCTGCGCACTATGGATAGTACCAAAGCAAGATAACTCTTGGCAGATGTATGTTTCGCCTACTTCAAATGGTACATATCGTACCTTGACCCAGGTGTAACTTTTAGAACTTTCCACCGGTCGCACACTGACATTATCGCTGACGGTGATCACGATGTCTTGAAACTTGGCGATCACCCTGTTGTACATCTCAGCTGACAACTTCACAATTGTTTCAGTCTACTCACTACACCGTAGAGACGTACGGCAGATATCCCAGTTGTTCCTCTGATCATTGCTGGCAGCAACACATTCAATACATCAGTCTTTTCAACTCCCTTCAGTAACTCAATACCATCAGTAATAATACGTATCCTTTACTAGTGGTAATCAGGTGATGCTGCAGCCTTGATGACCCTCGCATAACTGATAGGCTCTAAATTCAGTAAACACCGTCACTTTGTATGTAATCTGAGGAGTATATCTTTATTCACGTGTATGGACTGTCAGTAGTACTTGGAGAGGAGTATATCTCGGTATATATTCACTGAAAGTTTAAACCCTAATATATGAGTTGAAGTATCCATGACTGCCTGTGTACAGGTGATGTGCGGCCTTAATGACCCTCATGCAAATAACTATCAGGTAGTGATTCTGTGTTTTTTTAGTGGGCTGTAAATCCTAGCTGTGATGGGCGGCTGGGCGGGTCACATGACATACCTCCGTGTCAGGAAGCCTTGTTATTTGACCTAACAAAACACCGAATTTCTCGGTGAATATATTTTAATACCCATTTTAAGGATAAAAGTGGTAATATCAGTAGAAGCAATACTTGTTGTTATGATATTGAAGGTTCACATCGACGTTGTGGATCAAAAGTTCAACTGACTGGTGAACACAAACTAGACACACTCACTGGCCTCCACGTAGTCTGTAAGATTTACTTCTGACTAAAAGTGAGAACGTACAGAGAGGTGTTGCCACGGTGTGCATGTACCAAGACGCAGGGGTATACCTGGAGTTTACCTGGAGAGAGTTCCGGGAGTTGCGTGATTTCAGCGCATTTTTTTTACCGAGAGCTGTGTATTACAGAGTATATCAAATGGGAGTTTATTTTTAATCCCTAATTTAATAATAAACTAGCCGCTCCGTAGCAATAATAAAATAAGAGAAAGAGTGAGGGAGAAGGAAAGAGAGAGAGAAAGAATAGGCATAGTGAGGTGTGTTTACACTGGTAGATAAGTAACCTCGTGAGAGCACACGAAGACTAAATTGGGGTGAGATTAGACAACGATAAAAAAGAACAGATAAATGAGTGGAATAGCAATGCTGATAATCTTTATCAATAATTCCAGAGGCCTAAAATACTCCTCTGGCAAGGAGGGCCAACACCCTGCCAACCCTGTCCCGCTCCGCGCCCACTGACCCTTCTACCCCATCATGGGAAGGGGAGGGTAGGGCTGCTTTGATACTGGGAAAGGGATGTTAAGTACTGTTCCCCTTCCTCGGATCATACCTGACTGACTCCCATTCCCCAGGCACGGTATGACCTCCAACAATGTTATGCGATGAAGAACAGTGTAAGAGAGTCAAAATGATTATTGAACAAAAGTGTTCATGGTGATGAACAAGAGTGTTATCACTTCATATATACAACACTGAGAGATCAATTATTAAAAGTGTTAGTTCCCCCCTACACACAACATACACACACAACGCATACACAACACAAAACACACAAACAACGCATACACAACACATACACAGCACACACAACACATATACAACACACAATACATACACAACACACAACACATACACAACACACAACACATACACAACACAAAACACATACACAACACACAACACATACAAAAACACACAACACATACACAACACACAACACATACACAACACACAACACATACACAACACACAAACCACACACACGAGGACACACTTGCACTCACAGCAATGGGATCCCAAAAGCCAGGACAATGAAGAAGGGGGAACCGAGAAGAAATGGTCTGAAAATGAATTGTGAGTAGCAGGACTCAGGTGCAAGTTGAATAAGAGTGGGACAGAAAGTCCAGTGAGTTTTAACGTAATAGAGAAGATAGAGGTGTCTACAGAGAGCAGGGTAAAGAGAGAACTGCAGCTGGTGAGGCAAAGGTACAAACCTGGAAGTGGATATGAAGGAGCTGATGAAACAAAGGGGCAATGAGATGGGAGAGGGAAAAGCAATGATGGATGAGAGGAATGAAGGAAGAGTAGTTAAGAAAATCTTCGCAGAAATGCTTCTAGACAACCGGGAAGTCCAGGTGATAAGGGAGACAGCAAAGGAATTGCTAAAATCAGATACGAATTTGTGGAGGGAAAGGAAGTGGGAAGAGGAAGAGAGAGAGAGAGAGAGAAGAGAGAGAGGAGGAGAGAGAGAGAGAGAGAGAGAGAGAGAGAGAGAGAGAGAGAGAGAGAGAGAGAGAGAGGTCGCTGATTATTCACAGGCTCCAGGAGGCTGAAGGGAAGACTAATAATGACGAAATACGACAGACAGAGGTAAAGTTAGTTTAATGCCTTTACTATGTAGCCCCTTACCCATCCTGTGGGTGGTAGTCACCTCATACCCATCCTGTGGGTGGTAGTCACCCCATACCCATCCTGTGGGTGGTAGTCACCTCATACCCATCCTGTGGGTGGTAGTCACCTCATACCCATCCTGTGGGTGGTAGTCACCCATACCCATCCTGTGGGTGGTAGTCACCCCATACCCATCCTGTGGGTGGTAGTTACACCATACCCATCCTGTGGGTGGTAGTCACCCCATACCCATCCTGTGGGTGGTAGTCACCTCATACCCATCCTGTGGGTGGTAGTCACCTCATACCCATCCTGTGGGTGGTAGTCACCCATACCCATCCTGTGGGTGGTAGTCACCTCATACCCATCCTGTGGGTGGTAGTCACCTCATACCCATCCTGTGGGTGGTAGTTACCTCATACCCATCCTGTGGGTGGTAGCCACCTCATACCCATCCTGTGGGTGGTAGTCACCTCATACCAATCCTGTGGGTGGTAGTCACCCCATACCCATCCTGTGGGTGGTAGTCACCCCATACCCATCCTGTGGGTGGTAGTTACACCATACCCATCCTGTGGGTGGTAGTCACCCCATACCCATCCTGTGGGTGGTAGTCACCTCATACCCATCCTGTGGGTGGTAGTCACCTCATACCCATCCTGTGGGTGGTAGTCACCTCATACCCATCCTGTGGGTGGTAGTCACCCCATACCCATCCTGTGGGAAGTAGTCACCCATACCCATCCTGTGGGTGGTAGTTACACCATACCCATCCTGTGGGTGGTAGTCACCCCATACCCATCCTGTGGGTGGTAGTCACCTCATACCCATCCTGTGGGTGGTAGTCACCTCATACCCATCCTGTGGGTGGTAGTCACCTCATACCCATCCTGTGGGTGGTAGTCACCTCAAAACCCATCCTGTGGGTGGTAGTCACCTCATACCCATCCTGTGGGTGGTAGTCACCTCATACCCATCCTGTGGGCTGTAGTCACCTCATACCCATCCTGTGGGTGGTAGCCACCTCATACCCATCCTGTGGGTGGTAGTCACCTCATACCCATCCTGTGGGTGGTAGTCACCTCATACCCATCCTGTGGGTGGTAGTCACCTCATACCCATCCTGTGGGTGGTAGTCACCTCATACCCATCCTGTGGGTGGTACCCCACCTCATACCATCCTGTGGGTGGTAGTCACCTCATACCCATCCTGTGGGTGGTAGTCACCCCATACCCCATCCTGTGGGTGGTAGCACCTCATACCCATCCTGTGGGTAGTAGCCACCTCATACCCATCCTGTGGGTGGTAGTCACCTCATACCCATCCTGTGGGTGGTAGTCACCTCATTCCCATCCTGTGGGTGGTAGTCACCTCATACCCATCCTGTGGGTGGTAGTCACCTCATACCCATCCTGTGGGTGGTAGTCACTTCATACCCATCCTGTGGGTGGTAGTCACCTCATACCCATCATGTGGGTGGTAGTCACCTCATACCCATCCTGTGGGTGGTAGTCACCTCATACCCATCCTGTGGGTGGTAGTCACCTCATACCCATCCTGTGGGTGGTAGTCACCTCATACCCACCCTGTGGGTGGTAGTCACCTCATACCCATCCTGTGGGTGGTAGTCACCTCATACCCATCCTGTGGGTGGTAGCCACCTCATACCCATCCTGTGGGTGGTAGTCACCTCATACCCATCTTGTGGGTGGTAGTCACCTCATACCCATCCTGTGGGTGGTAGTCACCTCATACCCATCCTGTGGGTAGTAGCCCCCCTCTACCCATCCTGTGGGTGGTAGTCACCTCATACCCATCCTGTGGGTGGTAGTCACTTCATACCCATCCTGTGGGTGGTAGTCACCTCATATCCATCCTGTGGGTGGTAGTCACCTCATACCCATCCTGTGGGTGGTAGTCACCTCATACCCATCCTGTGGGTGGTAGTCACCCATACCCATCCTGTGGGTGGTAGTCACCTCATACCCATCCTGTGGGTGGTAGTCACTTCATACCCATCCTGTGGGTGGTAGTCACCTCATACCCATCCTGTGGGTGGTAGTCACCTCATACCCATCCTGTGGGTGGTAGTCACCTCATACCCATCCTGTGGGTGGTAGTCACCTCATACCCATCCTGTGGGTGGTAGTCACTTCATACCCATCCTGTGGGTGGTAGTCACCTCATACCCACCCTGTGGGTGGTAGTCACCTCATACCCATCCTGTGGGTGGTAGTCACCTCATACCCATCCTGTGGGTGGTAGTCACCTCATACCCATCCTGTGGGGGTAGTCACCTCATACCCATCCTGTGGGGGTAGTCACCTCATACCCATCCTGTGGGTGGTAGTCACCTCATACCCATCCTGTGGGTGGTAGTCACCTCATACCCATCCTGTGGGTGGTAGTCACTCATACCCATCCTGTGGGTGGTAGTCACTTCATACCCATCCTGTGGGTGGTAGTCACCTCATACCCATCCTGTGGGTGGTAGTCACCTCATACCCATCCTGTGGGTGGTAGTCACCTCATACCCATCCTGTGGGTGGTAGTCACCTCATACCCATCCTGTGGGTGGTAGTCACCTCATACCCATCCTGTGGGTGGTAGTCACCTCATACCCATCCTGTGGGTGGTAGTCAAAGGATTACAGAGGTAAATGAGATTAATAACATCATCAGACTACCTTGTGGAGAAGATAGTTTCCCAGATGACAAATTTTCGGACACTTGGAAAGTACTTGAGGGGGAAGGAGATGCCTAGTTAAACTGACCCTCACAACAGTTAACCACGGTTAAGGGGCATAGAAAATATCACCAGATATATACGTATATACCTTGACTGGGACAAAACAAGGAGCAGGAGCAATGAGAGGGGTGCAAAGGTGCCAGAGGCTGGAAGGTGAGACAAGAAAGGGAAGGTCAGTCTCAGGAGGACTTCAAGATCAAACCACCCACAGACGTAAAATAACCCAAAACAGACCATTCTTCACATCCACAGCTCCTTTTTCCCCCTAAGATAAGAACATAAGAAAGAAGGAACACTGCAGCAGGCCTACTGACCCATGCAGAGCAGGTCCATGTCCCATTCCCCCCGGATTAGCCCAGTGACCCACCCAATCTGGTCACTTCCACTCAAGGAAGGAGCACGGCACCAGACCCAGCAGCACAAGCTAGTCCGGTCAAACTCACACCCACCCACACCCATTGTACTCGGGAGTTTGTTCCACTCATCCACAACTCTATTACCAAACCAGTGCTTTCCTATATTCTTCCTGAATCTGAATTTTTTCCAACTTGAAACCATTGCTGCGAGTCCTGTCTTGGCTGGAAATTTTCAGCACGCTATTTACATCCCCTTTATTTATTCCTGTTTTCCATTTATACACCTCGATCATATCCTCCCTAATTCTACGCCTTTCGAGAGAGTGCAGATTCAGGGCCCTCAGCCTATCCTCATAGGGAAGATTTCTGATACATGGGATCATCTTTGTCATCCTCCTTTGTACGTTTTCCAGAACATTTTTATCCATTCTGTAATACGGTGATCAGAACTGAGCAGCATAGTCTAAATGAGGCCTAACCAAGGATATATAGAGTTGAATAACAACCTGAGGACTTCTATTATTTATACTTCTAGATATGAAGTCAAGAATTCTGTTAGCTTTATTGCGAACACTAATGCACTGTTGTCTTGGTTTTAGATTCCTGCTAACCAGAACTCCTAAATCCTTTTTGCAATCAGTAGTATTAAGATCTACATTATTTAGTTTATATGTGGCATGGTTATTTTCCTGTCCAACATTTAGAACTTTGCATTTGTCTATAATAAACTGCATCTGCCACTTCTCCAACCATTGCATCAGTCTATTCAAATCATCCTGAAGTGCTCTAGTGTCTAGTCACCTACCTGACCCATAGTCAGGACACCCCAATTTAGCCCACCCAGGTAATTTTTCAGTCCCATGAAGTCGGCCAAGCGAAAATCTGGGACAGAGATTTGATTGCAGTTATCTGGGTAATTCCATGATATATTGAAACTAAGTGATTTGTGATCACTTTCCCCAAGCTCATCATTAACCTCAAGATTATTAATTAGTGAATCTTTGTTGGCAAGAACCAAGTCAAGCAGATTGTTTCCTCTAGTTGGTTATGTCACAAACTGTTCTAAAAAGCAATCCTGAACCGTATCAAGAAAGTCACTAGACTCAAGATTTCCTGTCATATTGTTCCAATCAATTTGTCTAAAAGTTAAAATCTCCCATTATCACAACATTTTCATATCTAGATGCCTTATGAATTTCATCCCATAACAGCTTACTGCCCTCCCTATCAAGGTTTGGGGGCCTATAAATCACACCCAAAATTAATTTGTCACGACCCTCGAGAAACTGTAGCCAAACAGATTCTGTGTTCGATGTTTCTAATCTTACATCATGTCTAAGACAACAATTTAAATTTTCTCTGACATACATCGCCACTCCACCACCCTTCCTGTTGACCCTGTCAGTGAGGAATAATTTATAACCCTGTATGTTGCATTCAGGTTGAACCAGGTCTCTGTTATACCAATAATATTTATATTGCCTACACTTGCAAGTAATCTTAGATCATCTATCTTATTTCTTAGACTCCTACTATTTGTACAGTAAACCTTAAGGGAGCTAGTCACTCGTTGCCCTCTACTATCTCTCTTTGTTTGTTGATCAATTGATTTGTCATTACTAGCAACTTTATTTTGAATATTGTCTTTTAAACATATCCCTGAGGTATCCCGGTAATAACTGCTGTTTTTAACCCTAATGCTGCAGCCTGATTGTTTCCCACAAACACCCATACCTCTATAATCTATCAGTTTAAATTCCTAGACAAGTCATCAATTACCCTCTCAATCGAATTGGCAAATGCAACCACTCCATCCCCAGAGAGATGAACCCCATCCCTTGCATACATATCACGTTTGCCAAAGAATAGGTCCCAGTTATCAATGAATGGGATTGAAAGTTCCATGCAGTACCTGTCTAGCCAGCAATTTATACCAATTGCCCTAGACATCCATTCATTGCCCACTCCCTTTCTAGGCAAGATGCTACATATGACTGGGATCCCTCCCTTAGACCTAACTACTTCTATGGCTGACCTGTACTTATCCAGCAGCTCCTCTCTCCTGCCCTTCCCAATGTCATTACCCCCAGCACTAAGACAGATAAGTGGGCTTGTTCCCATTACCTGCCATAATATTATCCAGCCTGCTGGAGAACAGAGAATCGATTTCCTACCTTCCCATCTTCTCTGTTAACCCTCCTTATCTTCCTTCTTCCTGAACTGTGAACCACTTGCCACTTAAAGCGGCTGCCACTATCACTGCTGGTGACCATTTCCTCCTTACCACCTAAATCTTCTCACACTCACTCCCAAACTCATCTAGGCGAAGCCTCAGCCTCCTATTTTCCTCATGAAGAAGTAGAACCTCCTTCTTCAACACTTTAATATGAGATTCTAAAACACTACAACAAGCATGGTGCTCGGTAACACCCCACGCTAACTCCCAGAGCTTAGGACAGGTATGACCACAGGTGACCACTGACCTCATAATATCCCAACCTCCATTCCAGAGCCCCGTCCCACATCAACCCCTTCTACCCCTCCCCTCCCTGATGCATGGGCAAGGACCAGGAATCCAAGAACCAGAATACAGTAATGGAAAGGATGCAGAAAATGTGGTACAACAATATAGATGGAATAACAAATAAGAGTGAAGAGTGGTACAAACGAATAATGGAGGCATTCCCAGACATCATAACATCACAGAGACAACGTTTACAGAGATGATAACAGATTCGATCTTCCCAGATTTTGAGGAAAGACTGAGGGAACAGAGGAGGAGTTTTGAGGAAATGGGAATGGAGAGAGGGGAAGCAGGTGATTACATATTAGGCACTGAAGATCAGGGGTCCCAAAGTGATGATAGCAGTGACATAAAAGCCTCCGCTAAACAGCAGAAAGCAAAGACACGAATATGATGGAAGCAACAGAGCAATGGTGGATACACCAACCCAAGTTGGTTATAAGGGCCCACATGAATAAGGCAAAGCTAAGTCATGGGGTACTTTAACAGCAAGGAGATTGACTGGGAGAACCTACAGCCACATGATGGACCAGAAACGTAGGGGCTAAGATGTCGGAGGTGGTAATGGAGAACTTCATGCACCAACATGTTAGGGATACAGCCAGAGACACAGATAAGAGGATGAACCAGCAAGGCTGGATCTTGCATTCACCCTGAGTGATTCCAATATAGGGGATATTACATGTGAAAGGCCACTCGGCGCTAGCGATCACATGGTCCTTGTGAAATTAACCTTGTGAAATTAACAGTGCAGAGTGAAGCAGCATGGTAAGGATGTGACAAACCAAAGAGTGGCACAGGCGTGAGGCAGTTCCTGAATGAGGTGCAGTGGGAAAGTGAACCAAAGGAAAAGACAATGAATGAGATGGAATATGTGGCCGGAAAGTGCAGGGAGGCAGAGGAGAAGTTCG
>NC_069424.1:9127936-9145360 GCF_026875155.1 Cherax quadricarinatus | reverse complement strand
AAAAACGGAAATAAGAAATGGAAAAAACCAAGGCAGAGAACACACGAAAATAGGGAGATCAGTCCGCAAAGCCAGAATGAGTACCACAGTTAAGGAGGGGCCCAGCGTCAGTATGAAAAGAATAGCACGGAATCAAGACAGACCCGAAACTGTTGTATAGCCAAAATCAGGGGGAAGACAACAGTCAAAGACCAGGTGACAGATAAGGACAGAAGGTGGAGAACTCCAAGAATGATCAGAGTATGTGAGGAGTGACAGGATTTAAGGAATTTTTTACAGTAGAGACAGGAAGGGCTGTGGAAGACAGAACGAAGGACATCAAGAGGGATATACCAACAATGTTGGATGACATACGACAACTGAGGAGGAGGTGAAGAAGTCTTAAGTGACCTTGACACCTCAAAGGGATGGGACCGGGGGACAACTCTCCCAGGGTCCTTAGAGAGGAGCAGAGATGCTGTTGTTGCCTCTACCACAATCTTAAAACAATCCTTGAACGGGGGCACTACCGGGGGGGAATGGAAGACAGCTAATGTAGTCCCATATTTAGAAAGGAACAGAAACGGGGCCTAAACTACAGACCCGTGTCTCTGACATGTATTTTTGTGCAAAGTCATGGGAGATTATCAGGAGGAATGGTCGAACACCTGGAAAGGAAAAAAGATTATAAATAAAACCAGCATGGTTCATGAAGGCAAATTTGTATCACAAACCTCCTGGAGTTTTAGACAAGGTACAGAGAAAGACATGAAGAAGAGGTTGGGAGGATTGCATTTTCCTAACTGCAGGAAGGCCTTTGACACAGTTCCCCAAAAGAGATTATGCAGAAGCTGGGGGATCAGGCACACGTAAAAGGAAGGGCACTGCAATGGATAAGGGAATACCTGACAGGGAGGCAGCAACGAGTCATGGTACGTGAAGAGGTATCCAGTGGGCCCGCCTTTAGAGCGGGGTCCCACAGGGGTCAGTTCTAGGACCAGTGCTATTTTTGATATATGTGAACGACATGATGGAAGGAATAGACTCTGAAGTGTCCCTGTTCGCAGATGACGTGAAGTTGATGAGAAGAATTAAATCGGACGAGGATGAGGCAGGACTGCAAAGAGACCTGAGAGGCTGGACATGTGGTCCAGTAACTGGCTTTTTCGAATTCAATCCAGCCAAATGCAAAGTCATGAAGATTGGGGGGGGCAAAAAAGACTGCAGACAGGATAGGGTAGGTGGACAAAGATTACAGACCTCACTCAGGGAGAAAGACCCTTTGGGGGGACCTTAAAAACCGAAACCCCTACCGAGGCAACTCAACCAAATAACCGCTGAGCATCGGCCCTGGCAAACCTGAGAATCCCTTCCGATACCTTAATAAGGAATCGTTCAAGCACTTTCACGTGTAAAGTTAGGCCCCCTACTGGAGTATGCAGCACCATCGGAACCCCCACCCCGGTCAAGGGACGCAAGAAGTTAAAAAATACAAGGTTTGCAACAAGGTTAGTCCCCAAACTCAAGGAATGTCCCTACGAGGAAAGGTTTAAGGGAAATCGGGTGCGACACTGGAGGACAGAAGGGGCAGGGGAGACATGATAACGACATACAAGATACTGCGGGGGAAAAAAAACAATGGACAGAGAAGGGGTTCCAGAGAGGGGGCACAGGGACAAGGGGGGCCAACTGGAAGCGAAGACCCAAAGAGTCCAGGGGCTTTGGATTTTTTCTTCATCCTAGAGTTTGCAGCAAGTGGAATACCTAGCAAGTGAAGTATGGAGGCGGGAAACCTACATATTTTAAAAAAAGAGGGATGACAAAGCTCAGGAACAGAGAGAGAGAGGATCCATAGCGATCATGAAGAGGGGGGGCCAGGGGCTGAGTCTCGACCCCTGCAACCACAATTAGGTGAGTACAATTAGGTGAGTACACACACACACACATCGGGACCGGGAGCTAAGTTCAAACCCCTGCAACCACAATTGGTGGTACACACACACATGCACACACACACACCCACACACACACACACACACACACACACACACACACACACACACATGCACACACACACACACATGGGGGCCAAGATACATGGAGGGCTAAGATGAGGAGGGGTACTGGAAAACTTCATGTCCAACACGTAAGGGACACTACAAGAGAGAGAGGAGAGGATAACCAGCAAGGCTGGACTTAGTATTCACCTTGAGTATTTCAGATATCGAGGACATCACATATGAAAGACCCCTTGGGGCCAGTGACCATGTGGTTCTAAGCTTTGAATACACAGTAGAGCTACCCAAGTGGAGGGAAAAGAAGCAGGAAGGCCAGGACGAATGAAGCCAAACACAAGAAAGGGGACTACACAGGAATGAGGAACTTCCTGAAAGGGGTTCATGGGCAGAGAACTGGCAGGGAAGCCAGTTAATGAGATGATGGAATATGTACAACAAATGCAAGAGGCTGAGGAGAGTTTGTACCCAAGGTAACAGGGAAAATGAAAAAGCCAGGTGAGCCATGGTTTACCCCAAAGGTGCAGGGAGGCAAAAACCAAGTGTGTAGGGATGGAAGGAAATATAGAAGGCAAGACCCAGGAGAATAAGGAAAGCAGTCGGTAGAGCCCGAACGAAATGCACAGATAAGAAGGGAGGCCCAAAGACAATATAAAACACATAGCAGCAAAAGCCAATCTGACCCGAACTGTTGTACCAGCACATCAGAGGAAACAACAGTCAAGGAAGGTAATCAGGCTAAGGAAAGGAAGGAGGAGAGACACAAGAAAATGACCGTGAAGTATGTGAGGAACTCAACAAGAGATTCAAAGAAGTGTTCACAGAGGAGACAGAAGGGGCTCCAGAAAGATGGAGAGGTGGGGCACACCACCATGTGCTGGACACAGTGCACACAACCGAGGAAGAAGTGAAGAGGCTTCTGAGTGAGCTAGATACCTCAAAGGCAATGGGGCCAGATAACATCTCCCCATGGGTATTGAGAGAGGGAGCAGAGGCGCTATGTGTACCCCTAACAACAATATTCAATACATCTATCGAAACAGGGAGATTGCCTGAGGCATGGAAGACAGCAAATGTAGTCCCAATCTTTGAAAAAGGAGACAGACATGAAGCATTAAACTACAGACCAGTGTCACTGACATGTATAGTATGCAAAATCATGGAGAAGATTATCAGGAGAAGAGTGGTGGAACACCTAGAAAGGAACGATCTCATCAACAGCACCCAACATGGTTTCAGGGATGGGAAATCCTGTGTCACAAACCTACTGGAGTTCTATGACATGGTGACAGCAGTAAGACAAGAGAGAGAGGGGTGGGTGGATTGCATTTTCTTGGACTGCAAGAAGGCGTTTGACACAGTTCCACACAAGAAATTGGTGCAAAAACTGGAGGACCAAGCAGGGATAACAGGGAAGGCACTGCAATGGATCAGGGAATACTTGTCAGGAAGACAGCAGCGAGTCATGGTACGTGGCGAGGTGTCAGAGTGGGCACCTGTGACCAGCGGGGTCCCACAGGGGTCAGTCCTAGGACCAGTGCTGTTTCTGGTATTTGTGAACGACATGACTGAAGGAATAGACTCTGAGGTGTCCCTGTTTGCAGATGACGTGAAGTTGATGAGAAGAATTCACTCGATCGAAGACCAGGCAGAACTAAAAAGGAATCTGGACAGGCTGCAGACCTGGTCCAGCAATTGGCTCCTGGAGTTCAATCCCACCAAGTGCAAAGTCATGAAGATTGGGGAAGGGCAAAGAAGACCGCAGACGGGAGTACAGTCTAGGGGCCAGAGACTACAAACCTCACTCAAGGAAAAAGATCTTGGGGTGAGTATAACACCAGGCACATCTCCTGAAGCGCACATCAACCAAATAACTGCTGCAGCATATGGGCGCCCTAGCAAAACCTCAGAACAGCATTCCGACATCTTAATAAGGAATCATTCAGGACCCTGTACACCGTGTACGTTAGGCCCATATTGGAGTATGCGGCACCAGTTTGGAACCCATACCTAGCCAAGCACGTAAAGAAACTAGAGAAAGTGCAAAGGTTTGCAACAAGACTAGTCCCCGGAGCTAAGAGGTATGTCCTACGAGGAGAGGTTAAGGGAAATCACCTAAACGACACTGGAGGACAGGAGAGATAGGGGAGACAGATAAAGACATAAAAAATACTGAGAGGAATTGAAAAGGGTTTGGCAAAGACAGGATGTTCCAGAGATTGGACACAGTAACAAGGGGACACAGTTGGAAGTTTAAGACACAGATGAAATCACAGGATGTTAGGAAGTATTTCTTCAGCCACAGAGTAGTCATAAGTGGAATAGTTTGGGAAGCGATGTAGTGGAGGCAGGATCCATACATAGCTTTAAGCAGAGGTATGATAAAGCCCCACGGCTCAGGGAGAGTGACCTAGAAAGCGATCATGAAGAGGCGGGGCCAGGAGCTCGGACTCGACCCTCGAAAACCTCAACTAGGTGAGTACAACTAGGTGAGTACACACACACACATGCACACGCACCACACACACACACACACACACACACACACACACCCCCACACACACAAAACACACACACACACACTCACACACACATCCACACACACACACACACAGACACACACACACACACACACATGCACACACACACACACACACACACACACACACACACACACCAAAACACACACACCCCATGCACACACACACACACACACACACACACACCCCACACACACACACACACACACACACACACACACATGCACACACACACACACACACACATGCACACACATACACACACACACACACACACACAAACACACCCCGCTGGTTTCAATCCCGGCAGGGGGTATGGTTTGAGTCATTACTTGTAACCTAACCTCAGCCTGGCTACTACGTGAGTCAGTACTTGTAACCAAGCCTCAGCCTGGCTACTACATGAGTAAGTACTTGTAACCAAGCCTCAGCCTGGCTACTACGTGAGTCAGTACTTTGAACCAAGCCTCAGCCTGGCTACTCATGAGTCATTACTTGTAACCTAACCTCAGCCTGGCTACTACTGAGTCATACTTGTAACCAGCCTCAGCCTGGCTACTACAGAATCAGTACTTGTAACCATACCTAAGCCTGGCCACTGCATGAGTTAGTACTTTGAACCAAGCCTCAGCCTGGCTACTACGTGAGTCAGTACTTGTAACCAAGCCTCAGCCTGGCTACTACATGAATCAGTACTTGTAACCAAGCCTCAATCTGGCTACTAAATGAGTAAGTTCTTGTAACCAAGCCTCAGCCTGGCTACTACATGAGTCAGTACTTGTAACCAACCTCAGCCGGGGCTACTACATGAATCATACTTGTAACCAAGCCTCATCTGGCTACTACATGAGTAAGTACTTGTAACCAAGCCTCAGCCTGGCTACAAACATGAGTAAGTACTTGTAACCAAGCCTCAGCCTGGCTACTACGTGAGTCAGTACTTGCAACCAAGCCTCAGCCTGGCTACTACATAAATCAGTACTTGTAACCATACCTAAGCCTGGCCACTACATGAGTTAGTACTTTGAACCAAGCCTCAGCCTGGCTACTACGTGAGTTCAGTACTTGTAACCAAGCCTCAGCCTGGCTACAACGTGAGTCAGTACTTGAAACCCAAACCCCTCAGCCTGGCTACTGCATGAATCAGTACTTTGTAACCAACCCTCAGCCTGGCTACTACATGATTTCAGTACTTTGAACCAAGCCTCAGCCTGGCTATACGTGAGTCAGTACTTGTAACCAACTCACCTGGCTAATACGTGAGTCAACTTGTAACCAAGCCTCAGCCTGGCTACTACATGAATCAGTACTTGTAACGAAGCCTCAGCCTGGCTACTACGTGAGTCAGTACTTGTAACCAACCCTCAGCCTGGCTACTACATATAAGTACTTGTAACCAACCCCCCAGCCTGGCTACTAAAATGAATCAGTGCTTGTAAACCAACCCTCAGCCTGGCTACTACATGAGTAAGTACTTGTAACCAACCCTCAGCCTGGCTACTACATGAATCAGTACTTGTAACCAAGCCTCAGCCTGGCTACTACATGAGTAAGTACTTGTAACCAACCCTCAGCCTGGCTACTACATGAATCAGTACTTGTAACCAAGCCTCAGCCTGGCTACTACATGAATCAGTACTTGTAACCAACCCTTAGCCTGGCTACTACATGAGTAAGTTCTTGTAACCAACCCTCAGCCTGGCCCTACTACATGAATCAGTACTTGAAACCCAAAACCCCCCACCTGGCTACTACACGAGTAAGTTCTTGTAACCAACCCTCAGCCTGGCTACTACATGAATCAGTACTTGTAACCAACCCTCAGTCTGGCTACTACATGAGTAAGTACTTGTAACCAAGCCTCAGCCTGGCTACTACATGAGTAAGTACTTGTAACCAAGCCTCAGCCTGGCTACTACGTGAGTCAGTACTTGCAACCAAGCCTCAGCCTGGCTACTACATGAATCAGTACTTGTAACCATACCTAAGCCTGGCCACTACATGAGTTAGTACTTTGAACCAAGCCTCAGCCTGGCTACTACGTGAGTCAGTACTTGTAACCAAGCCTCAGCCTGGCTACTACGTGAGTCAGTACTTGTAACCAACCCTCAGCCTGGCTACTGTATGAATCAGTACTTGTAACCAACCCTCAGCCTGGCTACTACATGAGTCAGTACTTTGAACCAAGCCTCAGCCTGGCTACTACGTGAGTCAGTACTTGTAACCAAGCCTCAGCCTGGCTACTACGTGAGTCAGTACTTGTAACCAAGCCTCAGCCGCTACTACATGAATCAGTACTTGTAACCATACCTAAGCCTGGCCACTACATGAGTTAGACTTTGAAACCAAGCCTCAGCCTGGCTATACGTGAGTCAGTACTTGTAACCAAGCCTCAGCCTGGCTCCCTACGTGAGCAGTACTTGTAACCAACCCCTCACCTGGCTACTGCATGAATCATACTTTTTAACCAACCCCACACCCTGGCTACTACATGAGTCAGTACTTTGAACCAAGCCTCAGCCTGGCTACTACGTGAGCCCAGTACTGTAACCAACCCTCACCCTGGCTACTGCATGAATCAGTACTTGTAAACCAACCCTCAGCCTGGCTACTACATGAGTCAGTACTTGTAACCAAGCCTCAGCCTGGCTACTCCCGTGAGTCAGTACTTGTAACCAAGCCTCAGCCTGGCTACTACATGAATCAGTATTTGGGTAACGAACCCTCAGCCTGGCTACTACGTGAGTCAGTACTTGTAACCAACCCCAGCCTGGCTACAAACATGAGTAAGTACTTGTAACCAACCCTCCGCCTGGCTACAAACATGAATCATGCTTGTAACCAACCCTCAACCGGGCTACTACATGAGTAAAGTACTTGTAACCAACCCTCAGCCTGGCTACTACATGAATCAGTACTTGTAACCAAGCCTCACCTGGCTACTACATGAGTAAGTATTTTAAACCCCAACCCTCAGCCTGGCTACTACATGAATCAGTACTTGTAAACCAAGCCTCAGCCTGGCTACTACATGAATCAGTACTTGTAACCAACCCTCAGCCTGGCTACTACATGAGTAAGTTCTTGTAACCAACCCTCAGCCTGGCTACTACATGAATCAGTACTTGTAACCAACCCCCAGCCTGGCTACTACACGAGTAAGTTTTTGTAACCAACCCTCAGCCTGGCTACTACATGAATCAGTACTTTAACCAACCCTCAGCCGGGCTACTACATAGTAAGTACTTGTAACCAACCCTCAGCCTGGCTACTACATGAATCATACTTGTAACCAACCCTCAGCCTGGCTACTACATGAGTCAATACTTGTAACCAAACCCTCAGCCGGGGCTACTACATGAGTCAGTACTTGTAACCAACCCTCACCTGGCTACTACATGAGTAAGTTCTTGTAACCAACCCTCAGCCTGGCTACTACATGAATCAGTACTTGTAACCAACCCTCAGCCTGGCTACTACATGAGTCAGTACTTGTAACCAACCCTCAGCCTGGCTACTACATGAATCAGTACTTGTAAGCAAGCCTCAGCCTGGCACTACAATGAGTAAGTACTTGTAAACCAACCCTCAGCCTGGCTACTACATGAGTAAGTACTTGTAACCAACCCTCAGCCTGGCAAACTACATGATAAGTACTTGTAACCAACCCTCAGCCTGGCTACTACATGAGTCAGTACTTGTAACCAACCCTACCTGGCTACTACATGAGTCAGTACTTGTAACCACCCTCAGCCTGGCTACTACATGATCCGTACTTGTAACCAACCCTCAGCCTGGCTACTACATCAGTCAGTTAGTTTGTTTATTTTGCAATTTTATCTGCTCAGGCCCTCAAATTGTATTCCATTCAGATTCATTTTTTACTTATCTCTTTACAATTGTTTCTAATACTTGACACAGAGAGAAGGAATTTAAAATGTAAAATTCCATAGGAATTTTACATTAACTTCTTCCTCTCTAAATTTTTAATATCTATTTCGAAGGTTCTCCAATGAGCAGGTTAGTCATTATGTCTGTCAAGTACATTCAGAGACGACTTTAAAAATCAGTAATGCTCAATAACTTTTTAAAAGGGCACTGAGGACTCGTAACTTTGCATTTACTGGGGTTGAATTCGATTTAAAAGTGGTCGCTTGGTTGACCATCTTACAGTTTGATCAGATCTGTTCGTATGTTTACAGTGTTCCTATCGCTTTTTTTTTGTCATTAATTTTATATCATTTACTGACAGGGATTCATTTATCCCTACTGATAAGTCAATCAGTGTACAGAAACAGTATCGGTCCCCAGTGCTGATCACTGCAGAACTCCACTTCTTATGTTTTCCCCAGTCCGACATCTCTTGTTGATAGGGGTTTTCTTTGTCTCTTCCCTGTTTTTTCCAGTCTACTGCTAAAAATTTTTTGCTCCCAGCCCATTTTCCTCTCTCCTGCCACACATCATGTCTTCAACAGTTCGCTGAATTCCTTGTCATTGCTCATGAGCTTTCCTCAGTCTATTGCTTAGTCTTTGACTGTCATCCTCCTCCTGACATGACTATGGAGCAATTTCGGTCCAGACATTAGTTTTTTGCTGCTGTGTCATCCTCATATAGTCACAGCTTCTCTTCTCACCTTTACATATTCGTTTTTGGCTCTGATGCTAATTTTCCCGTATTTTTTTTCTTTGTTTTCCCCATGCATGATTTTTGGTTTTCCCTCTCTGCATTTTGGGTTGAACCATTAACTTTCTTTTTTTTCTTGTCATTTCAAATTCTTCTTCTGGATATGAAGTTCTCCTCCGCCTCCTGCCACTCTATCATGCTACGTTCTCTATCATTCATTCGCTGACTCTCCATTCCTCTGTCCATTGTCATACATTCAGAAAGTCCTCTCATCTTTTTAAAGTTCCCTCTTTCGAAATATGGTTTTCTCCCGTCCCCTCACTAACTATTCTTCCCCTCATTGTTTACTCTCACGAGGTATTCAACATTCTGTACTGTTTGGCCACTAGCACCATAGGCCTCTAATATTTCTATTTCCCGCGTTTATCAATGGACTGATGGAAATATTAGATTCATCTTCTGGCTCGTCCTCTCTCATCTTGTTGTCCCCTTTGACATGCTGACACATAAATTTTTCCCGCCACTACCTCCATCATGACTCACAAAATCGTAATGACACGATTGCAAACGAACTACAGTAAGGGTGGCCCAGTGGCTTTTTCGCTGACCTGGAGTTTTACGACTCACTCGCCGTGAGTTCAGTCCCCACCCGTACCGTGGTTTTGTTTGCCTCCATCATCTTAGAAGTTCATCTTTCTGTTTTCCCCATACTGGTTCCAGTTCTCTGAGTCAACGTCTTGTAGCTGAACCTTCCTATGGTTTGTAGTTTTTCTTTGGGCATTGTGGGTTCTTCTTGCTGTTCCTGTCATGGTGTCGACCAATGCTTTGTTGCCTTCATAATCCTGCCCTGATCTTGTTGCTATTTGTTTTGGGGAGTTTTTAGATCACTGCTACAACTACTACTATATGGGACCCCACTCTTAATTATACACATTATGTGTCACTTGACTTATTTCTGTTTTCATCTTATCTCTATAAATTTCTCTGTCATTAACAGTGTAAAATCCTTCCCTCTGCCTGTTTTCCTTTATTCTTTTTTTCATTATTTATGTCCCTGCTGAGAATATGGCAAACTGTTTTCATATTAGGTAGCTTTGTCCCCTGTCATAGCTAAGATGTTTGAGGGTTGTCTCAAATCGTTCATTCAATTCCTAGTTTGGTAATCACTTTGCATACGTGAACCATATCCTATACTTTCTTTTTCTGTGCTCTAGCTTGTAGTGGCTGCGATGTTCGATGCTCGTTCATAAGGAAGGAGGAGGTGAGGCGGGGGTTTTATTTATTGGTTGTTACAAGGAAAGGGGAAACGTTAGTGTTATTTATGTTGAGAGGGAAAGGTGTGAAGTTAATTATTTTTTTGGAGGAAGTTGGGGAAGGGCCTTTTAGATAGGCCTGTTCAGAGATAGGCAGGTAGTGAGTCATCAGAGATTTCTGGAGACTAGGTGTTCCCTTCTCTTGCCCTTCTCTCCCTCTGCTTCACTTTTCCTGTAATTATCGACTTTTTACATGCTCCCCCAACTGTTCCCTCTCCATTTACGTATCTCTTCATTTCCCGGTATACTTGCGATGTTCTGTTTTTTTCAAACGCTTTCTGTTTCAAAATTCTTTTTCAAGCTTCATGTGACCAGAAGTTTTTGCTTGCTTGGACACGTCCTGAAAAACCTTCCTGATCTTTGGAAAACATCTAACCCCCACAGGTTTTACATTTCCTTTTTTTATTCTTCTAAGCTCCATTTTAAGCCATAATTTAAATAAGCCAAAAAAAAAAAAGGGGCCACAGTAAAATTTAAGGGGTTTTTTTTTTTTTTTTACATATTTACTTTCAGAGAGCATTTAACTTACCCACTCCTCATCCATTTTTTCTCATTAAACCAACTATACTCATATCTAAGTAATATTACTTTCTTTCTTTTCCCATCTTTCTGTAATACAGTGGTTTGGCTATACGAACAGCATGTAAATAAAAGACTTGGTCGAGAAAAAGATGCCAGTGGAACACTGCCGATGTGTGAAGGTTGTGGCAAGATTTATGTCGGAGAAACCTCCGGAGACCTAGATACTAGAATCAAAGGCCACATTAACGCCTTCCGGGCGACGACACTAGAAGTGCCTGCACTCTACACAAAAAAAACCAAAGAACTGCCTGGGAACTTCCCAGAAGCAAGACTTACCATCAAAGAAGGGAACACTCGCAGCAGATTAATGTCTTGAATCCGCAGTTACAGCCAATAGAGATTCGGGTTCATTCTTAATCTCAGAAGATTCAGCAAGTGACACTGCGATCACCTGACCTTACTCGGCTGGCCGCTCACATGTGATTTCATGACCTCACTCAGCTAACCACTCACATGTGACTTCATGACCTCACTTGCCTGGCCACTCACATATGACTTCATGACTTCACTCGGCTGGCCACTCACATGTGACTTCATGACCTCACTTGCCTGGCCACTCACATATGACTTCATGACTTTACTCAGCTGGCCACTCACATGTGACTTCATGACTTTACTCAGCTGGCCACTCACATGTGACTTCATGACTTCACTCAGCTGGCCACTCACATGTGACTTCATGACCTCACTTAGCTGGCCACTCACATGTGACTTCATGACCTCATTCACTCACCCCAGGACCTCTCTCCATCACCTACAAATTCTCGCGTCTCGTTTTTCTCAACGGAACTGATAAAGACTCTGGTGGGCGAAAAAATCTTCACAGTAAAATACCATACCTGGCATTGTAATTTTTAATTTTACATACTCTCATCTATCTTCTGTTTTTTGTTATAGCTTTTATTGATAAACTATATTACCCCCTCGCGCTAAGTTTAGTGTAACAGTTCTTCCTGTGTCTTCAGCCTATCCAGGTGCTGGAGTGACTGTCAGTGTTGCCAAGTGATGGAGTGACTGTCAGTGTTGCCAAGTGATGGAGTGACTGTCAGTGTTGCCAAGTGATGGAGTGACTGTTAGTGTTGCCCAAGTGATGGAGTGACTGTTAGTGTTTGCCAAGTGATGGAGTGACTGGTTAGTGTTGCCAAGTGTTGGAGTGACTGTTAGTGTTGCCAAGTGTTGGAGTGACTGTTAGTGTTGCCAAGTGATGGAGTGACTGTTAGTGTTGCCAAGTGATGGAGTGACTGTTAGTGTTGCCAAGTGATTGGGGTGACTATTAGTGTTGCCAAGTGTTTGGAGTGGACTGGTTAGTGTTGCCCCAAGTGTTGGAGTTTACTGTTAGTGTTGCCAAGTGATGGAGTGGGCTGTTAGTGTTGCCAAGTGATGGAGTGACTGTTAGTGTTGCCAAGTGATGGAGTGACTGTCAGTGTTGCCAAGTGATGGAGTGACTGTTAGTGTTGCCAAGTGATGGAGTTTACTGTCATGTTGCCAAGTGATGGAGTGGGCTGTTAGTGTTGCCAAGTGATGAGTGACTGTTAGTGTTGCCAAGTGATGGAGTGACTGTTAGTGTTGCCAAGTGATGGAGTGACTGTTATGTTGCCAAGTGATGGAGTGACTGTTAGTGTTGCCAAGGATGGAGTGACTGTTAGTGTTGCCAATTTATGGAGTGACTGTTAGTGTTGCCAAGTGATGGAGTGAAATGTTAGTGTTGCCAAGTGATGGAGTGACTGTTAGTGTTGCCAAGTGATGGAGTGACTGTTTAGTGTTGCCAAGTGATGGAGTGACTGTCAGTGTTTGCCAAGTGATGGAGTGACTGTTAGTGTTGCCAAGTGATGGAGTGACTGTCAGTGTTGCCAAGTGATGGAGTGACTGTCAGTGTTGCCAAGGTGGGTGAGTGGGCTGTCAGTGTTGCCAAGTGATGGAGTGGGCTGTAGTGTTGCCAAGTGATGGGAGTGACTGTTAGTGTTGCCAAGTGATGGAGTGACTGTCAGTGTTGCCAAGTGATGGAGTGACTGTTAGTGTTGCCAAGTGATGGAAGTGACTGTCATGTTTCCAAGTGATGGAGTGACTGTCAGTGTTGCCAAGTGATGGAGTGACTGTCAGTGTTGCCAATGATGGAGTGACTGTTAGTGTTGCCAAGTGTTGAAGTGACTGTTAGTGTTGCCAAGTGATGGAGTGCTGTTAGTGTTGCCCAAATGATGGAGTGACTGGGCAGTGTTGCCAAGTGATGGAGTGACTGTCAGTGTTGCCTAGTGATGGATGACTGTTAGTGTTGCCAATGTTGAGTGACTGTTAGTGTTGCCAAGGAGGAGTGGACTGTTAGTGTTGGCCCCAAATGATGGAGTGACTGTTATGTTGCCAGTGTTGGAGTGACTGTTAGTGTTGCCAAGTGTTGGAGTGACTGTTTTAGTGTTTGCCAAGTGATGGAGTGACTGTTAGTGTTGCCAAGTGATGGAGTGACTGTTAGTGTTGCCAAGTGAAAGGAGTGACTATTAGTGTTGCCCAAATGTTGGAGTACTGTTAGTGTTGCCAAGTTTGGAGTGACTGTTAGTGTTGCCAAGTATGGAGTGACTGTTAGTGTTGCCCAAATTGATTGGAGTGACTGTTAGTGTTGCCAAGTGATGGAGTGACTGTCAGTGTTGCCAAGTGATGGAGTGACTGTTAGTGTTGCCAATGATGGGGGGTGACTGTCAGTGTTGCCAAATGATGGAGTGACGTTAGTGTTTTCCAAGTGATGGAGTGACTGTTAGTGTTTTCCAAGTGATGGAGTGACTGTTAGTGTTGCCAAGTGATGGAGTGACTGTTAGTGTTGCCAAGTGATGGAGTGACTGTTAGTGTTGCCAAGTGATGGAGTGGGGCTGTTAGTGTTGCCAAGTGATGGAGTGACTGTTAGTGTTGCCAAGTGATAGAGTGACTGTTAGTGTTGCCAAGTGATGGAGTGACTGTTAGTGTTGCCAGTGATGGAGTGACTGTTAGTGTTTCCAAGTGATGGAGTGACTGTCAGTGTTTTCCAAGTGATGGAGTGACTGTTTTGTGTTGCCAAGTGATGGAGTGACTGTCAGTGTTTCCAAGTGATGGAGTGACTGTCAGTGTTTCCAAGTGATGGAGTGACTGTCAGTGTTGCCAAGTGATGGAGGGGACTGTTAGTGTTTTCCAAGTGTTGAAAGTGACTGTTAGTGTTGCCAAGTGATGGAGTGACTGTTAGTGTTGCCAATGATGGGTACTGTCAGTGTTGCCAAGTGATGGAGTGACTGTCAGTGTTGCCTAGTGATGGAGTGACTGTTTAGTGTTGCCAAGTGTTGGGAGTGACTGTTAGTGTTGCCAAAGGATGGAGTGACTGTCAGTGTTGCCAAGTGATGGAGTGACTGTTAGTGTTGCCAAGTGTTGGAGTGACTGTTAGTGTTGCCAGTGATGGAGTGACTGTTGTTGCCAAGTAATGGAGTGAAATGTTAGTGTTGCCAAGTGGGTGGAGTGACTGTTAGTGTTGGGCCCAAATGATTTGGGGTGACTGTTAGTGTTGCCAAGTGATGGAAATGACTGTTAGTTTTGCCAATGATGGAGTGACTGTCAGTGTTGCCAAGTGATGGAGTGACTGTTAGTGTTGCCCAAGTGTTGGAGTGACTGTTAGTGTTGCCAAGTGATGAAGTGACTGTCAGTGTTGCCAAGTGATGGAGTTTACTGTTAGTGTTGCCAAGTGATGGAGTGACTGTTAGTGTTGCCAAGTGATGGAGAGACTGTGTTCTGCAGAGTCAAGTGTATAACCTCGTGTGATTTAAACATCGACAGCTGGGGCGGAGACTCAGTTAATTAAGTTTATTTAGGCACAAGTACACATAAGTACAATTATCATACATAGTGATAATACTTAGATAACCTCCCAAAAAAGTAAGACTTGGCTGATATTGTCGTACCAGTCAGTAGCTGGTTAGGATATAATGCAGTCAGAGAGTGAGACAGAGAGAGAGAGAGAGAGAGAGTAAAGCAAGTAATAAGTATAATGTATGTGATGGTGTGAGGATGTCATGTTGCCTCAGTGTTGGCACTATCTACTCACCTCCTGCGTTCCAATAGCACCACTGTAGTATTTATATTTAGGTCACGACACACACGCGCACCCTCACACCACACACACACACACATACACACACCACATACACACACACACACACATACACACACACACATACACACACACATCACAAACCCCACACATCACACACACACACACATACACACACACACACACTCACCAAAACACACAACACACAGGGGGGGGACATTAGCTGAGTCTCGACCCCTGCAACCACAATTAGGTGAGTAGGTGAGTACAACACACACAAAACACACACACAACACACACACACACAAACACACACACAAGGTGACAGAAATAAGACAAGAGAGAGAGGGTGGATCGACTGCATTTTTTTGGACTGCAAGAAGGCCTTCGACACAGTTCCTCACAAGAGGTTACTGCAAAAGCTAGAGGAAACAGGGACACATAACAGGAAAGGCACTGCAATGGATCAGAGAATACCTGACAGGGAGGCAACAACGAGTCATGGTACGTGACGAGGTGTCAGAGTGGGCGCCTGTGACAAGCGGGGTTCCACAGGGGTCAGTCCTAGGACCTATGCTGTTCTTGGTATATGTGAACGACATAACGGAAGGGATAGACTCAGAAGTGCCCTTGTTTGCAGATGATGCGAAGTTAATGAGAAGAATCAAATCGGATGAGGATCATGCAGGACTACAAAGAGACCTGGACAGGCAACAAGCCTGGTCCAGCAACTGGCTCCTTGAATTTAACCTGCCAAATGCAAAGTCATGAAGATTGGGGAAGGCAAAGAAGACCGCAGACACAATATAGTTTAGATGGCCAAAGTCTGCAAACCTCACTCAAGAAAAAAGATCTGGGGGTGAGTATAACACCGAGCATATCTCCTGAGGAAGCACATCAATCAGATAAACTGCTGCAGCATACGGGCGCCTGGCAAACCTACGGATAGCGTCCGATACCTCAGTAAGGATTCGTTCAAGACTCTGTATACCATTTACGTCAGGCCCATACTGGAGTATGCAGCACCAGTTTGGAATCCACACCTAGTCAAGCACGTCAAGAAATTAGAGAAAGTGCAAAGGTTTGCAACAAGACAGTCCAGAGCTACGGGGATTGTCCTACGAAGAAAGGTTGAGGGAAATCGGCCTGACGACACTGGAGGCCAGGAGGGTCAGGGGAGACATGATAACGACATTAAAATACTACGCGGAATAGACGAGGTGGACAAAGACGGGATGTTCCAGAGATGGGACACAGACACATGAGGTCACAATTGGGAGTTGAAGACTCAGATGAATCAAAGGGATGTTAGGAAGTATTTCTTCAGTCATAGAGTAGTCAAGCCGTGGAATAGCCTAGAAAGTGACCGTAGTGGAGGTGGGAACCATACATAGTTTTTAAGGCGAGGTATGATAAAGCTCATGAGCAGGGAGAGAGAGGACCTAGTAGCATTCAGTGAAGAGGCGGGGCCAGGAGCTATGACTCGACCCCTGCAACCACAAATAGGTGAGTACAAATAGGTGAGTACACACACACAGTAATGAGATCTAAGAGGATCACAGCAAAACTGATCATGGTACAGTTAACCAAGAGATGAAGAACTGAAAGAAATGGAACCCGGAAGGAGGGCATGATATGTGAACGATTAACATGAAAAAAAGAGAGATCGAGATAGATAATAGATAGATAGATAGATTAGATAGATAGAGAGTGAGAGAGAGAGTGAGAGGAGAGAGAGGAGAGAGAGAGAGAGAGAGAGAGAGAGAGGAGAGAGAGAGAGAGAGAGAGAGAGAGAGAGAGAGAGAGAGAGAGAGAGAGAGAGAGAGACAGACAGACAGACAGACAGACAGATAGACAGAGAGGAGAGACACTGAGTAAACCACTAGCGAAAACACTTCAAGAAGTCAACGAAGACTGTACAGATTTCAGACAGCTAAAAACAACAATAAATATGGTCTAGTATTTATCAAGTAAACAGAAGCATCACTGACTGTTACGGAGTAGTACTGTAAATATATATATATATATATATATATATATATATTATAATTATATATATATATATTTATATATATATATATATATATATATATATATATATATATATATAATATATTAATAAAGCTCCATATATAATGTCATTTTCCTTGTAATATACTGAAAGCGGATGCGTATTATATATTCCCTTAAAGCAAACGCGTTTTATTCCTGTCAGTCAGGCAGTGGCCAGGACAGGAGCAGATGAGAGGTGTGTTTAGTTCAGTACGAGTCAGGAGTCCGGGTGGGACGATCATTATGTTTGGGCGGGTTTGAA
>NC_069424.1:9115598-9125598 GCF_026875155.1 Cherax quadricarinatus | reverse complement strand
AGCTTCTTCACGGAGGTGCAGCGTCAAGGTAGGACACCATAGAGCTGCAGGATGCAGCTCTATGATGTCCTACTGTTCTGAAATGTGGATAGTACTAGAGTGTGAGCGTCGAAGTCAAGGTTCCGGGGGGCTCAAGATGTGGATTACTGGTTAGTTGACATCGTGTCACTGAATGGGAGCAACTTCATTACCTGGGCTAGAGGCAATGGACGGCGGTAAATTGAGGTCAGAAGAAGTGATTCCTGTCCTTCTGGTATGGAGGATCCGGCGGTGATTGAAAGTCTGGACACGTAGTGCTGGAACACTGCCAGTCGTGGACGACTGAGACTCATTCACTGATTTGGCTGAAGAAAAAGACACTCTAAAGAACCAACTTCTGTTGGCACGGAGTTCGCCTTAACAGAGATCTAATAAAAATCTGTGTGCGTGGGTGTCGTCGACGCGTTTAAGTTATTGTGTACCTCATATCCATCTTGTGGAAAGTAGTGGCTAGTTTATTGCGCACCCCATATCCATCTTGTGGATGGTGGTGGCTAGTTTATTGTGTACCCTAAATCCATCTTGTGGAAAGTAGTGGCTGTGTTGTGGTGCACCAAACATCCATCCTGTGTACGTTAGGGATTAGTTTATTGCGTACCTCATATCCATCCTAGAGACACTACAAGAGCAAATGAATACACACACACACATGCACACAAACACACACACACACACACACACACACACACACACACACACACACACACACACACACACACACACACACACACACACACACACACACACATATGGAGAGCCAAGATGTTGGATGTGGTGCTGGAAAACCTCATGCACCAACATGTTAAGGACACTATCAGAGTGAGAGGGGAGGATGAACCAGCAAGATTGGACCTTGTGTTCACCCTGGGCAGTTCAGACATTGAGGACATCACATATGAGAGTCCCCTAGGAGCTACTGACCACGTGGTTCTGTGCTTTGAATACATAGTAGAGTTGCAAGTGGAGAGAGTAACAGGAGTTGAATGGGAAAAGTCAGATTATAAAAGAGGTGACTAAATAGGGTTGAAGAACTTCCTGCGGGAGGTCCAGTGGGACACAGAACTGGCAGGAAAGCCAGTAAATGAAATGATGGAAAATGTAACAACAAAATGCAAGGAGGCAGTGGAAAGGTTTATTCCCAAGGGCAACAGAAACAATGGGAAGACCAGAACGAGCCCCTGGTTTACCCGACGGTGTAAGGAGGCCAAAACAAAGTGCAATGGAGAATGGAAAAAGTACAGAAGGCAGAGAAACAATGAAAATAGGGAGATTAGTCGCAGAGCCAGGAACGAGTATGCACAGATAAGGAGGAAGGCCCAGCGACAGTATGAAAATAAAATAGCATCGAAAATCAAGACTGACCCGAAACTGTTGTATAGCCACATCAGGAGGAAGACAACAGTCAAAGACCAGGTGATCAGACTGAGGACAGAAGGTGGAACTCACAAGAAATGATCAGGAGGTATGTGAGGAGCTAAACAGGAGATTTAAGGAAGTTTTTACAGTAGAGACAGGAAGGGCTCTGGGAAGACAGCACAGAAGGGAACATCAGAGGGAATATACCAACAAGTGTTGGATGACATACGAACAACCGAGGAGGAGGTGCAGAAGCTGCTAAGTGACCTTGATACCTCAAAGGCGATGGGACCGGACAACATCTCCCCATGGGTCCTTAGAGAAGGAGCAGAGATGCTGTGTGTGCCCCTAACCACAATCTTCAACACATCCCTTGAAACTGGGCAACTATCTGAGAAATGGAAGACAGCAAATGTAGTCCCCATATTTAAGAAAGAAAACAGAAATGAGGCACTAAACTACAGACCTGTGTCTCTGACATGTATTGTGTGCAAAGTCATGGAGAAGATTATCAGGAGGAGAGTGGTGGAACACCTGGAATGGAACAAGATTATAAATGAAAACCAGCATGGGTTCATGGAAGGCAAATCCTGACTCACAAACCTTCTGGAGTTTTATGACAAGGTAACAGAAGTAAGACACGAGAGAGAGGGGTGGGTTGACTGTATTTTCCTAGACTGCAGGAAGGCCTTTGACACAGTTCCCCACAAGAGATTAGTGCAGAAGCTGGAGGATCAGGCGCATATAACAGGGAGGGCACTGCAATGGATCAGGGAATACCTGACAGGGAGGGAACAACGAGTCATGGTACGTGAAGAGGTATCACAGCGGGCGCCTGTGACGAGCGGGGTCCCACAGGGGTCACTTCTAGGACCAGTGCTATTTTTGATATGTGCGAACGACATGATGGAAGGAATAGATTCTGAAGTGTCCCTATTCGCAGATTGTATGTGAAGCTGATGAGAAGAATTAAATCGGATGAGGATGAGGCAGGACTGCAAAGAGACCTGGAAGGCTGGACATGTGGTCCAGAAACTGGCTTCTCGAATTCAACCCTGCCAAATGCAAAGTCATGAAGATTGGGGAGGGGCAAAGAAGACCGCAGACAGAGTATAGGCTAGGTGGACAAAGACTACAGACCTCACTCAGGGAGAAAGACCTTGGGGTGACCATAACACCGAGCACGTCACCGGAGGCACACATCAACCAAATAACTGCTGCAGCATAAGGGCGCCTGGCAAACCTGAGAATAGCGTTCCGATACCTTAATAAGGAATCGTTCAAGACACTGTACACTGTGTATGTTTAGGCCCATACTGGAGTATGCAGCACCAGTCTGGAACCCACACTGGTCAAGCACGTCAAGAAGTTAGAGAAAGTACAAAGGTTTGCAACAAGGCTAGTCCAGAGCTCAGGGGAAATGTCGTACGAGGAAAGGTTGAGGGAAATTGGACTGACGACACTGGAGGACAGAAGGGTCAGGGGACAAATGATAACGACATACAAGATACTGCGGGGAATAGACAAGGTGGACAGAGATAGGATGTTCCAGAGAGGGGACACAGAAACAAGGAGTCACAACTGGAAGCTGAAGACTCAGACGAGTCACAGGGACGTTAGGAAGTATTTCTTCAGTCATAGAGTCGTCAGGAAGTGGAATAGCCTAGCAAGTGAAGTAGTGGAGGCAGGAAACCATACATAGTTTTAAGAAGAGGTATGACAAAGCTCAGGAAGCAGAGAGAGAGAGGACCTAGTAGCGATCAGCGAAGAGGCGGGGCCAGGAGCTGAGTGTCGACCCCTGCAACCACAGTTAGGTGAGTACAATTAGATGAGTACAAAACACACATGCACACACACACACACACACACACACACACACACACACACACACACAACACACACACACACACACACACACACACACACACACTCACACACACACACACACATCGGGGCCAGGAGCTAAGTCTCGACCCCTGCAACCACAATTAGGTGAGTACACACACATGCACACACACACACACACACACACACACACACACACACACACACACACACACACAACACACACACCACTCACACACACACACACATCGGGACCAGGAGCTAAGTCTCGACCCCTGCAACCACAATTAGGTGAGTACACACACACATGCGCACACACACACACCCACACACACACACACACACACACACACACACACACACACACACACACATGCACACACACACACACATGGGGGCCAAGATACATGGAGGGCTAAGATGATGGAGGTGGTACTGGAAAACTTCATGTGCCAACACGTAAGGGACACTACAAGAGAGAGAAGAGAGGATGAACCAGCAAGGCTGGACTTAGTATTCACCTTGAGTAGTGCAGATATCGAGGACATCATATATGAAAGACCCCTTGGGGCCAGTGACCATGTGGTTCTAAGCTTCGAATACACAGTAGAGCTACAAGTGGAGGGAGAAGCAGGAAGGCCAGGACGAATGAAGCCAAACTACAAGAAAGGGGACTACACAGGAATGAGGAACTTCCTGAACGGGGTTCAGTGGGACAGAGAACTGGCAGGGAAGCCAGTTAATGAGATGATGGAATATGTAGCAACAAAATGCAAGGAGGCTGAGGAGAGGTTTGTACCCAAGGTAACAGGAATAATGAAAAAGCCAGGATGAGCCCATGGTTTACCAAAGGTGCAGGGAGGCAAAAAGCAAGTGTGCTAGGGAATGGAAGAAATATAGAAGGCAAAGGACCAGGAGAATAAGGAGAGCAGTCGTAGAGCCAGAAACGAATATGCACAGATAAGAAGGGAGGCCCAAAGACAATATGAAAACGACATAGCAGCAAAAGCCAAATCTGACCCGAAAACTGTTGTACAGCCACATCAGGAGGAAAACAACAGTCAAGGACCAGGTAATCAGGCTAAGGAAGGAAGGAGGAGAGACAACAAGAAATGACCGTGAAGTATGTGAGGAACTCAACAAGAGATTCAAAGAAGTGTTCACAGAGGAGACAGAAGGGGCTCCAGAAAGATGGAGAGGTGGGGCACACCACCATGTGCTGGACACAGTGCACACAACCGAGGAAGAAGTGAAGAGGCTTCTGAGTGAGCTAGATACCTCAAAGGCAATGGGGCCAGATAACATCTCCCCATGGGTATTGAGAGAGGGAGCAGAGGCGCTATGTGTACCCCCTAACAACAATATTCAATACATCTATCGAAACAGGGAGATTGCCTGAGGCATGGAAGACAGCAAATGTAGTCCAATCTTTGAAAAAGGAGACAGACATGAAGCATTAAACTACATACCAGTGTCACTGACATGTATAGTATGCAAAATCATGGAGAAGATTATCAGGAGAAGAGTGGTGGAACACCTAGAAAGGAAGGATCTCATCAACAGCAGCCAACATGGTTTCAGGGACGGGAAATCCTGTGTCACAAACCTACTGGAGTTCTATGACATGGTGACAGCAGTAAGACAAGAGAGAGAGGGGTGGGTTGGATTGCATTTTCTTGGACTGCAAAGAAGGCGTTTGACACAGTTCCACACAAGAGATTGGTGCAAAAACTGGAGGACCAAGCAGGGATAACAGGGAAGGCACTGCAATGGATCAGGGAATACTTGTCAGGAAGACAGCAGCGAGTCATGGTACGTGGCGAGGTGTCAGAGTGGGCACCTGTGACCAGCGGGGTCCCACAGGGGTCAGTCCTAGGACCAGTGCTGTTTCTGGTATTTGTGAACGACATGACGGAAGGAATAGACTCTGAGGTGTCCCTGTTTGCAGATGACGTGAAGTTGATGAGAAGAATTCACTCGATCGAAGACCAGGCAGAACTACAAAGGGATCTGGACAGGCTGCAGACCTGGTCCAGCAATTGGCTCCTGGAGTTCAATCCCACCAAGTGCAAAGTCATGAAGATTGGGAAGGGCAAAGAAGACCGCAGACGGAGTACAGTCTAGGGGCAGAGACTACAAACCTCACTCAAGGAAAAAGATCTTGGGGTGAGTATAACACCAGGCACATCTCTGAAGCGCACATCAACCAAATAACTGCTGCAGCATATGGGCGCCTAGCAAACCTCAGAACAGCATTCCGACATCTTAATAAGGAATCATTCAGGACCCTGTACACCGTGTACGTTAGGCCCATATTGGAGTATGCGGCACCAGTTTGGAACCCATACCTAGCCAAGCACGTAAAGAAACTAGAGAAAGTGCAAAGGTTTGCAACAGACTAGTCCCGGAGCTAAGAGGTATGTCCTACGAGGAGAGGTTAAGGGACTTCAACCTGACGACACTGGAGGACAGGAGAGATAGGGGGGACATGATAATGACATACAAAATACTGAGAGGAAATTGACAAGGTGGACAAAGACAGGATGTTCCAGAGATTGGACACAGTAACAAGGGGAACACAGTTGGAAGTTGAAGACACAGATGAATCACAGGGATGTTAGGAAGTATTTCTTCAGCCACAGAGTAGTCAGTAAGTGGAATAGTTTGGGAACCGAAGTAGTGGAGGCAGGATCCATACATAGCTTTAAGCAGAGGTATGATAAAGCTCACGGCTCAGGGAGAGTGACCTAGTAGCGATCAGTGAAGAGGCGGGGCCAGGAGCTCGGACTCGACCTCGCAACCTCAACTAGGTGAGTACAACTAGGTGATGTACACACACACACATGCAAACACACACACACATGCAGACACACACATGCAGACACACACACACACAACAACACACACACACACACACACACACACACACACATGCACACACACACACACACACACATGCACACACATACACACACACACACACACACAAACACACACCGCGGGTTCAATCCCGGCCGGGGGTATGGTTTGAGTCATTACTTGTAACCTAACCTCAGCCTGGCCACTACATGAGTCATTACTTGTAACCTAACCTTAGCCTGGCTACTACGTGAGTCAGTACTTGTAACCAAGCCTCAGCCTGGCTACTACATGAGTAAGTACTTGTAACCAAGCCTCAGCCTGGCTACTACGTGAGTCAGTACTTTGAACCAAGCCTCAGCCTGGCTACTCATGAGTCATTACTTGTAACCTAACCTCAGCCTGGCTACTACGTGAGTTAGTACTTGTAACCAAGCCTCAGCCTGGCTACTACATGAATCAGTACTTGTAACCAAGCCTCAGCCTGGCTACTACATGAATCAGTACTTGTAACCAAGCCTCAGCCTGGCTACTACATGAATCAGTACTTGTAACCAAGCCTCAGTCTGGCTACTACATGAGTAAGTACTTGTAACCAAGCCTCAGCCTGGCTACTACATGAGTCAGTACTTGTAACCAAGCCTCAGCCTGGCTACTACATGAATCAGTACTTGTAACCAAGCCTCAGTCTGACTACTACATGAGTAAGTACTTGTAACAAGCCTCAGCCTGGCTACTACATGAGTAAGTACTTGTAACCAAGCCTCAGCCTGGCTACTACGTGAGTCAGTACTTGCAACCAAGCCTCAGCCTGGCTACTACATGAATCAGTACTTGTAACCAACCCTCAGCCTGGCTACTACATGAGTCAGTACTTGTAACCAACCCTCAGCCTGGCTATTACATGAGTCAGTACTTGTAACCAACCCTCAGCCTGGCTACTACATGAGTAAGTACTTGTAACCAACCCTCAGCCTGGCTACTACATGAGTAAGTACTTGTAACAACCCTCAGCCTGGCTTACTACATGAGTCAGTACTTGTAACAACCCTCAGCCTGGCTACTACATGAGTCAGTACTTGTAACCAACCCTCAGCCTGGCTACTACATGAGTAAATACTTGTAACCAACCCTCAGCTGGCTACTACATGAGTCAGTACTTGTAACCAACCCTCAGCCTGGCTACTACATGAGTCAGTACTTGTAACCAACCCTCAGCCTGGCTACTACATGAGTAAGTTCTTGTAACCAACCCTCAGCCTGGCTACTACATGAGTAAGTACTTGTAACCAACCCTCAGCCTGGCTACTACATGAGTAAGTACTTGTAACCAACCCTCAGCCTGGCTACTACATGAGTCAGCACTTGTAACCAACCCTCAGCCTGGCTACTACATTAGTCAGTACTTGTAACCAACCCTCAGCCTGGCTACTACATGAGTAAGTTCTTGTAACCAACCCTCAGCCTGGCTACTACATGAATCAGTACTTGTAACCAATCCTCAGCCTGGCTACTACATGAGTCAGTACTTGTAACCAACCCTCAGCCTGGCTACTACATGAGTAAGTACTTGTAACCAACCCTCAGCCTGGCTACTACATGAATCAGTACTTGTAACCAACCCTCAGCCTGGCTACTACATGAGTAAGTACTTGTAACCAACCCTCAGCCTGGCTACTACATGAGTAAGTACTTGTAACCAACCCTCAGCCTGGCTACTACATGAGTAAGTACTTGTAACCAACCTCAGCCTGGCTACTCATGAGTCAGTAATTGTAACAACCCTCAGCCTGGCTGCTACATGAGTCAGTACTTGTAACCAACCTCAGCTGGCTACTACATGAGTCAGTACTTGTAACCAACCCTCAGCCTGGCTACTACATGAGTCAGTACTTGTAACCAACCCTCAGCCTGGCTACTACATGAGTAGTACTTGTAACCAACCCTCAGCCTGGCTACTACATGAGTAAGTACTTGTAACCAACCCTCAGCCTGGCTACTACATGAGTCAGTACTTGTAACCAACCCTCAGCCTGGCTACTACATGAGTCAGTACTTGTAACCAACCCTCAGCCTGGCTACTACATGAGTAAGTACTTGTAACCAACCCCAGCCTGGCTACTACATGAGTCAGTACTTGTAACCAACCCTCAGCCTGGCTACTACATGAGTCAGTACTTGTAACCAACCCTCAGCCTGGCTACAACATCAGTCAGTTAGTTTGTTTATTTTGCAAGTTATCTGCTCAGGCCTCTAATTGTATTCCATTCAGATTCATTATTTACTTATCTCTTTACATTGTTTCTAATACTTGACACAGAGAGAAGGAATTTAATGTAAAATTCCATAGGAATTTTACATTAACTTCTTCCTCTCTAAATTTTTAATATCTATTAGAATGTTCTCCAATGAGCAGGTTAGTCATCATGTCTAGTCAAGTACATTCAGAGACGACGTAGAATCAGTAATGCTCAATAACATTTTAATGGCACTGAGGACTCGTAACTTTGCATTTACTGGGGTTGAATTCGAGTTAAAGTGGTCGCTTGGTTGACCAGTCTTACAGTTTGATCAGGTCTGTTCGTATGTTTACAGTGTTCCTATCGCTTTTTATTGTCATTAATTTTATATCATTTACTGACAGGGATTCATTTATCCCTACTGATAAGTCAATCAGGTGTATCAGAAACAGTATCGGTCCCAGTGCTGATCACTGCAGAACTCCACTTCTTATGCTTCCCCAGTCCGACATCTCTTGTTGACTATGCTTTCTTTGTCTCTTCCCTGTTATTCCAGTCTACTGCTGAAATTTTTGCTCCAGTCATTTTCCTCTCTCCTGCCACGCATCATGTCTTCAACACGTCGCTGAATTCCTTGTCATTGCTCATGAGTTTTCCTCAGTCTTATTGCTTAGTCTTTGACTGTCATCCTCCTCCTGACATGACTATGGAGCAATTTCGGTCCAGACATACTTTTTGCTGCTGTGTCATCCTCATATAGTCGATCAGCTTCTCTTCTCACCTTTACATATTCGTTTTTGGCTCTGATGCTAATTTTCCCGTATTTTTTTCTTATTGTTTTCCTCATGCATGGATTTTTGGTTTTCCTCTCTGCATTTTTAGTTGAACCATTAACTTTCTTTTTTCTTGTAATTTCAATTTCTTCTTCTGGATATGAAGTTCTCCTCCGCCTCCTGCCACTCTATCATGCTACGTTCTCTATCATTTCATTTGCTGACTCTCCTAGTTCCTCTGTCCATTGTCATACATTCAGAAAGTCTCTCATCTTTTTAAAGTTCCCTCTTTCGAAATATGGGTTCTCCCGTCCCCTCACTAACTATTCTTCCCCTCATTGTTTACTCTCACGAGGTATTCAACATTCTGTTCTGTTTGGCCACTAGCACCCAGAGGCCTCTAATATTCTATTTCGCGTTTATCAGATGGACTGATGGTAAATATTAGATTCAGTCTTGCTGGCTCGTCCTCTCTCATCTTGATGTCGCCTTGACATGCTGACACATAAAGTTTTCCGCCACTACCTCCATCATGACTCACAAAATCGTAATGACACGATTGCAAACGAACTACAGTAAGGGTGGCCCAGTGGCTTTTGCGCTGACCAGGAGTTTTACGACTCACTCGCCGTGAGTTCAGTCCCCACCCGTACCGTGGTTTGTTTGCCTCCATCATCTTAGAAGTTCATCTTTCTGGTCCCCCATACTGGTTCCAGTTCTCTGAGTCAACGTCTTTGTAGCTGAACCTTCCTATGATTTGTAGTTTTTCTTTGGTCATTGTGGGTTCTTCTTGCTGCTCCTGTCATGGTGTCGACCAATGCTTTGTTGCCTTCATAATCCTGCCCTGATCTTGTTGTTATTTGTTGGTGAGTTGTAGATCACTGCTAC
>NC_069424.1:9095598-9110598 GCF_026875155.1 Cherax quadricarinatus | reverse complement strand
CATGATATGTGAACGATTAACATGAAAAAGAGAGAGATCGAGATAGATAAATAGATAGATAGATAGATAGATAGATAGATAGATAGAGAGTGAGAGTGAGAGAGAGAGAGAGAGAGAGAGAGAGAGAGAGAGAGAGAGAGAGAGGAGAGAGAGAGAGAGGAGAGACAGACAGACAGACAGACAGATAGACAGAGAGGAGAGACACTGAGTAAACCACTAGCGAAAACCTTCAAGAAGTCAACGAAGACTGTACAGATTTCAGACAGCTAAAAAACAACAATAAATATGGTCTAGTATTTATCAAGTAAACAGAAGCATCACTGACTGTTACGAAGTACTGTAAATATATATATATATATAATATATATATATATATATATATATATATATATATATATATATATATATATATATATATATATATATATATATATAATAAAGCTCCATATATAATGTCATTTTCCTTGTAATATACTGAAAGCGGATGCGTATTATATATTCCCTTAAAGCAAACGCGTTTTATTCCTGTCAGTCAGGCAGTGGCCAGGACAGGAGCAGATGAGAGGTGTGTTTAGTTCAGTACGAGTCAGGAGTCCGGTGGTGACGATCAGTATGTTTGGGCGGTAGTTTGAATAGGTAATTTTGGTAAGTTTTTTTTAGTGTGTACCATAGGTGTTTATGTTTACGTGCTCTCATGTTTATTTGTAAAGCCCTAGCATGCAGGGACCTGTGTTTGGGAGAGTATTCAACGTTTCCACTGTAGGCTATGTAACCTGCAGAAAGAAGGGGGGTGTCATGGAGCCTTCCTGTTCATAAATGTTCATTAATTTGTTTACCTCATTAGTAGCAGTGTGCTAGTGAGTTAATGTGAACTGGAGTGTGGTGGCTTTTTGTAGTAGTTGTAAGTTATATATAAGATACTATTATTAATATTATATATATTTTTGTATAGGTGACTTTGTTTGTCCTTCCATATACTACCTGGAGGAGGCTACCTGGAGGGCATTCCGGGGATCAACGTCCCCGCGGCCCGGTCCACGACCAGGCCTCCCGATGGATCAGGGCCTGATCAACGAGGCTGTTACTGCTGGCCGAACGTAATCCAACGTACTAACCACAGCCCGGCTGATCCGGCACCGTCTTTAGGTATCTGTCCAGCTCTCTCTTGAAGACAACCAGGGGTCTTCCCGTAATGCCCCTTATTGCTGGTGGGAGGCTGTTGAACAGTCTTGGGCCCCGGACATTTATTGTGTTTTCTCTTAGTGTACCAGTGACGCCCCTACTTTTCACTGGGGGTATGTTGCATCGCCTGCCAAGTCTTTTGCTTTCGTATGGAGTGATTTCTGTGTGGATATTAGGGACCAGTCCCTCCAGAATCTTCCAGGTGTAGATTACGATATCTCTCTCTCGCCTGCGCTCTAGTGAGTGCAAGTCAAGTGCTTCCAGGCGCTCCCAGTAGTTAAGGTGTTTGATGGAACTTATACGTGCAGTAAAGATTCTCTGTACATTCTCTAGCTCTGCAATTTCACCTGCCTTGAATGGGGATGTTAATGTACAGCAGTATTCCAGCCTAGAAAGAATAAGTGATTTAAAAAGGATCATCATTGGCTTAGCATCTCTTGCCTTGAATGTTCTCATTATCCATCCTATCAGTTTCCTAGCAGATATGATAGTGGCATTGCTGTGATCCTTGAAGGTGAGATCCTCTGACATTACCACACCCAGGTCCTTCACATTACTTTTCCTCTCTATTGTGTGATTGGAGTTTGTAGTATACTCAGTTCTAGTTATTATTTCCTCCAGTTTTCCATAACGAAGTAGTTGGAATTTGTCTTCATTGAACATCATATTGTTCTCTGTTGCCCATTGGAAAACTTGGTTTATATCTTCTTGGAGGTTAACAGTGTCCTCAATGGATGACACTCTCATGCAGATCCTAGTATCGTCTGCAAAAGATGATACAGTGCTGTGGTTTACATCTCTGTCTATGTCTGATATGAGAATAAGGAACAGGATAGGTGCGAGTACTGTGCCTTGTGGGACAGAGCTCTTCACTATGGCAGCATCTGATTTAACTCTGTTTACCACTACTCTTTGTGTGCGATTGGTTAGAAAGTTGAAGATCCATCTGCCTACTTTGCCGGTTATCCCTTTAGCACGCATTTTGTATGCTATTACACCATGGTCGCACCTGTCAAAGGCTTTTGCAAAGTCTGTGTATACTACACTCACATTCTGTTTGTTTTCCAGTGCGTCTAAGACCATATCATAGTGGTCAAGCAGTTGCGAGAGGCAGGAGCGACCTGCTCTGAAACCATATTGACCTGGGTTGTGCAGTTTTTGGGAGTCCAGGTGGTTTGCTATCCTGCTTCTTAGAACTCTTTCAAAGATTTTTATGATGTGGGACGTTAAAGCTATTGGTCTATAGTTCTTAGCTACTGCTTAGCTGCCACCTTTATGGAGTGGGGCTATATCCGTTGTTTTTAGTGACTGTGGAATCTCACCTGTGTCTAAGCTCCTTCTCCATAGCATACTCAGGGCCCGTGAGAGGGGTTTCTTGCAGTTTTTAATGAACACAGAGTTCCACGAGTCTGGGCCTGGGGCTGAGTGCATGGGCATGTCGTCGATGGCTTTCTCAAAGTCTAGTGGAGTTAAAGTTATGTCATAAATCTGGCCTACATTGGCAGGGTTTTGAGGCTCATTCATGAAAAAATTGTTTCGATCATCTATCTTTAAACACTGAGTCATACTGCAATTTCAGTATCTCGCTCATTTCTTTGTTGTCGTCAGTGTAGGATCCATCTTGTCTGAGCAGGGGCCCTATACTAGAAGTGGTTTTTGACTTGTTTTTGGCGTATGAAAAGAAATATTTTGAATTTCTTTCAATTTCATTAATTGCTTTTAGCTCCTCTTGTCTCTCCTGGATCCTGTATGAGTCCTTTAACTTCAGCTCAATATTTTCCACTTCCCTGGTTAGCACTTCCTTCCGTGTATCAGATAATCTGGCATTCTTGAGGAGCTCAGTGATTCTTCGTCTTCTCCTGTAGAGGGAGCATCTCTCTCTCTCCAGTTTACTTCTTCTTTTCTTTTGTCTTATAGGAATATACCTTGAACATACTTCAGCTACCAGGAGGGTGATCTTTTCGAGGCATTGGTTAGGGTCCATGTAATTTAAGATATCCACCCAGCATGTTTCATTTAGGGCATAGTTTACCTGATCCCAGATGATGTTCTTGTTGAAGTTGAATTTGGTAAAGGTACCCTCATAACTGAATGCATCGTGCCAATCAGGACTCCTGTGCATGCAAGTCTGAACTTCGATTAGACTGTGATCAGAATTTGTTGTTTTTGATATTGTTATATTCCTTACCAGGTCCTCATTATTTGTGAAAAAAAGGTCCATGTGTTCTCCAGTCTTGTTGGCTCCACTATTTGCTGACTTAGGGTGTGTTTGTTGCAGAAATTCAGCAGCTCCTGCATGTGTGACCTTTCATCTGAGCTACCTCCAGGGATTATTTCTGCTACGACATTATTTGCTATATTCTTCCATTTTGTGTGTCTTAGATTGAAGTCACCAAGAAGCAAGATGTTTGGGGATGGGGCTGGAAAGTTGTCCAGACAGGAGTCGATTTTGACAGTTGTTCTTTGAACTGTTGGGAAGTTGCATCCGGTGGCTTATATACAAGTACAATGACAAAATTTTGGTTCTCGATTTTTATTGTCAGAACTTCAACTACATCATTTGTGGTGTTCAGTATCTCTGTGCAAATGAGTGACTCTTTGACGTACAGGCCAACCCCCCCTTGTTGCCTGTTCTTTCTGTCGCATCTGAAAAGGTTGTATCCAGGTATCCATATTTCACTGTTAAAGTAATCTTTTGCGTGGGCCTCTGTGAAGGCTGCAAACAGTGAATTTACTCCTCTAGAAGTCCACTAATGAAAAGGTATTTTGTTGTTTGTGGATGGCTTAAGGCCCTGTATATTAGCAAATATAAATGAGGTTGTGATGCATGTTTGTTGGGGGGGATTTTGTTGTTGGCATCAGTAGCTGTGAGCCCGGAGGCACCAATGGCTGTGCCTCCAGTCCAACAAGGCTCCAAGGTGGTGGACTATTTTGATTATCTCTTTCCATTTTCTATCTTCGTTTCCTACCCCTAAAAAATCACTTGGGGTGTAGTCATAGCTACTATGATGTGTTGTATGGGGTGTGTGCCTCCTGGTCCCTTTTAGATAATATGCAGTGCAATTGGTATTGCAACATTGTTTTTCAAGGACTGAAGACTGACACATCTCCGGGTGGAAGTATTTGTAAGAGGTAGAACGACACACTACCTTAGACAGGAGGTCACAGCATTTTTTGGGATGCTCAAAGTTGCATGCCCCATTCGTTTTCCCTGATATTCTGTGTTTACAGATGCCCCAAATATAGTATTTGCACCATTTTGTTTTTGGCTGGGTACAATTCGTGCTGGATTGTATTCTTTAATCTGTGCTGGCCCTAGGGCTGAAACTACAGTCCCATAGCTAATCCAGAGACACCACCATCTGCTGTCATGGCACCAACATTTTTCCTGGGAGGGGATTCCCCGACTACATCTGTACTAGAGGCTATGACTGTGATGGTTGCAGAAGAGTCTACCCTAGAGGAGGGCTCCTCTACTACATCTGTACTAGGGGCTATGGCGTTGGTGGCTGTGGAGGAGTCTTTAACTGAATCCGGATTTTCACAATGGCTGGGGTCTGAGTATGGGTCAGCCCTAAGGCTGGGGACTGAACTAGCTGTTGTTTTTGTTTCCCGTTTTTTTCTAGTGTGTATCTGCTTATTTTTGGGTCAGTTGTTGTAGACTGGGCATTCTCTGTGTTAGACTTTACTCCTCTCCTATCTTCCCATTCTTTATATATATTCCAGGTAGACTATTCAATAGTTCCTCCTTTTTTTCGTGTTTATTGTTTATTAACCTCCTGAGTGCTTTCCTGATATCTGTCCATAGTTCCACATCCCTGTTACAGATCCAGAAACACCTATTTAGATAGATGTCATTTTTGGTTGCAGTGTTTATTCTTGCACAGGTAACATGATGTTTTGAAAAGCAAAGGTTGCATGTGATTCTAGATTTTTTCCCAAGAGCCTTTTCACATGTCCCACAGGTATACTGTACTGCCATCCTGCCTGTATCCTATTTGCAACTGGGTACCACAAGAACCTGATCTTCACTTTACCTTTCAGCTCTGCACGCAGGTGTGGCTGTTATAGGTCAATACATGGGTATGTGGGATGTAATTAGTATGGAGACTTATTACCCATTAAAAACTTTTATGTTGTATAACATCATATATCATACATCCTACAGCATCTGATTCCTGTCATGATCAGTGCTGTTTATCTTGTCCTGGACAGTTATATGTAGTGGTGGTGGCTGGGTTTCGGTGATGAAAGGTAGTTCGGTGGTCAAGGGTTTGGGGTATGGGTGCCAGCAGGGGGGGAGGTGAGGACCATCCCCGCTGGTTGGGGTGTCGGAGGGGGAGGGTGGCTAGAGGATTTGGTGGTGGTTATCCTTTTCCACTATCCAGTCACTGCATGTTCACTGTTTCCCTGCACATTAATCAACTATCTCTTATTTTATTATTTCTACTATGGCTTAATACTTACCCAGTTTGTATCCCCACGTCTCCACTTTGCTTGGTTTGGTGATAAGTGGGTCTGTGGTACGGGTGCCAGCAGGGGGGAACAACCCCCGCTAGTTGGGGTACGAAGGGGCGGGGGGATCAGTGGGGTGACCGTAAACTTGCGCAGTTTTTTCCCATATAATTACACCATAGCTTACACTAGCACTCGGTTTTAAAAGGATTACTCTCATCCACAATTCAGTACACTATATCACTGCCTATTCAAATCCTTTTTCCTCGTTATAACACCTGTACGATAGTTTACATTTCTCTGTCGCCTCTGGCAATAATTTTCCTGGTGGTGGTCAACCCATATATATATTCCATATATTGTACACTATGTATGGGTTACCTGGAGGTTACCTGGAGTTATTCCGGGATCAACGCCCCCGCGGCCCGGTCCATGACCAGGCCTCCCGATGGATCAGGGCACTGATCAACTAGCTGTTACTGCTGGCCGCACGCAGTCCGACGTACGAGCCACAGCCCGGCTGATCCGGCACTGACTTTAGTATCTGTCCAGCTCTCTCTTGAGGCAGCCAGGGTTTATTGGCAATTCCCTAATGCTTGATGGGAGGCTGTTGAACAGTTTTGGGCCCCGGACACTTTGGTGTTTTCTCTTATGTGTACCATGGCGCCCATCTTTTACTTTCGTAGGGGGTGATTTCTGTGTGCAGATTTGGGACCATTCCTTCCAAGATTTTCCAAGTGTAGATTATGATATATCTCTCCCTCCTGCGTTCCAACGAGTACAAGTCAAGTGCTTCAAGCGTTCCCAGTAGTTAAGGTGCTTGACAGAACTTATACGTACAGTAAAGGATCTCTGTACACTCTCTAGATCTGCGATTTCACCTGCTTTGTATGGGGATGTTAATGTACAGCAGTATTCCAGCCTAGAGAGAACAAGTGATTTGAAAAGGATCTCATGGGCTTGGCATCTCTCGTTTTGAAAGTTTCATTATCCACCTATCATTTTCTTTTTCACGTGCGATCGTGGCACTGTTGTTATCTTGAAAGTGAGATCCTCAGACATTACTACTCCCCGGTCCCTTACATTATTTTTTTCCGCTCTATTGTATGGCCGGAGTCAGTAGTATACTCTGTTCTAGTTATTATCTCCTCCAGTTTTCCATAACGGAGTAGTTGGAATTTGTCCTCATTGAACACATATTGTTTACCATTGCCCACTGGAAAACTTTGTTTATATCTTCTTGGAGGTTATTTGACAGATTGCTGTAATCCACAATTTCAGATCACTATATCACTGAACATCAATACCTCACCATTCGCTATATTCCTTATATGGTATGAGGAACAATCCTTCAGTATAAAACACGACCCACTGTATGGTATCATCTGTAGGCCTACACACTGCTCTTCTCACTTTTATTAATATTAATATTTTATATTCTCCGGTGGTTTTAGCAGTAATCCTTTTCCATTTCTTAACTTTTCTGCTCTCTGAGTTTATGCTAACCCTGATCTTTATTTCCCCTCACTGATCTACGTTCACTGCTAGTCACAAATCATTTCCTATATGGCACCTTCCATAACAACCGTTATACTGAGCCTGGCACTCTACACATAGCACTGTAAAACTAGTTTTTTTCCTCTTCAATGGACACTGATGCTTCCCTTCTGTGGGTTTACAAACGTATATGCACTTTAGGCTTCACACGCCTATTTTCCACACACTGTCCCCTCTGGGACCTCCGATACACGCGAAATTGGCGGAGCTCAAACACGCGTGACTTACCTGGAGAGTTTACCTGGAGAGAGTTCCGGGGGTCAACGCCCCCGCGGCCCGGTCTGTGACCAGGCCTCCTTAGGTCAGTGTCCCAGGATGCGACTCACACCAGTCGACTAACACCCAGGTACCCATTTTACTGATGGGGAACATAGACAACAGGTGGAAAGAAACACGTCCAATGTTTCTACTCTGGCTGGGAATCGAACCCAGGCCCTCGCCGTGTGAAGCGAGAGCGTTAACCACCAGGCCACCAGAGCCCCCAATAGAATACAAATGCACTCATGCACAAATGCACTTCCGGACTCATGCTTCATTATTTAATATGAGTACATACTGGCCTATGGTTTGCTGTCTTTTTCAGATTAATTTTATAACCCCTAGACAGCAGTGTGAGCAGCCTGTAGGAGCCAGGAACATTTTCTTTAAGTTGCGACATCAAAGTCGTAACACTGACCCACACACCAGTATATCTTATACACATAAAAACCTAATCGAATAGATAATGTGGGTGGGGGGTTAAAGGGATAGTGGAAGTACTTAGAAAGGCAGGGGTTGGCAGCCAGCACGGACTGGAATACTGTGAACAGATAACGGTGGTGATTATGTAGAAAAGAGAGAGATATGGGTGGAGTGTTGTTGCGCGGCCTGGCACGAGGTTGGGCACTCTTCCTCTCACTAAAATCGTCCAGACATTGGATGGGAGGGATGGAGAATGGCACTTGGCTGGAGCCAAACATAAATTATGTCAGGAATTATCATGTCGGTAACCATGGCAATGGTACCATGCATCATACAGTAAGCATGACAATGGTACCATACATCATACAGTAACTATGACAATGGTACCGTGATTCATACAGTAACCACGACAAATGTACCCTTGCCAGCACAGTCCTCACTTAAGACGCAGGTTCACCCTCCTTCAAGGAAGGTTACCAACCACTAACCTAAGATGACCCGCGTTACATCCACTTATCCACTGAGGCTGCCACTACCCACGCTCTGTGCATTAATGTACACACGCACACACACACACACACACATACACACACACACACACACACACACACACACACATACACACACACACACACACACACACACACACACACACACACACACACATATTTGCGTATTTAATGCATTTAAAGGGATATAGAGTAACACAGCAGCACGGTGAGTTTATTTACATATATGACGAGAAGTCAGACGATCTAAGCACAGCTATGATTATACAGGTGAGGTTAAGCAATCCACTGGATGGATGGATAGAATGACTATCGCTGAACATGATCAAACAAGTCAAGAAAGATTAATAGAAAATTAAATAGGGAAAATTTAACTTAAAAATATAAAATAGAAGATTTAAAGGTCTCGTTACTGGAAATACAGATGAGATGAAGAAGAGAGAGGTGATGAAGAAGAGAGAGGTGATGAAGAAGAGAGGTGATGAAGAAGAGAGAGGTGATGAAGAAGAGAGAGGTGATGAAGAAGAGAGAGGTGATGAAGAAGAGAGGTGATGAAGAAGAGAGAGGTGATGAAGAAGAGAGAGGTGATGAAGAAGAGAGAGGTGATGAAGAAGAGAGAAGTGATGAATCAGGGGGGGGGGGGGGGGGGGAAATTCTTTAAAGTTAAGGATAATATCAGAAGGAATTAAAGGTTTAAGAAAAATTAAGTAAAGACAGGAATTAGAAAAGCAGATCCAGGTGCATAAGGTATTGATGGGGTGAGTGTAAGAAAGCTAAGGGATAAGAAGAAAGTTGAAGAGAGATGAAAAGTTAGGTTGGAAGGAGATGTGATCAACTAAAATAAGGAAATTAGTGAAGGGAATAGGTTTGAAAGCTTAGTGAAGGAGATTGAAAGCATTCAGTGAAGAGATTGAAGTCAAAAACTTAGTGAAAGGAGATGAAAGCTTAGTAAGGAGATGAAAGCTTAGTGAAGGAGATGAAAGCTTAGTAAAGGAGATGAAAGCTTAGTGAAGGAGATGAAAGCTTAGTGAAGGAGATGAAAGCTTAGTAAGGAGATGAAAGCTTAGTAAAGGAGATGAAAGCTTAGTAAAGGAGATGAAAGCTTAGTGAAGAGATGAAAGCTTAGTGAAGGAGATGAAAGCTTAGTGAAGGAGATGAAAGCTTAGTGAAGGAGATGAAAGCTTAGTGAAGGAGATGAAAGCTTAGTAAAGGAGATGAAAGCTTAGTAAAGGAGATGAAAGCTTAGTGAAGGAGATGAAAGCTTAGTGAAGGAGATGAAAGCTTAGTGAAGGAGATGAAAGCTTAGTGAAGGAGATGAAAGCTTAGTAAAGGAGATGAAAGCTTAGTAAGGAGATGAAAGCTTAGTGAAGGAGATGAAAGCTTAGTGAAGGAGATGAAAGCTTAGTAAAGGAGATGTAAATGAGCTTAGTAAAGGAGATGAAAGCTTAGTGAAGGAGAGATGAAAAGCTTAGTGAAGGAGATGAAAGCTTAGTGAAGGAGATGAAAGCTTAGTAAAGGAGATGAAAGCTTAGTAAAGGAGATGAAAGCTTAGTGAAGGAGATGAAAGCTTAGTGAAGGAGATGAAAGCTTAGTAAAGGAGATGAAAGCTTAGTGAAGGAGATGAAAGCTTAGTAAAGGAGATGAAAGCTTAGTGAAGGAGATGAAAGCTTAGTAAAGGAGATGAAAGCTTAGTAAAGGAGATGAAAGCTTAGTGAAGGAGATGAAAGCTTAGTGAAGGAGATGAAAGCTTAGTAAAGGAGATGAAAGCTTAGTAAAGGAGATGAAAGCTTAGTGAAGGAGATGAAAGCTTAGTAAGGAGATGAAAGCTTAGTGAAGGAGATGAAAGCTTAGTGAAGGAGATGAAAGGTCTGGAAGAATATAAATCTAAGATTGAAGATAGTTTTGCCAAATTCACACGAAGGACAGACTGAACTACAGGTGGTGTTACCTGAACAATTCTCTGCTAGAATCAATATTAGTCAAGAAATTAAACAGAAGATTGCAAATAACTCTAAGTTATTGAGTGACGTTGTTGACACAGATAAAAACACTTAATGATTTTGACTGTGTCGAAAAGGAAATAAAATCAGGAATAGGAATATCAAAGGTTAGGTTAAATCAGGAAACAGGACAAGTGTTTCCTGACGCGAGTCTTAGTCAGATGATGACCCGCCGTTGAAGCTTTTGGTCATTTGACCGAGGCCTTCCGCTGGCTTACTGCTCCACCCCTTTAAAAATTAGGGTTTTAAGTATCAAAGAGGAAGAACAACGCATAAACGAGACGATAAAATGCATCGTGAATTTCGGCTTTCAAGAACATATTGTGGCACAAACTGAAGACGTATTGGAAGACATGAGACAAATAAACACAGACCACTGATAATAACATTTACACAGATTAATGACACAGAAGAACGTTCATAAGAAGTTAAAGACGATAACAAGATCTTTGGAAGGAGGACAGAGTGAAAATAAAAGATTCCATAAATATTTCTAAGACGTTGAATGAATGGGGAAGTGAGGAAAAAAAATTTTTTACAGAGTAACAAGGAAATAAAAACGCTTCAAATGGTTTCCCAAGAAATAAATAGGAATAACGGAAACAATGAGAATAATTTTTTTTTTTAAGATTTTGTACACTGATACAGATGGAGTCATCTCAAAAAAGATTAGAAGTTACGGATGTTATATATGGAAAGAAGTCAAAATGAAGAGGAGGGTAGTTTTAAAGGCGATTGTTATTGAGGACAATTACTGAGTGTGGAGGAGAGGGTGAGTAGAGGAGAATGAAGGAGGACTGAGTGTAGAGGAGAGAGAGAGTAGAGAAGAATGAAGGAGGACTGAGTGTAGAGGAGAGAGAGAGTAGAGAAGAATGAAGGAAGATTGAGTGTGGAGTAGAAAGAGAGTAGAGAAGAATGAAGGAAGATTGAGTGTAGAGGAGAGAGAGAGTAGAGAAGAATGAAGGAAGACTGAGTGTGGAGTAGAGAGAGAGTAGAGAAGAATGAAGGAAGACTGAGTGTGGAGTAGAGAGAGAGTAGAGAAGAATGAAAGGAGACTGAGTGTGGAGGAGAGGGAGAGTAGAGAAGAATGAAGGGAGACTGAGTGTGGAGGAGAGGGAGAGTAGAGAAGAATGAAGGGAGACTAGCATGACATTGTTGATAAAAGATTCTCTTCAAGTTATGTAAAAGGAAATCCAAAACACCGAAAATGTTGAAATTTTAGGGATAAAAGTAGAGAAAATGAGGAAACCCTAAATAGCCAGTGTAGATAAGTCACAATTTAATAATACTTGAGAAAGACCAAAGTTGGTTAATATAAATGAAAAATTTCATAATAATCTTAGAGAAATATTGATGAAAAGTGACAGCGATGAGGATCAAGTTATTGTACTTGGGAATTTTAACTATAAACAAGTAAACAGGGCAGCCTGTGAGGCTGACACTGATGACATATAAATGGTCAATAAATTTCCTCATTATATGACAGGCATTTTTCAAGTCACAGAATGGATGGGACTCGAACCCATGGCAGACGAGGCCTAAAACTCAACGACCAGTGTGCTAACCACTGGATCAGCTGGCGCTAATAGGATTCACCCAACTTATACATCATGAGAAGGTTAGCATGGACCATTACTGTGACCCTAAATGCAAGTTTTTTGACAGACAATTCCCACACCAGCGTGGCTGTGTCGTGCTCTAGCTCAAGTCCCTTCAAAGCCGCCACCATGATTCACGAAACTGTAATAACAAATGCAAACGAATCACAGAATGGATGGAAGTCGAACCCATTGCAGGTATTTTTTAATGATGCAACAACATGTAAATGTAGCGACGAGAATGAGTGGTAGCAAGACCCCATTTATATTAGATTAATGTTTACTCCAACAGCGGAGGAAATCTTCAACATAACCTACTTCAACCCACTTGGAAAGAGCGAATAATGTTCTATTGGTAATAACATATACATTGAAATACAACTTAAGATATAATAAGAAATTAATAAACAGGAGCGATGAGATTATAAGGGAATTATAATGCTTTAAAAAAATTAGAGAATTTAATGAAAGAATATAGTACAAGGAACATATGACGTATATAATCTGTACAAAGAGTTTTGTAATTGAAGAATGATAAGGAATGATTTAATAAAATGTGTTAGAGAGCTAAGAAGAAGAAAAGACATTACGTGGAGCCAATATGGGAAAGAAGACAGTCAAGAAACTGACCAGAGAATTAAGGAAATTATAAATGGATATACAAATGTAAAGAGATAGGAAGAGAAAAATTTTAAAGGGGAAACAATAGAAAATAGCAAGGTAGAATCTAACCTGTTCGTTTACGAATATGTAAAAAATTAACTACACGTTAAAAAAAAAGAATAAATCAGGATGACAAAATCAGTGAAGCAGAGGAAGACATGTGTGAAGTACAGAGTAGAAAGTTACAGTCTTCACACACACACACACAAATATTTTTCTCGTAGGAGATTTTAGTCGCAGAGAGACAACGAATTAGAAGATACTGAAATAAACTAAAGAAGACGTAAAGAAATTATAGGAGCACTCGGGGCAACACCTGGGCTCTTAAAACACTCTACACATGACGTACTCGGGGCAACACCTGGGCTCTTAAAACACTCTACACATGACGTACTCGGGGCAACACCTGGGCTCTTAAAACACTCTACACATGACGTACTCGGGGCAACACCTGGGCTCTTAAAACACTCTACACATGACGTACTCGGGGCAACACCTGGGCTCTTAAAACACTCTACACATGACGTATTATATACACGTTCAAATATTTTTTTTAAGATTCCACTGGAAGATAAGTCAGCAAGCACATGAGAGACGACACGTATTGTGACTGCTAATATGAGGGTGAAGAAGATCCTTGAAACTATAAGTCAGTTAGGTTGACAAGTGTTGTGATATTAGTGGGAAAAAAAAATTAGAATATAACTGAGTTAACACTTCGACAATAATAACATACTAACTAGTAAACAATTTAATTTTTGGCCTAAATATTCATGTATATCAAATTTATTCAGTTATTATGACAGAGTTACGAAAGTTATTCAAGAAAGAAATGGACTGGCAGACTGTATTTACCTGGTTTATAAGAAAACGTTTAGTAGAGTTCCCCATGAAAAACTAATTTAAAAATTCAAAATACAGAAGAAATTAAAGGTAAATTATATTACAGTGGATGAGAGGCTTTGTTGGAGAGGAAAATAAAATTAGTTATACGAGGAAAAATGTCTGCCTGGGTAGACGTTACAAGTGGGGTGCCACAAGGCTATGTACTTCACCCAATAATATTCCTAATTTATATAAATGATTTACCAGAAGGAATTAAAAAAACATATGAATATGTTTGTAAAGGATGCAAAAAAACCTTATGTAAAATTATTAACGAAAATTAGTGTTGGTAATAACAAGAGTATCTGGATACAGTGAACTCCTGGAGTGATAGATGGATGAGGGAATTTATTGTAGACAGATGTTATGTACTGAAAATGGGAAAGTGAAATCAGGCCACCTGAAGGTTATAGAGTGTCAGGAAATATTGAAAGTATCAGAGAGAGTGAAAGATCTGAGAATTATTGTTGACGAACATTGTTATTGAAAGACCATGTAAATGAAACTGTGAGAAGTGTGTCTTGTTGGTGAAGTGTGTCTCGTTGGTGAAGTGCGTCTTGTTGGTGAAGTGTGTCTCGTTGGTGAAGTGCGTCTTGTTGGTGAAGTGTGTCTTGTTGTTGAAGTGTGTCTCGTTGGTGAAGTGTGTCTTGTTGTTGAAGTGTGTCTTGTTGTTGAAGTGTGTCTCGTTGGTGAAGTGTGTCTCGTTGGTGAAGTGTGTCTTGTTGTTGAAGTGTGTCTTGTTGTTGAAGTGTGTCTCGTTGGTGAAGTGCGTCTTGTTGGTGAAGTGTGTCTCGTTGGTGAAGTGCGTCTTGTTGGTGAAGTGTGTCTTGTTGTTGAAGTGTGTCTTGTTGTTGAAGTGTGTCTCGATGGTGATGTGTGTCTCGTTGGTGAAGTGTGTCTTGTTGGTGAAGTGTGTCTTGTTGGTGAAGTGTGTCTTGTTGGTGAAGTGTGTCTTGTTGGTGAAGTGTGTCTCGTTGGTGAAGTGCGTCTTGTTGGTGAAGTGTGTCTTGTTGGTTGAAGTGTGTCTTGTGTTAAAGTGTGTCTCGTTGGTGATGTGTGTCTCGTTGGTGAAGTGTGTCTCGTTGGTGAAGTGTGTCTCGTTGGTGAAGTGGTCTTGTTGGTGAAGTGTGTCTTGTTGGTGAAGTGTGTCTCGTTGGTGAAGTGCGTTTGTTGGTGAAGTGTGTCTTGTTGTTGAAGTGTGTCTTGTTGTTGAAGTGTGTCTCGTTGGTGAAGTGTGTCTTGTTGTGAAGTGTGTCTCGTTGGTGAAGTGCGTCTTGTTGGTGAAGTGTGTCTTGTTGTTGAAGTGTGTCTTGTTGTTGAAGTGTGTCTCGTTGGTGATGTGTGTCTCGTTGGTGAAGTGTGTCTCGTTGGTGAAGTGTGTCTCGTTGGTGAAGTGTGTCTTGTTGGTGAAGTGTGTCTTGTTGGTGAAGTGTGTCTCGTTGGTGAAGTGCGTCTTGTTGGTGAAGTGTG
>NC_069424.1:9030598-9090598 GCF_026875155.1 Cherax quadricarinatus | reverse complement strand
AACGTTCCTTCCGGCGACGTTCCTTGAAGGGACCTTGATCTCAAGGTCAAGGTCCATCCAGTATGCCTTCCACTCTCCAGACACTGTAAGGCCCTTGCGAATTTACCTAGAAGTGGCAGCACATGGTACTGGAGAAAAACTTCTCTCTCCCTCCAGCAGAAACATGGCTGAGCACCAGGCAGACGATTATTTTAATATTGACTGGGAGTCGATAAACCTGTAGGAGTCATACAGTGTCTGGAAATGAGCAAGCACAGGTTTTAGTATCTTTGGTGTTAGTACATCTGGTGTTAGCTCCCCTGGTTTTAGTACCCCTGGTGTTAGTACACTTAGTGCTGGTACCGCTGGTGTTAGTAAGTTCTGGTGTTAGCACATCTGGTTTTAGTACAATTGGCGTTAGTACCCCTGGTGTTAGTACCTCTGGTATTGGTACCCCTTGTGTTAGTACCCCTCTGGTGTTAGTACAACTGGTGTTAGTACCTCTGGTGTTAGAACCCCTAGTGTTAGTACCCCTAGTGTTAGCACCCCTGGTGTTAATATCCCTGGTGTAGTACGCCTGGTGTTAGTACCCTTGGTGTTTGTACCCCTTGTTTTAGTACCCCCTGGTATTAGCACACTCCTGGTGTTAGCACCCCTCGTGTTAGTACCACCTAGTCCTAGCACCCCATGGTGTTAGCACCCCTGTTTTTAGCACCCATGTTGTTAGCACCCCTGGTGTTAGCACCCGTGGTGGTAGCACCCTTGGTGTTAGCACCCCTGGTTTTTGAACCCCTGGTTTTAGTATCTCTGATGTTAGCACCCTTGGTGTTAGCACACCTGGTGTTAGTACCCCTGTTGTTAGCATCCCTGGTGTTAGTACCCCTGGTGTTAGCGCTCATGATATTAGCACCCCTGGTGTTAGTACCCCTGGTGCTAGTACCCCTGGTGTTAGCACCCCTGGTATTATGACCACTGGTGTTAGACCACTGGTGTTAGCACCCTTGGTGTTAGACCACCGGTGTTAGCACCCCTGGTGTTAGGACCACTGGTGTTAGCACCCCTGGTGTTAGAACCCCTGGTGTTAGGACCCCTGGTACTAGTACCCCTGGTGTTAGCACCCCTGGTATTAGGACCACTGGTGTTAGCACCCCTGGTGTTTGGACCCCTGGTGCTATCACCCCTGGTGGTCACAGTCTACATTATCACCTTGTTGAGCTAATAGTGACCTAACACACTGATGAAATACGAACATATGTCAAGAATGACAGCACATGACACACTGACGGTCACTAATACTTTCTGTCTTGTCTCGGAGAATTTCCCCTCCTACCTGTTGCTGTCTTGCAACATTGCATAGCTCCTGACGACGTAGGAGAGGGCGAAAGATCTAGAACTAGAGATTTCAATCCCCATGTATATTGTTCTACACAGCCCACTACGACTGTGTCATCCTCATCCCAGGGAAAGAGTGCGGCTGCAGCATGACTGTAAGCTACTTCGAGTCGAACTCACTCAAGATCCAGACGGTAAAACACTCAGGAGTTTCTGATGGCAGAAATATGAAGCCACAGCAGCGATGAGGTGTTCGTAATGAGGCTGCTTCAGTGTTTGTCTTCATTCTCATCAAGAAGTGTATGGAACAGAAGTGCCAAGATTGTTTTACCTTTCTGTTGCTGTTGTTATTGTTGTTGCTGTTATTACTGCAGTTACTGTTGTTGTTACTGCTGTTGTTGTTACTACTGCTGTTGTTGTTGTTGTTGCTATTGTTGTTGTTACAACTGTTGTTGTTGTTGCTGCTTTATTAGTATGGCCTGGGTAAGACAACACAGTCGGGTTCATGCACTCGCCGTTGCCTCGTCAGCCTTCGTTGATTCGTAACTAACGAAGAGCCTCATTTGGGTTCATCGGCGCAGTTCAGCTGATCATACCGCCCAATAAACGTAAGTATTTTGCAAAACATTCAGAGAAGATATGACAACGTTAATCTTCCGTATCAGAAATTCGAAATCCTCCCCACGAAGATTCAGTAAGAATCCTGAACTTGCTAACTCTTAAAAGACGTAGAAATAGAGGAAGATGTGTCTAATGTGTCTAAGATGTGTCTAACTAAGATGTGTCTAACTAAGACAGAAGGATTGATCACGTAACATCAAGTAGCGTCAAGTAGCATTATGGAAGCTGTACGGAAAGCTCCTGGGCCGAGTGAAGGAGTTCAGTTGGGTTACAGTTGGTACCTCTGCCGGAACATAATACAGTATTAGTTCCGGATCTTCCGAGATCCGGGGTTGCCTAGACGGTGGTTCGAGTCCTTTGTCTACCCATCTCTCTAAGAATATATAATGGCAATTTTTCCAGTTTTCCCTTTCAATAAAATTAAAACAAAATTGCTGCTGTGTTGTGTATAATAGACTAGACAAGCCTGAAGCCTCCCCGGGGGGGGGGGGGCGGGGGTCCCGCTCATACACCTAATTCTCACCAGCTGGAAAACCTTCAAGGCTAGCTAAGAGTTCCTAAGCCGTCGACACATCTGCTGCTGCTGCTGCTGCTGCCGCTGCTGCCACCGCCGCCGCCGCCGCCGCCGCCGCCGCCGCCGCCGCCGCCGCCGCCGCCGCCGCCGCCGCCGCCGCCGCCACAAGACACTCTTGGAGGGTTGTCTTCCGCGTGTTGAAGTCTTGGAAGGTGTCTGCCGTCATAAATTTCCATTCTTGGTATCTGCCAGGACACTTTTCATCTAACTTCCTGCAAGAATAACTTATTTTCAGGCAAGAATAAATTACTGTGGTCCCCCCTGTGTTAGACTTGCTTGCTAAACCCGTAGGGGGTCACTCATCGCCTGGGGAATGAAACTTAACCAGATTTAACTCAAGGAGCGAAGGTTAGCCGTAATTAGATTAAGAGCCATTTATTAGCATCAAGATTCTCTCTTTGTGTGTCTGTCTGTCTCTCTCTCTCTCTCTCTCTCTCTCTCTCTCTCTCTCTCTCTCTCTCAGTGTCACTCTCTTTCTCTGTCTTTATTTACACAAGGGTTTAAACAGTGTTAGGTTAGAGCTCTTGAATTTATTTACAAGTTAAGAGCTGTCACTTACCTCAGCAGGCCGACAGGCTGGCGTGCCTACGAGAGGCCTGGCTACAGAGGGCAGCACCAGCATGGCGCGAAATATGAACTAAGCTGGCAGACAGCATGGGCTGTCTGTGCAGACAGTACAGGCTGTCTACAGGCCAGCGATTTTATTTTGATCAACTAACTTTATTTCCTTGATGTTGTTATGCTGTACGAACATGTTCCAGACTCGAGTCATCCTGTGAATGTATGATCTCAGATGAAGTGTTGTTCTTGAGAAGGATACAACCAGGGTGTAGTTGCTGTTTGCTGCCCGTCTTATGGTGTAAGAGCTGTTTTCTCGCTGTCCGGGAAGTAGAGCCAAGAGAACATTGACCTTGTACATAACAGTAAGACCATCCATGTCTCTCCGATGTTGAAGGATCTGCTGAAATAAGTGATTTATCCAGGCAGGGTCCAGGTGAGAGATAAATTATCTTGCTTGGTTCTCTGTTCTGTCCAGAAGTAGTAGATGAGACGAGGGGGAAGGGAAGGTAATCCAAGACAGTGGAGCATACTCAAGGTGTGAGTGAAGTTGTTTATCATACAAAGTTTTGCAGTATCTACTGTAGAGTAGGTATGAGATACACCTTCTTGGTTGCCTTGCTTACCAGATTTACCACTTGGTTCTTCATAGATATTTTGTAGTCAAATTTCACCCCTAGGATATTCACCCTATCCCAGAACTTCAACACTCTTCTCTTCATTCTCACCGCTGCTCCAGCATTAACCTCATGGTGCCTGGAGACCATCACCCTTCGTGTTTTCCCATAAGCAAATGTACCCTGCCATTGTTTTTCCCTCAGGCTGATAAATCTGTAAGATAGTGATTGATGTAACTGAAAGCAGTTGGCATTATCTCTCTTAGATAAGTAAATTTCAGCGTACTGTCGTCTGCATAGGCACTGGTTTCTGGGATGAGTTCAAGAAGGTCATTAAAACAGATATTCAATAACAACGGCCCAAGCGCACTTCCGTGTGGAAATTGACTCTGTCCCGTTGAGAACTACTCTTAGAGAGCGACCTTGAAGATAATCATTAAGGAGGTGTAACAGAACCAGAGAATGGCAGTGTTTGCAGTTTAACCGAGACTTCCTGGTGCAACGTCAAGAAGTTCATCAAAATCTCGCTGCATAAGATGTCGGTTGAGGTCACCAACAATTATAATATTGACATTTATGTTGAAGCAGAAGTGAGTCCACACTCTCCACCAGGAAGATAATGATGTCTGCTTGCTGCCATTGATGTCTGTCTGTTTGTCTGCCTGTCTGTCTGTCTGTCTGTCTGTCTATATCTCTCTGTCTCTCTTTTTATTTTTTTTTTCACAGGGTTTGACAAGGTTAAGTTAAGGATTCCTAACTTTATTAACAAGATAAGAGCTGTTGCCTACATCAGCTCATTTGAAAGCATTTTTATTGTTATGAGACATACAAGTAGGGAACAGGATGAAGTTGGAGCCATCTGTGGGCCAGCATTTTCATTTGATCAACTGACTTCATCTCGTTGACATCATAATACTGTACGAATGTGTTCCAGACTCGAGTTGTCTTGGGAATAAATGATCTCAGATGGAGTGATGTTCTGGAGAAGGGTACAGCCAGAGTGAAGTTGCTGCTTTCTGCCCGTCTTGTGGTGTAGAAGCTTGCTTCACACTGTCCTCGAAGTGGATCCAAGTGTGGTACTTTGACAATATTGGCCTTGTACGAAACAGTAAGGTCACCCACATCCCTCCTGTGTTGAAGGCTCTGCTGAAATGACAGATCTATCCAGGATGGGTCCAGGCGAGAGATGAAATGTCTTGCTCTGTTCTCTACTCTGTCAAGCAGTCGCAGATGAGAGGGGGGGGGGGCAGGCAAACCAAGAAAATGGGGCATATTCAAGGTGTGAGCGTACTTGTGCCTCGTACAGAATCTTGCAACCCCTACTGTCATGCAGATGCCAGATACGGCGAAGTGCTGTAAGCTTCCTGGCTGCCTTGTTTGCAAGATTTACAACGTGGTTCTTCATGGTCAGTTTGGAGTCAAAATTCACCCAAGGATATCAACTTCTTTCCCAGGTACCAACACCCTCCCATTCATCCTTACTACTGCACCGGCATTACCATCATGGTGCCTAGAGACCATCATCATTTGTATTTTCTCAGGTGCAAATGTTACTTACCATCGGTTTCCCCAAGCTGATATAGCTCTCAGCTGGTGATTGATGTAGCTTAGAGCAGCTGACATTTCTTCTCATGGATAAGTAAATCTCTCTCTCTCTCTCTCTCTCTCTCTCTCTCTCTCTCTCTCTCTCTCTCTCTCTCTCTCTCTCTCTCTCTCTCTCTCTCCTCTCTCTCTCTCTCTTTCTCTTCTCTCTCTCTCTCGCAGCTTGTACATGGTGACATCAATGAATGTAGCAGAATTCGCTTACAATAGATGATGTTGCAACACTGAGACTATTGTAAATGATATTGTAACACTGAGAATTGTAGAAGATGTTGCAACACTGAGACTCTTGTAAAAGATGTTGCAACACTGAGATTCTTGTAGATTCTTGCAGAAGATATTGCAATACTGAGTGTCTTGTAGATGTTGCAACACTGAGACTCTTGGAGAAGTTACAATACTAAGGCTCCTGTAGATGTTGCAACACTGAGGCTCTTGGAGAAGATATTGCAACTCTTAAATTCTTGTAGATGATGTTGCAACACTGACACTCTTATCTGATATTGCAACATTGCAACAATCACCTGAGAGCATCATGGGGAGGATGACGTCATCATCATGAGAGACTTCTCTCTCCCCCATTTCTTCCCCCATCCCCTTTCTTTTCCCCTTTTCTCCCCTCTTTTTCCTATGCCCCCTGCCATCATTTTAACCCTTTCTTTTTTCCTCTTCTTCTCCTCCTGCATATACAATACACCATTCTTTGTACCTACTTCTTTTTCCTCATTACATGTCTTTTTTTCCCATAATCTCCCACTTCTTTCAATTTCTTACCTCTTCTCCCATACCTCCTACCCATTTCTAATGCCATCCCATTATTTTCCTATCACCCATTTATTCTGTTCCCTATCGTCATTTTTTTTTCATTCTCCAGCGACCCTCTCTCCATCATCTCCTAACCTTTGTTCCCACAATGTAACTATCATGCAGAGCAGTGTAGCAACACACTGTGGGTGCTCCCACAGTGTAACTATCATGCAGATCAGTGTAGCAACACACTGTGGGTGTTCCCACAGTGTAACTATCATGCAGAGTCAGTGTAGCAACACAATGTGGGTGTTCCCACAGTGTAACTATCATGCAGAGCAGTGTAGCAACACACTGTGGGTGTTCCCACAGTGTAACTATCATGCAGAGCAGTGTAGCAACACACTGTGGGTGTTCCCACAGTGTAACTATCATGCAGATCAGTGTAGCAACACAATGTGGGTGTTCCCACAGTGTAACTATCATGCGACAGTGTAGCAACACAATGTGGGTGTTCCCACAGTGTAACTATCATGCAGAGCAGTGTAGCAACACAATGTGGGTGTTCCCATAGTGTGACTATCATGCAGATCAGTGTAACAACACAATGTGGGTGTTCCCACAGTGTAACTATCATGCAGAGCAGTGTAACAACACAATGTGGGTGTTCCCACAGTGTAACTATCATGCAGAGCAGTGTAGCAACACACTGTAGGTGTTTCTAAGTGTAATAAACATGCAATCCTGTGTAGCAACACCACGTTGTTGCGTAAGTTTATCATGACATGGAAACACTGTTGCACATTATATCAACAACTCAGGGCAAACACTGTGGGTGTTCCGACGCACCAGTGCTACATCAGACAGTGTAGCAACACGACTGTGGTGTCACACAGTGGTAACAGCAACGCGTTGACCTTGTCTTCTGTAAGTGTATATCATGTCGAGTATTTGAAAACTGTGGTGTGTTCCGTGGTAATTTGGTGTAGCATGTGGTGTTCTGTTTTTGTGATGTAGTGGTGTAGCAACAATGTTGGGTGGGTTAAGTGTCGTATTCGGCGTGTGAACTGTGGTGTTTGTGTACTATATGCGAGCGTGTGCAACCTGTGTGTAGTTGTGTGACTTGGTGCAAGGTGTTGTGGGTGAACAGTTTTACTTTGCGTGCGTGTAGAAACACTGTGGTGTTCTCACAGTGTAACTAGTCATGCAGAGCAGTTGTAGCAACACACTGTGGGTGTTCTCAACAAGTGTAACTATCATGCAGAGCAGTGTAGCAACACACTGTGGGTTCCACAGTGTAACTATCATACAGAGCAGTGTAGCAACACACTGTGGGTGTTCCCACAGTGTAACTATCATACAGAGCAGTGTAGCAACACACTGTGGGTGTTCTCACAGTGTAACTATCATGCAGAGCAGTGTAGCAACACACTGTGGGTGTTCTCACAGTGTAACTATCATGCAGAGCAGTGTAGCAACACACTGTGGGTGTTCTCACAGTGTAACTATCATACAGAGCAATGTAGCAACACACTGTGGGTGTTCTCACAGTGTAACTATCATACAGAGCAGTGTAGCAACACACTGTAGGTGTTTGTATGTATAAAATCATTCTCCTTGTTGATGTTCAACCCACGTCTGGTTGCGTAAGTTTATAATGACCTGTTGCATCATTATTGCACACCTCTGGGCAACACAGACTGTGATTCCTGACGGCACCTTCAAGACTGCTCACCATCAAGACAGTGCAGGCAACACTGACTGCTGTAACATTGGTACAGCACGCTTGACCTTGTCTTCTGTAATTGTGTGATGTAATGTTGAGTATTTGAAGTGACTGGTGGTGGTCGTGGGTATTGTGGTGGTTGTTGTGGTGCTTGTTGTTGTGGTTGTTGTGGTGGTGGTATTGTCGTGTTGTGTTGTGGTGGTTTTGTGGCGTTTGGCTGGTGCTGTGATGTTGTGGTGGTGTTGTGGTGGTGTTGTGGTGGTGTTGTGGTGGTGGTTATCTGTGTTGTAGTTGTGTTGCTGTGGTGCAATGGTGTTGTGGTGGTGTTGTGGTGGTGTGTATCTGTGTTGTAGTTGTGTTGCTGTGTGCAATGGTGTTGTGGTGGAACTGAAGTTGTGATTTGGTGGTGTTGTGGTGGTGTTGTAGTGGGTGTAGTGGTTGTGATGGTGGTTGTAGTGGTTGTGATGATGATGATGGTGATGGTGGTTGTAACAATGGTTGTAGTGGATGCGATAGGATGGATAATGAGAACCTTCAAAACTATGGATGCCAAGCCCATGACGGTTCTCTTCAAATCGCTTATTCTCTCTTGGATGGAATATTGCTGTACACTAACGGCCCCTTTCAAGGCAGGCGAATTTGCACACCTCGAGAACGTAAAGAGAACTTTCACGGCACGCAAGCACGATAAAGCATCTAGATTACTGAGAACGGTCAAGTCACTTGATTGGTACTCCCTGGATCGCAGGCGAGAAAGATACATCCTAGAAGGACTAGTCCTTAATCTGCACATGAAAATCACTCTCTCCAAATGCAAAAGACTCGGCAGGAGATGCAACATCCCCACGAGTGCAATAAAAGAGACAACACAAAAAATGTCAAGGGCCCAAGACTGTTTAACTGCCTCCCGGCATACATAAGGGGGATTACCAATAGACCCCTGGATGTCTTCAACAAGGCGCTGGACAGACACCTAAAGTCAGTTCCTGACCAGCTGGGCTGTGGCTCATATGTATGTCGATTTACTGATCAGGTCCTGATCACTGCGAGGGCTAATCACGGACCGAGTCGCAGGGGCGTTGACCCCCGAAACCCCCTCTTCCCTCCAGGTTTGGTTATAGTGGTTGTGACGATGGTTGTAGTGGTTGTGACGAGGGTTGTAGTGGCTGTGACGATGGTTGTAGTGGTTGTGACGATAGTTGTAGTGGTTGTGACGAGGGTTGTAGTGGTTGTGACGAGGGTTGTAGTGGTTGTGACGATGGCTTTAGTGGTTGTGACGTGGGTTTTGTAGTGGTTTTTGACGATGGTTGTAGTGGTTTTTGACGATGGTTTTAGGGGTTGGACGATGGTTGTAGTGGTTGTGGGCGATGGTTGGGGGTGGTTGTGACGATGGCTTTAGTGGTTGTGACGATGGTTTTGAAGTGGTTTTTGACGATGGTTGTAGTGGTTGTGAAGATGGCTGTAGGGGTTTGACGAGGGTTTTATGGTTGGCGATGGTTGTAGGGGTTTTGTGCGATGTTGTGTGGTTGTGAGAGGGTTTGGGGTTTGGTTGGACGGGGTTGTGTGGTTGTGCGATGGTTTGGGGTTTTTGGGGGTGGATGGTTGTAGGGTTGTGAGTGGTTGTAGGGGTTTGTACATGGTTTAGGGGTTTTTGGACATTTTTTGTAGTGGTTTTTACAGGTTGTGTGGTTTGGAGGTTTTTAGTGGTTTACATGGTTTAAGTGGTTTACATGGTTGTGGGGTTAAAATGGTTTTGTGGTTGTACATGGTTGTGGGGTTTTTGTACATGGTTGGTGGTTGTGAGTGGTTGTAGGGTTTGGTTTATTTTTTTCTATTTTAGGGTTTGAAATTTTTATTTGTCGAGGGGGTTGTTTTAACATTTTATTTGTGAATGGCTTAGGGGAACAAATTTTGGGGGAAAACATGGTTTTATAATAACAATATTTGGTTTGGAACAAATTTATGGTTAAACCCAAGGGTTTTTTTTAACATTCTTTTTACAATTTTTTTTTAAATTTATTTTTTTTTAATTTTTATTACTATAAATTCCTTTCAAAGGTATTACAATAAATTTAATTTACATTTCTCATTTATTTTTTTTTTTAACCATCACCCCTTTACACAAAATTCCCTTAAATTCCCAAAACATCTTTTAAAAACTCCCATCCTTCAACAAACACTACATTATATTCTCTCTACTATATCTATATACTACTACCCTCTATTACTCACTACTACTACTACTACTACCTCTATACTATATACTACTATACTACTACCTCTACTATACTACTACTACCTCTATATACTAACTACTACTACTACCTCCATTATCTATTCCCTTCTACACTACACTACTACTCCCTCTACTACTCTCCCTATTACTACTACTACCTCTATTACTCTACTTCCCTACTACTACTAACTACTACTACCTCTACTACTGCTACCTCCACACCTACTGCTATTTCCTCCACTAACCTAACATAATTTAACTTAAACTAACTAATCCTAACCTAACCTAAATTAGTCTAACCTAACTTAACCAAAACTAACCTAACCAAACCTAACTTACCTTAACCTAACTGAACCTAAACTAACCTAACCTAACCTAAGTTAACCTAACAAAATTTAACCTAAACTAACCTAATTTAACCTAAGCTAGCGTAAACTAACTTAACCTAACCTAACCTAATCTTGTCTCGCAACCCGGACATCAGTCCGCTCGTCAACAACGTCTGAAAATAAGACACTGAGCAGTGAACGTCCAGACTTAATAGAAAACCTCCAGTACAAAGACGAGGTTCAGACTGAGGTTCCAGTAGCATCAACACTTCATGGAACATTCCTCCTTTCATAGTGAACTCTGCTTTTCTTTCTCTCCAGATCCAGGGACACCAAGTAGCACCCAGAGAAGCACTGAACACGAACCACAGATGTAGTGCTTGTGTGTGTGTGTGTGTGTGTGTGTGTGTGTGTGTGTGTGTGTGTGTGTGTGTGTGTGTGTGTGTGTGTGTGTGTGGTTGTGAAGAACTCAACAGCTGAGCTCACAAGACGTCTGGGTGCAACGCGACGGTGCAACAAGCTATTTGCATGCAACAGCTACACAGCAACACCAACACTGTTATGACAAGCTCCGCAAACTACCGCTGAACCAACAACGACTTTCTAAATATGAAAGTACCGTTACTTCAGGAAGCACCGGCCTTTTATGCTATGTAAATGAGCAACAGTGTTACTATGTCATGTAAATGTCTGTTACTGTAAATGTCTATTAATATAAATGTCTGTTAATGTAAATGTCTGGTAATTAACAGCCAATTAAAATTATCTATATAAACATTCGGGCTTTACGCAATTTATCAAAGCTAATGTTAACCAATTTTACTTCACTTTATTAAAAAAATATACATGTAAAATGTATATATGTATATCTGCATATATATTAAAAAATAATAACCCACACATAATATGAAAAAAAAATTTTAAAAATAAAAACTTTAAAATTTTTTAATAAAAAAAAAATATAACAGGAGAGAACCCCTTGACTTCTTCAACAAGAACTCTTAAAAATTTTCCTCTTAGTTTAAGTTAGATGACAGTCGACCTTCAGTGATGACAGACGACCTTCAGTGATGGGCAGCGACCTTCAGTGATGACAGCGGGCCTTCAGTGATGACAGTCGACCTTCAGTGAGACAGTCGACCTTCAGTGATGACAGCGACTTCAGTGATGACAGCGACCTTCAGTGATGACAGACGACCTTCAGTGATGACAGTCGACCTTCAGTGATGACAGACGACCTTCAGTGATGACAGTCGACCTTCAGTGATGACAGACGACCTTCAGTGATGACAGTCGACCTTCAGTGATGACAGCGACCTTCAGTGATGACAGACGACCTTTTAGTTTATGACAGCGACCTTCGTGTGACAGACGACCTTCATTTATGACAGCGACCTTCAGTGATGACAGTCGACCCTTTAGTGATGACAGACGACCTTCAGTGTGACAGACGACCCTTTAGTGATGACAGCGACCTTCAGTGATGACAGACGACCTTCATGATGACAGACGACCTTCAGTGATGACAGACGACCTTCGTGATGACAGACGACCTTCAGTGATGACAGGACGAACCTTCAGTTTATGACAGCGACCTTCGTGATGACAGACGACCTTCAGTGATGACAGCGACCTTCAGTGATGACAGCGACCTTCGTGATGACAGCGACCTTCAGTGATGACAGACGACCTTCAGTGTGCCCCGTCGACTTCATGATGACGCGACCTTCAGTGATGACAGTCGACCTTCAGTGATGACAGACGACCTTCAGTGATGACAGACGACCTTCAGTGATGACAGACGACCTTCAGTGATGACAGACGACCTTCAGTGATGACAGACGACCTTCAGTGATGACAGACGACCTTCAGTGATGACAGTCGACCTTCAGTGATGACAGACGACCTTCAGTGATGACAGACGACCTTCAGTGATGACCCCGACGCCTTCAGTGATGACAGGGCGACCTTCAGTGATGACAGGGCGACCTTCAGTTTATGACAGTCGACCTTCAGTGATGACAGACGACCTTCAGTGATGACAGTCGACCTTCAGTGATGACAGACGACCTTCAGTGATGACAGTCGACCTTCAGTGATGACAGACGACCTTCAGTGATGACAGACGACCTTCAGTGATGACAGACGACCTTCAGTGATGACAGACGACCTTCAGTGATGACAGTCGACCTTCAGTGATGACAGACGCCTTCAGTGATGACAGACGACCTTCAGTGATGACAGGACCTTCAGTGGATGACAGCGAACCTCAGTGATGACAGCGACCTTCAGTGATGACAGACGACCTTCAGTGATGACAACGACCCTTTAGTGATGACAGTCGGGCCTTTCAGTGATGACAGACGAAACCCTTCAGTGATGACAGACGACCTTCAGTGATGACAGTCGACCTTCAGTGATGACAGACGACCTTCAGTGATGACAGACGACCTTCAGTGATGACAGACGACCTTCAGTGTGACAGACGACCTTCGTGATGACAGACGACCTTCAGTGATGACAGCGACCTTCAGTGATGACAGACGACCTTCAGTGATGACAGACGACCTTCAGTGATGACAGACGACCTTCAGTGATGACAGACGACCTTCAGTGATGACAGACGACCTCAGTGATGACAGACGACTTCAGTGATTACAGACACCTTCAGTGATGACAGCCGACTCTTCAGTGATGACAGACGACCTTCAGTGATGACAGACGACCTTCAGTGAGGGAGGACCTTGATGCTGCTGAAGTGCTCTTGATCCAAGGAGTAGGTATTACCTTCCTCCCTTCTCAGGTGTGATATTCCCAGTAATTTAGAACCTCCACACAGTAATAATAATAATAATAATAATAATAATAATAATAATAATAATAATAATAATAATATAGTGATAATTGTATATCTCTAAATATATACCAAAAGATGTATATGTCTGTCAGTGTATATACGCCGACATATGTATAAGCCTTTCGGTATATAAACACTGGGTAAATGTTTATACCAACATTAGGAAGTCAAGTCACCTTGACAGGTGTTAACGAGGTGACTTACAACAGTCTTCATGACACTAGTGTAGCCCAGAGGTCTTTTAAACTAATTAACTCACTGAGAGGAATGAAACGTTAGCTAATGGGGGGTTTAAAGCCTACCAACTACACCATGTTCACGAAGGTCCTCTTCACCACCAATCAAGAGTACATTTAACACCTGATGTAGTTACCAGAGTAAATTCTCAGTGTGTTTACACTGAGAGATTTGCTCCGTAGGATGTATATCTGACTCTGGGAGGTACAGTGGTACAGAGGTACAATGGTGCAGTGGTAAAGCGGCACAGTTGTGCAGCGGCACAGTGGTACAGTGGTAAGCGTACAGGCGGTACAGTGGATGCAGCGGGACAGAGGTACAGTGGTAAAGCGGTATAGTGGTACAGTGGTAAAGTGGCACAGTTGTACAGTGGTAAAGCGGTACAGTGGTACAGTGATGCAGCGGGACAGAGGTACAGTGGTAAAGAGGCATAGTGGTACAGTGGTAAAGCGGTACAGTGAAACAGTGGTACAGCGACACAGTGGTACAGAGAGCAGTACAATGGCTCACTGACAAAGCCATGCTCACAGCTCCAATTCCTTGGATTAAGCGCCCTCGCAGTTATAGTGCCCAGCATCTCGAAAATCTACCAAATTTTCAAGTTTTTTTTTTTTAGAAAAGACGTTTAACGTAAGATTATGAAGGAGAAAGCATTTGTATACAGAGTGATGCGTTATGCACAGTGTTCGTTCATTAGTGATTATCTGTGTATCAAATACAACAATAACTACCACATTCTTCATTGCTGATGTATAATCGGAATATATATTAGGATATATTATATATATATATATGTATATATATATATATATATATATATATATATATATATATAAATATATATATATATAGTATAAAATATATGTATATAATATAGTATATCTATATATATATTAATATATATATATATATATATATATATATATATATATATATATATATATATATATATAATATATGTATATATAATAATATATATAATATATATATATATATATATAAGCACTACAACCCAACTGTGAAAGAATATAGAAATTTCCAAGCGCTTTTCGTGACCTACTCACATTATCAAGGAGCATTAATATTATATATATGTTCGTGCCGAATAGGCAGAATTTGCGATCTGTTGCTTCAATAGCAACGTTCAGTCTTCCAATAGGACAAGTGAAAATTTGTGTATGCAATAATTTCCTCCAAAATTCATTCTGAACCTAACGGAAAAAATTATAATTCACTGTGTTTCTTTTGTATTAAAATCACTGTAATCCAAATCTAAAATATATTTAGTTGGGTAGGCAAAAAATAAATTGTTCTTGTTGTAATAAGTTTAGGTACAGTTTTTCCTAAAGTTTCTTTGGTACAAAATTAAAAAATTTACATTAAGCTTTAATGAAAAATATATATCTTTAAGTGTATAAGAGAAAATTTTAGAAAGGACTAATTTTAAATGATTCTTGCCTAATTGACCATTTTTTACATATTTCGCACGACATATATATATATATAATATATATCATATATAATATATATATATAACAAAATATATATATATATAGTATATATATAGTATATATATATTATATTATATATATAATATAATATATAATATATATATATATATATATATATATATATTTATATATATTATAATTTACCAAACCGCGGTAGGCCAGGACTCGACCCTACGAACCTTGTGCCGCCTCCAGAGACAGCACAATGTACGTATCACCTAACCACTAGGCCAGCGAACCTACAAAGAAAACAAGCGCACAGTACGGAGCTATGTGTTTGCCTTGATCTGAGGACACTCGTGGCAGTGGTATATCACGAGTTAATTTCAGCCTGCCGCAGTTTGGTAAATGGTTTAAAATCCCTTGTTTCGTGATTTCATTACTATATAGACTGCTTGTTGAGGCGGGTATTCAAACAGGAGGAGGCTGAAATTAATCCTTGAGATACCACTGCCACGAGTGTCCTCGGGCCAAGTCAAACACAGCTCCGTTCTGTGTTCTTGGTTCTTCCACGGGCCACCAGACCCGTGGCCTGGTGGCAAAAGCTCTCTCTTCACAAGGTGAGGGTCCACGTTCGATTCCCGGCGATGGCTGAAACACTGGGAGTGTTTCTATACACCGCTTGTCTATTTTCCAACATCAGTAAAAATGGATACCTGGGTGTTAATCGACTGGTGTGGGTTGCATCCTGGGACAAAAACTGACCTAATTTTCCTGAAATGCTCAGCATAACAAGCGGCTTTCTATATAGTAGTATGTCAGTGATGTCAGCTAGGACTGTATACCTTGTACATGTACTTGTAGTAAATAAACATATTATTATTATTATCAATTCAAATGTGTGAGAATTAGTTACAATAAAGAGAGATATACTGGGAATAAGGTAAACTGAGTTATTTACATTACCATTAAAGAGAGGATCAGCTTACAATAATAGGTACATGAATGTTGCAGCTCCTGCCACTCAGTTTCTCTCTCTGTCTCTTAACAAGGACCTTGATGGAAATAAAACACTTTGATTTTTTTTTGATTATCCTAGGTAAATTACACATATGTAACTATACGTTTGATGAGTGCCGGGAGTTTATCTACTCCCAGAGCCCGGCCATGGGCCAGGCTCATCTGGTGCTTGTCTGGTTAACCAGACTGCTGCTGTTGGTGGCCCACAGCCCCACATATCCAACACAGCCTGGTTGATCTGGCACCTGGTGAAGATACTTGTTCAGTTTCCTCTTGAAGACTTCCACACTTGTCCCTTGTTGGTTTGATGCTGATTAATCTGGGACCACGAATGTTGATACAGTGTTCCCTTATTATGCTCACTGCACTCGTACTTTTCACTGGGCTTTTCTTGCACTTCCTCCCATATTTCTTGCTCAAGTGTGTTTTTATGGCTGCGTGCAGATTTAGGACAAGGCCCTCAAGCACCTGAAAGGTGCTTGAGGGCCTTGTCATGTATCTCTCCCTCCTCCCCTGCAGTGAGTACATATTTAAGATTTTAAATGCTTTATTGGCTCTGTGCGGGCCGTACACTGTCTTAATATTTGTTCCAATTCTGATATTCCTCCCTTACGAGAGATTTAAAACATGTCACCATTGGCACTATTTTTCTTGTTTTGAAGATTCTCATTACCCACTCCGTCATCCTCCTGGCTGTTGTCACCTTTGTCTTATGTTTTTTTTAAAAGAAAGGTCAGTTGACATAATTATTCTCAAATCAGTCACACGTTCCTTTCGTTCTATTTGACGATCCTGTTGAGTTTTGTATACAGTGTTCCTTTTGAGTTCTCCAGTCTTTCCATACCTAAGCAGCTGGAACTTACCACCACTGAACGTCGTGTTGTTCTCCACTGCCCACTGAAAACCCCTGTATCACATCCCAGGAACAATAAGGCCTGTTATCTTGGGTGTAAAAGGGATCAAGGAGCACAACAAACACAGCTGATTGACTGTAAGTATTTACAAGTATGTACACTATATACAGTTGGAAATATGTGTACCACACGGTGAATCAATAGGCAAAGACACAGCCTGGATACAGAATGGACAACCGTGTTCAACCAGCTCTGGAATGGAAATGACAAGGGTGGAAATGTAAGTGGTGACCACGCCACCTCCACAACTGCCAGACCCACCTTCTCATTGGCTAAACCTAGGTACTGATCTGACGATGGAGCCCCATCGTCTAACCTTTAGCACCCAGTTCGCTGGTTGGGGAGGTAGCCTTTTAATGAGGGTGTGTACAAGTGCCGAATAAAGGTTATGTACTCTTTGCATGCCACACTCTGTTTATATCTTCTTGTAATTTTTCAGTATCTTCTGCGGAAGTGACTTTCATACTTATTTTAGTGTCATCCACAAATGATGGTACAAAACTGCGACTACATTTTTATCTAGTGTCTACCATGAGGATAAGAAACAACAGAGATGCCTGGATGGTACCCTGGGGAACTGAGCTTTTTATCTTGATGGTGCTAGATTTTGCTCTGTTTACTATTACATTTTGTGTTCTATGTGTTAGGAACCCGAAAATCCATCTGCCTACCTTCCCCATAATGCCTATGGCCCTCATTTTGTGTGCAATCATCCCATGATCACATTTGTCAAATGCCTTTGCAAAGTTATGCATATAATATAATTTTGTCATAGTGGTTCAGCAGCTGTGACAGGCATGATCGTCGTGCTCTACATCCATGCTGGTTTGGATTACGTTAAAGTTCCTGCTTCATGAATTTCGTAATCTGACATCACTCTTTCGAAGATTTATATGATGTGGGAAGTAAGGGCTACTGGTTTGTAATTTTTACCTAGTGACCTTATGCAAAGGAGCTATATCTGCACTCTTTAAGATTTCTGATGTTTCACCTAGATCTAGGCTCTTTCTCCAAAGAATACTGAGGGTTCGTGCTAATGTTACTTTCCACTTTTTTATAAATAGAGAACTCCATGAATCTGGTCCAGGTGCTGAGTGAGTCAGCATATTTTCAGTTTCTTTTTTCTCTGGGATTATTACTAATGTCAGTTATTTGGTCTGCTCGGCCTTCCCATGGAAGGAAAAAGGTTTTTGCTGTCATGTAATGGGTTTCTGAACACCGACTCACTTCTCTCCTTTTCGCTCATTTCCTGTGCATCATCAGATCAATTCTACGGGCAGTTCTTAGCTTGTAATTTGCATGTAATGATAATTTGTATAATTGTATTTATGTGTAACTGTATGTAATAAACTTACTTAACAAGTGTGATGCTGTGGTGACTGTGATCAACGTGTGGTTATCAACGTAGTAGTGGCGTGTTAGGTCATGAATCTCTCACACAAGACATTCACAAGGCATGTAGAGATCTACATGCTGCAGCCGAAGCAAGCTGCAACAAGGCTGGCTCTATATTTTGCCGTCCCTGCGCTAATCCGAACTCCAGTGATGGCCAAATGAAAGTACTGCTGCAACAACATGCCATGGAAGCATATAGTGGCATAAAAAACTGACGGTGACGACAGTAAATGGACTAAAATTGACCAAAAGAGGACCGGCATTCATAGTTCCAGACCTGCTGCGACGTGAACCAGACATGAGACGTTTTCCTCTACAGTGAATAACTTGACATCACTTATCAAACTGCACCAGTGTTCAACGAGAGAGAGACAACATGGCAGAAACCTGATCATTATAAACTCCAAGGAAAGACAGGTCTGTAGGACCTTTTTTCCTCAGTGCACAAAAGAGGGAAGAATTGAGCATTTAAACATGGCTCGACCGGCATCCAAACAGCCCTATGCCAGACGTACAAATAGCGGAAGTGATTCTCATCTTTACTGGACGTTTCATCTGTACTGATGTAGCATCATATCTGTACACATCTATACCTGTACCAGTGCAAGAGAGGAAACACAGGAGACATCGTCAAAATCAAACGTTAAAACAAAACTCCAAGGTTATTGGACGGTTTATCCCTCAGGGACAGTATGGAGAGAAGAGAATAGTTAAACAGCCAAGGTTTATGTTTTAGTAGATGATTAATTCAGCTGACCAGTGTACAGTGAGAGAATTCATAGCAGAAAACGCCAAATATATTATTTACTCAAGAAAGTAGGTGGTAGGGTGGCGTATACTTCCCTCAGTGTTTTAAAAAATGGCCGTGTCTGCTGGACCAGGTCAGGCAGTCAACAACACGACACAATCCGATAATGGATTGAGGGGGATTTGGAAGGATAAAAACCATTGATTAAACCTTTCTGGTTCCCAGGAATGGAAAGGAGTTAGAAGTTATAGGTGTAGCCAGACTGTGAAGTGAACGGCGGAAGGGGAGTGGTAATAAGGGTTAAACTGAAAGGGTTGTGTGAAGTTAAGGGTGGTTAACTGAAAGGGTTGTGTGAGTTAAGGGAAAGTGAGCAGTGAATGTTGAAGAGGGTTTTGAGAGGTAATTTTACTAGATTCAGTGGTGATTGCTAAAGCAGATTAAGTGTATGGGGCTGGCACAGAGAAATTAATATTATTGTAAATGAGTAAAAGACGAAGAGTGAAAATGGCAGGCATTTCGGGAGGTACAGGGGCTGCCATAATTATATTTTATATTTTATCTTCATTTCAATGAAGAAAGAATCAGTCGATTGGGGGTGGAAAAGGTGAATGGAAGTAACAGCACCTGAGACAGTAAAAGCCCAATAGTTTGCCATCCTTCCAGAAAGTAATATCACTATCGCGAAAGGATGGCAACACCGCATTAACCAACAAAAAACAGTGCACACTGCTCTTATTGTAGGCTCTTAAGTGGTTTATCCAAATTAATCAGGACTCAATACTATTGTGCAGAGGCAAAACGGACAGATAAATGACGTGATAATGACGGTCTTGTAGCTAGGAATGAGAATCCGTAATTCCATTTGTAATGCCATAAATAGGTTAATGTGAGACATTACAGAATTTTTAATCTACAAACACTACCAAACAGGTGCATACACTTTACTAAATTAGCATGAAAAACAGAAAAGGCACCTTAATGTAAAATGTGTAAGGGTCGGGTGCATGATAGATGTCTTGTACAATTACTAGTAACGGTGCCAGAATTCACTTTGCGTGTAACAAATGCACTTTGGCAAGTTACCTTTAGCGTGATGACATGGAATTTTCGTAATTTTAATTCATTATGGACCGCATTGCCTTTTATTGATGATTATAATTGTTTCATTGGTGACTGCCTTCACTTTATTCATGTCAACGCAAGATCACTTTTCCTAAATTGGCAGAGAATTAGGATTCTAGTAACAAAACATTAGGGCGGAGTTATAACCATCTCTGAATCTGGTTGGATGATACGGTGGACTGACGACGAGGTCAAAATAGAAAGGTTACAATATAAAAACGCTTAGATAGGAACTGAAAGGGTGGTGGAGTATGTGCTACATTAGAATTGCACTTAGTTACAACCAAGACCTCGATTTTAAATACGATAGATGAGATCTAGGTTTGATGTGCTGTTTCAAGACCCAAACACAACTTAATAGGGAAAAAGTTACCGCCCTCCCAACAGGGACAGTCTCAGAAGGGATTTTCCTTAGAGTATTGGACTCGACTTGGAAATAATTGAGAGACAATAATACTGGGCGTATTCATTATCTGTTTTCAGCAGCAAAATTAACGGGTATAAAAGGTATAAGCAAATTCTAGGTTTAAATTGTTGCAACTCAACTAATTAATGCACCAACGGATCACACAGTTTCAGCTCCCTAATTGACCGCATACTTTGTAAACGCTCTGAGAACATTAGTCAGTCATTAGTCAGTTAATTTACTGACCAGGAAAAATCATAGGGTATTGGATAGGCCTACACAGGACAATTAAAAATGAGGTCAACTAGAAACAACAGTAAAGATAACACTTGTAATAGGTACACAATTGCTGACTGCGGTCAGAGATAACAAGTTGCACGGAGTAACGTGCCTGGGAAAAATTCAAAAACAATGTTCACTACATCACTGATAATATTGCTCCAGTTAATGGGGTTAGATTAACGAAGACTGATCCCTGGATGAAATACTGAGATATTAGATAATATGAATTCTGAGACCAACTGCTAAAAAGTATTTTAAAGCAAACAGAGGATATTGCGCACTAATGAATTCAAAGGGTGTGAGGACAGAAGTACAGAGACTTATAAATGGAGCAAAGGCAAAGCACTATTTGCTCAAAAATTGATGAGTATAAGATTTAACCCAGAAAGCTCTGGCAAACACTAAAACAGTTGGGGTATAGCCATAAGCAAATTGCATTTAATTCCTACTACACATCGTTGCGCAACCTAGTATAGTATTACTACCAGCTGAATCAAATACCCTTTAACACAGACTCTGATAGTTTCAAACATATATACCAACAAGGGGTAACCCTAAACCAGTTGTCAATAGTAAGATTGTATCTATGACTTTATTCAAAAAGAACTAAGCAGGTTTAACCACTAAGAGCACAGGCCCGGATAATCCCGTTAATCTAAGTCTAAAAGAGGTGTTCTGAACTGTCCAATCCTATTGCTACATAAATAACTCTATATCACCACTATACCGTACCGTGGGGTTCAAGACCAGCCAGATTTAATTATCTTCAAGAAAAATTACTTAGGTCTGATGTCAGCAATATAGGCTGTTTGAGCACTCAGTACATATCCAAAATTCTAGAGAGGGCGGTGTTCTTCAAGTAGTTATAAGTACCTTAATGACACAACATTCTACATGCTATCAATCGGCTTTTGAAGATCTTACTCAAACCGGACAAATCCTAATTCAATTGGAGGATTACCTCGAGACCTGATATGTCAAATGGGGAACCTCATAGTTAAATCTTTATTGAAGTGCTAGAAGCGATGGGATGTGTGGTGTTAGCTAGGTGAAAGTACTTTAGAACCTTTCTAAAGTACTTTCAACAAGCTAACACTGAAGTACACCATCGCTTCTAGACTTCAATAAAGGTTTAACCAGAACAAAATCAAAAGCACCACGAACCAGTCAAACGCAGGGTTTACACTATACCCTGTGGAGGCTGTGACACAGATTTACGTAGGTGTAAAACAGCAGAAAACCTCGCACCCGCCTCAATGAACACCATTTACGCATGTAGGAACGACAACCTGAACAACGCTGTGTACAAACACCGAATTCCACCATAATCTTCATGAAATTCAGGGACGCCAATAGTTGATCAAAGAAACTAATTTCCGCCTGTCGACAAGTGCCTAGAATCAGCACTGATCGCTGTTTCGAATACAATTAAACAAAACAACCGGTAGCTTCCATCTCTGAAGTCTTAGAAAGATCCTCCTGAAAAACAGTAAACCCTGCTATCACCTAGTCTCTCCTGTTACTACACAAAGCACATCTACAGAGTGTGAACCACTGAAAACGGCTGCCTCTATCAGTCTATATTTGTCCAACCCTATTTTTATGTTACCCAAGTTAATAGCTTTTATATCCTTTTACTCATGTACGAATTGTTCTACCTTATTGTATACTATACTACTACACAACTTTTATCACTACGACTTCCTACTACCATACCAATAGTTTGCATCACTCGAGGCCTATTATACCCTCTGTGTCCTTGTATTGTTTGTAATGGCTTGATTAAAGCTCCTGGAGAGCGAAAACGTTGCCACAATAATATGTCACATTTAGTTGCACTTGTGTACCTTTTACTTTACCATCCCCTTTTGTTGCATAGTGTCCCAATTCTTCACCCCCTGACGAGTTACCATGTGGAGTTCCCCAAGGTAGTGTTCTGGGTCTTTATTTAATTATTCTTATGTTATGTCAATGACAGCTATCAGTGTCAGTGCAAACTCATATATATGAGATGACAGTCGCCCTGTTAGTGTCAGTAAGACCACAAGATATAGCAATGTTTTAACACTGGAAACTGGAGTCCTGCTGCAAATGGTTTAGTAGACAACATATATCATTACACTCGGGAAAACTGAAACATTTTCTCCTTTGGCGCGAAACATAAACTGAGAGGGTAAATAATTTTAATGTCCAGTGTAATGGGGAGCCCATCACTTTTGTTTCATCAGTAAAATATTTGGGAATCCCTTTGACCCATGCATGTCAGGAGAACTGAAATGCATCAGTGTAGTTTAAAGAAAGCGACCCGAGTGCAGAACTGAAGTTCTGTATAGGACAAGCACAGTGCTACTCTACTGAGGCACGCCGAACCCTATGTCTAGCCTTATACAATGCCATATGGATTACGCTTGCTCTTTAAGGTACTTGCTTGAAAACAAACTGAAAGATAGGACTGCAAATCACCAGAACAAAATCGTTTAAAGATTCATCCTGGGGGCAGGGACCAGAGAACATGTAGGACCAGATGAATTACAGCAGTTGGATAGCTGAATGTTTGAAGTCAGAGGTAAAACAACTGAAGCTAATTATCATGTTTATAAAATTGATCAACAATAAAAAAAAAAAAAAAATAAAAAAGAAAAAAAACCCCCCAAAAGGTTGTTTTTTCACCAGAATATCTTGCTGTCAATTTTGTCAGGTTGGGTCACCAATGCAATCATTGTACTAGGGGGAGAGAGCACAACTTTGTAGTACCCACAGTCAATTGAGCCAAGGCTTCAAAACCTTTCTATTAGTACAGCAATAAAGGAATGGAACAAGACTACCCGCCTGTCAAAGCAGTCATAAGCATGAACCAGTTTCAAAGAAGAGTGCAAAAGGTGTACTGATGAATGCTAGTCCAGAAAGGGAGGGGAATGTTCTTCTATTTTTAGCTAAATACGTGTAAAAATTTTACCTTATTCCTAGTAATGACCATGTATAGTAGATAGTCTTAATGGACCTTTTGTAGTGTAGTCTTTTTAGTATGTAATAAAGATGTTATCTTCTTGTAGAATAATAAGAAAAAATTATAACCTTTATATTATAATAATAAGGTTTAATAAGTACCCAATTGGGAAATAAGTCAGTCTGTCTTTTTTTGGGTATATCCAGTGTGGGGAAAAGTTTCAATGATAGGAGTAGAGTTTAGTAACGGATAGTTTCATGGCCGGCTTTCTAGTTAGGTAGGGAACTCAGCTCCCGTTTTTCCCGCCTTTTCTCCCCCTCCTGAAAGTGATAGTTTGGACAGCCGGCTGCTTGGTGGTAGGGTCGTCTAGCTCCCACCTATCCTTTCCCCTCCTGCCTCTGCTCACCCCCCTCGAAAGGTGGACATGTGGGGCTCTGGTCAAATACAGTAAATCAAATCGACTCACAGCTCCCAACACTACTGTAAGTACATGCCTGCCTTGTATTCTAGTGGATTTATTGGTTGAAAGTTCACTTTTGATCAATAATAAACTTAGTCTTTTCAGCCTTGCTCTATTTGGGACTGTTGTAATAATCACCACATCTTTTAAGTATCAGACTTTCCATGGAGAGTGATTATTTAAGCAGTGGGTAACCTGTCTTTAAACTTTCCGCCCTTGGATGTCAGGAGGGTCACCTGGCAATCAACGAGCAGAACAGGAGAAGGACTAACGTCCAGGACTTCACCCTTTTTAATTTAAGTACCTGTGTACCTGTATGAAACTGCAGGATGTAACCCCTGATCATTGCAGCGGTAAGAACCGCTTTCCCGTAATCGGGATAGAATATTCAAGTCTCTATCTTCTGTGAAGAACTAGCCGTGGTGGTCCCAACACCTGCGACCACCCCCCGCCACATCAGCAACGGCTACGATTTTTAACAAGCAGTGTCACCAAACCAGACACCCCAAATTTAAAATTTGCATTGAAATTTAGTTATCATTTATATTTTTCATTTTTCATTTTCTTTAATGTAGGATTAATATTTCATATTTAAGTGTTTTACATTTTATATTTTCTATATAATGAAGTGTTTATGTTTGTCTGTTATTATTTCTTTTTCTATTCACTAATTTTCCTGAGGAGGAGCCAGCCTGAGTAATACTGACTGAAGTTGTTACAGGGCTGAGTAAGCCTTCACACCCAGGTTCTCTACACATATGCTGCTATGTATGATAATTCTATGTAACTATCTGTGTATACCTGAATAAACTTACTTACTTACTTGTCTGAGTTTACCCTTCATTGTTTTCTGCAACTGGTGCTGTCATTTGTTTTCTGTCAGTTCGAGTATTGTTTTGCGTCACTTAGTTTACTAACTTGCGTCACTTGACGTGTATTAATTTGCCTTTCTCAACGCATTGTTTACTGACTTTCATTTGTGTTGTTTAGCACATCCATTTTTTCAATACTTTTTTTTTTCATTCTCTGAAGTCACATTGTTGGACTTTATCGTGAAAAGACAAAATAAGATCATGTAGGGATTTTAAGCAGGAGTGTCAGCCACCCAGTATAACCCAATAAAATCAGTGCGTCATCGGGGACTGTCTGTGTTATCTCCACTGGGACGCTGCTGCCACAACCCTCCTCACTTGACAGCAACCTAAGTGCACTTCAACTCCCTCTAATGTCCCTGATTCTTTGCAGTTCCATCACACCGATCACACAATACTCGTAATTAAATATCACTCTACTGCGCTATCTAAGTAACAGCGATACTCTTTCAGGACACGTGGATACACACGTGTCTGTATAATGATCTTCTTACTTTGACCGAAGTTGATCTCTAGTAGTAGTACCATTTTCCTGTAACCCAGCTTTAACATAGTACCCAGTGTACCAGTAATGACTCACTACTACCAACCGTCCTCTTGCATGAATTCACTGACTGTATTCATATTGCTGCTGAACCTATCAGGATTACAAAACACCCCCACACACATATGGGCACTGTGAGTAGTCCATAGTTCTATGATTGCGAGATCAGGTAGGCAGATCGAACGCGAGTGTTGAGTGTGGTGCGCGTTCGCCGCCGACGAGCTCCTATTAACATATAAGTACTACCAAAGCCATACGTGAGTATTTCCTTTCACCCTATCCACCGTGTCGAACACACCACCTGATTCAAATGGTGCATAGTGACACCAGTCAGTGGGCGTGGAGTTTAAGGGTATTCTTTCAAGACGAGTTAGAGACAAAAGACCGTTACATTTGGGAGCGGCGGGTCAAAGTGAATCTGTAGCTAGAGCCGCTTACCGCTCCACTCTAAAACCACCGATCCACCACATGAGTACATACCAGCCGGCAAGCCTGTTGCAGCTGTATTTTCATCAAGCTTCCTGGCCTTATCATATACGACGCGTTCTAATTGCTTCAATCTTCTCCGAGGGGTACTCGACCCCGGCATTTCTGCAATTAAGCGGCGTCAGAAAGCCGGACGTGGAATGTAATGCTAGTCAGCCTTGCCCTCAGCCTATCATCCAGTCCTGTCCCCTGTCATCCCACCTGTCTCCTTCATAGTGTGTGCATCGTTACCCCGTCTTCCAGTCAGCCCATCTCTTTGAGGGGTTAAGCCAGTCAAGCCACCCAGCTTCTAACCGCAGCCTGACGGAGTGCAGACAGAAATAAGCCACACAAGTTTCCTCCTACTAGAAGTAATATTCTCATATATCCTACATGTGCTGCCTCTGTTGGACGCTAAGTAGTGAATTGATCAACCATTACCTGTTGCATAGAGTAGCTTAGTCAAGCCACCCTTCGTGAGTGGTGAGAAGCTGCGTGGACAGTGAGAGAGCACATGTGCCGTTTTTTTGCCCCCAACCACACGACTACCAAGACCAACCCACCTCACATCATACCTGTGGCGTTGATGCACACCTTGTACCAAGGGTCCTAATACTGTTTGGCTCACGATAATTGGTCAAGCGGAGTTGTATTCATTAAACCCCCCCCCATGAAATAATTGTATTAAATTATAAAAAAAACTTTGTTAAATACCTTTTTGTATACAAACCCAGATAGTAGCTGAGCGCCAACAAACAATAAAGCCAGTTATGTGAGTTCACCGAGAACGCATTTCCTCTGACAACAGGAGTGTATGAATGCGTTCACATTCATCACCACGCAGGACAACACCATTCGACAACCTAAACCCATCGTCCACCATCCACCGTCTACACTTCCAGACTTCAGTGATAATTTTCTGTTTAGAGAGAAACATTTTTCTTGCGTGTTTTAAAGTACATAAATGGCGTGTGGTGAGACATTTATAGTGAATTTCTTGACAGTAACCCTAAAACTTGTGTTATTCAGTGAAGACTCAGTGTTTTCTTTTGAAACTCCATTTTTTTTTGTAATATTTCTTTTTCAGTGTAAATCTCCGTCTCATCTCTATTTTTTTTATCTGTGTTTTCTTTAACTACACTCTGTCTGTAGTAAGTATTATTGTGTAAGTGTACCAAGTCAGTTACTCAGTTGAATGATTCATTCATTTTTTTTTTATTGACATCCTTTCAAGCATAGTATTCCTCCAGAATTTGTTCATTGTAGCTCATGCTGTATATTCACCCCAGTATACCAAATTAAATCCGATTTATTTCAATGTGTCCCATTTTTCGAATGCCAGCAGTGTCTCATTCCCTGAATTTTTTTGCAGACAATTTTTTGTGTTACTCGCAGTATTTTTGCCAGCTAAATTGATTTGTGCGTATCAGTCAAGCAAAATTTTGTTTAAGAATAAGCGTAAAATAATGAATACGTGATTAAAGTGTTAGGTGCCCCGTCACTTGTAAGCTGTTGTGGTGCACCCGCCACTTGTAGGTGTTGTGTGCCCCACCACTTGTAAGTGTTGTGTGCCTGCCCGCCGCCCCTTGGAAGGTGTTATGTGTAGCCCCGCCACTATGTAAGTGTTGTATGCGCCCTGCCACTTGTAAGTGTTACACATGCCTCTCCACTTGTAAGTAGTTACTACTAACCCGTTTTGTTCCTTTTTTTATTTTCTATATCAAAACTTTTATAATTTCTTTGACAACAAATTCACTCTTGATGTAATTTCAATTACTTTATAAATGTAAAAGTGTTTTCTTTACTCTGTTTGAGTAAATTGTTTTTACTAATTTACAATTAAGGAGTAAAGTGTTCAATCAGTTTTTCTTCATATTTATATTTTATTATTTAACCTGGTTTTTTCCCCAGTGCGACTTTAATTAATTGTGCAGTGATTATTTCTACAACTTATTTTGTTGCACTTGTTCTGCAGTGAATTATTTTTTTGAACTTGTTTCTGTAGTGAATTATTTTCTTTTATTGATATTTTTATGCATATTATATCTGTTTCATTATTGCAACTTGTTTTTCATTTTATAAATTTTCCTGATGTTGTCTCTTGCAATTATATTTTTAATATTTGTTATTGGCATTCTCTAGAAAATGATTTAATTTTCCAGATATCTTTCGTTGCATACAATTTAGTAAATTTTATTTAAACTTTTTTTACATTGATTTTCAAATTTTATTAGAATTAATTCTCCTTATTAGCCCAAGAGAAAAAGACAGCTCATTGCTTGCCATTTATACAAATTCTCAGTCCTCAGAAGTAATATTTTTACTTGTATAATTTCTCAATGTACTTTTTTTTTTCTTGAGCCATAGTCCATGTACATTGAGTTGTCCTTCTCTTGCAGTGGTATCTTAGACATTTTTTTATTACTTATGCGAGAAATTTAAGCATTTTCTTCACTAAAGCTTACTGTGTCCCATTTCTCTCTATTTTTTTTTTGCCTTTTCCTTGAGTCAAGTCTATCCCCTGAATCATGTCCAGTCACTTTTAGAATGTTTCACTTAGTGTACATGCACAGTCAAATCAATATGCATCAGGCCCACAGTACCAACATTTCCCTTACTGACAGAAAAAGACAATACTAGCCCTTGAGCAAGTGTTTGTTCTTCGCAGCTTGTATCTAGATTAGTTAAGTGCAGCGAAATTTAAGTTCAGTTATAGTACCTATAGATCCGTGAATTACTATATTAACGTAGCCGAGCGCGGTCAGGCACCTAGTAATACTGTCACTCCCTGTCAGGATCCAGCCACAATATCATGCACGCAGGATAGGCGACTGACTATCCTTGCGTATGACGACTTGTTCAAGTTTCATGTTCCTATCCCTAGGGACGCTTTGAGAAGAACTTTACTTGTCAAACGAGTTATGCCATCTCTTGCTGATGGCCACAAGCCTTTGCAGAAAGACGTTCGTCAGGCTATGTGCTCACTTGGTGTTGTTGTTGTCCTACATGTTTTCAAGATTGTGATTCCCATCCTAGTTGCACAGTAATCAGTGCAATGTACAAGACAGTCTTTCCTATCTCGAAGTAAGCGTTCCAGCTAGGTTAAACGTTGAAGTAAGTGAAGTTTTATGCAGCTGATAACCATGTCGTGTCCAACTCGTGTGCAACTTAATATCAGTCATTAGTTCACCGTGTTCATTTCTTTTCTCCTGTGCTTGCAGTTTAAATAGTAGATTCGTCTCCCCTTGCTCATATTGCTTGCGCGTTATAAGGCGTAATTAATTTTTTTCACCGGGGGGATCATCCACCTCCACCGAGTTTGTTTTTCTTCCTTGCAAGTAAGAAAGACAAGCGATCCCTTGTGTTCTGGTGATTCGATTACCAGCTCCCGAGAAGATCTATTCTTACTGTGAACACCGAGCACCCATCAGCGTGACGTTATGTGGTCAGCACCAAAATTACTGTATTGCAAACAGCCAGTGGCGGTACACTCCTGAGCAGAAGAGTAATACCGAGTTATAGAGATTCCCAACGGAGTCAATCTAGTGAATGCTACCTTACAGCTAGTTCACGATGTCTAACCAGTTGTTGCACACCCGTGAGTATGATCGTTCAGTAAAACAAGCCATATTGAAATACTATTGGCCCGTCGAATTGGCAACCTGAGAAATACTGAGTTATGTTAATAAAATGGATTGTCTAGCATTGCAACATAAAGGTTAATGCTAATGGTCACTAAGTCAATACCAAGTGTGTATCCAACAAGCTAGCGAACCTTGGGAAAGAGGTTGCGCTAGATTTGTTACCAAATTCCAATGTTTCCCTCCAAAGCAACAAAACATCAAGGTGTTATGGTAGAACCATTTCAGCTACAGATATTGTGAGTTAGTTCCTATATGCAGATAGAGACTGCCAAGACAGTAGCTAAATCGTTTAAAGAACGCATATCTGCATGCAGTACCACACTAAAGTCCCTAGTAACAGATAAAGGAGGGAATTTCTGTAACTGAGATGTCATGAAATATGTCCACCGTTGTTTCTCATCAACTCCTGCCAGCAATGGGTTAGCGGAACGAACCAATAAAGAAAGTTAACATGATGTCTTAGAGATCCAACCTATCACGTGCCAACAGTAGTCACAACACTTGGGATGAAGCTATACCTATGTGCAGCGTCTACTAAATTCTTGCATACGAATGATTTCTATAGGTGACACTCCACATAATTGCATTTGTACGTGTACGATAAACTTTGCCTTATCAGTTGTTATATTCTAATCCGCATACCAATTTACACAACCCTGAAGATTTCATAGCAACTCGTACCGAGTCGTACGCTTCAAAAGTGATTTTAGAAGAATCACTAGAGAACACTTCATGAATCAGACAGCAGAATTTACCAAGACGTCCGCTGCAAACACTCGAGCGAAAGCCATCCAAATCAAAAGTAGCTTCGTGAGTTCATGCTGACTAACTTTAACAAAACGTCTGCAATGCCAAAGCTTTGATCAAAGAAGTATTGTTGTCCTTATCGAGGTATTGTGAACATATCACTGTAATAAGTATAAGAGTTAGTGAAATTTAGTACTGGTCAGTATAAAGAATTGCATTATAGATCATATGAGTTAGTACATGTGATGATAATGTGTTTCCAACCCAGACTAATGTGACAGAGCTCAGGACAATCACTCCTGATCCTGTACCCTCTTCTACTGATATACTCAGTCAGACGATCAACTGAATGTCGTTATTTCCCTACGTACACGACTGGTATATGAGAAAATCCTCAAGTATCAACTGTAACTTCCCCAATTCAGATTTGCCTCAAATTAACAGCATGCGTTAGCCAATGCAACAGAGTTTGATCCTCCAGAGATGACACCCATGTCTGCATAAGTCAATCATTACCCCTAGAGCAGAGTTGGGTTTAAATTTAAATAACCTGTATAGATTATAATTTACAGTATCAACTAAATCATATTCAAGAAACTTTTTTTTTGTGTTACACGTCTCATCTGAATTCTGAGAGTTAACAGTCTAGATTTGAGTGGAACCGAGAATCTGCCTTTTCTGTTAAAACACTTCTTTCTTTGTATATATTCCATCCCAGAATCCGAGTAGATCACATGAATACAGATCGCTTGATATCAAATTTTGTTTTTTATCACTCTATTGTGTAATCCAACGTTGAGATTCATTCTTAGTTTCTTCGATGGTTGTTCTATATTATACCTTGAATGCATTACAGTTTCAGTTTACGTAAGCTTTCCATTCCAATGTTCTACTTATGTATGCATAATGTTCATACTGTTGTGTACTTTGACATGGTATAGAATCAGGCACAAAGCCGTATACACTGCCATCTCTAGTTTGGATAAATACAGACAATAGAACAGTTCAGCAAACAAAGGGGACTGCAGAAGGGCAGCAAGGGACTACTTCCCTTAAGTTTACTAATACTAATAAGCAGGAGTGTTAAGAAATAAGATAGATGATTCTAAGAATAATAGAAAGTGCAGAATACCTAGATTTTTAATGCTAGAACCAGAGATCCTTGGCTCAATCTGAAAGATAGAGTGAGTGCCTATCTGAATGTCACATACAAGCAATAAATTATTCACACTTGACAGGGTCAACATTAAAGGAGGGGAAAGCGATGTATGTCAGAGACATAAAAATTGTTGTGTTAGACACGATATTAAATTAGAAAGCGACCAGCCACTGAATCTGTTTGGTTACAGCTTTCGAGGGACCGACGAAAAACTATTCTGGTGTGATTTACAGGGCCCCCAAAACTTTATAGGAGTGTCAGTAAACTTCTATGGTGTACGAAGATTCGTGTAAGGCATAGCTACATATAACGAAAAATGTTGTGCGTAATGGGATATTCAACCTCGAGCAGAATGACAGGAGCAATTTGACAGGAATTATAGAGTCGGTGACTTTCTTGATAACGAACCAGGATTGTTTTTTTAAACAGTTTTGACAGAGCCAACTAGGGAAATAACCATCCTTTAGACTATGGAACTTGCCAGTAGGGAAACACTAATTAATAATCTTTGAGTTAATGATGAGCTTGTGGAGAGTGATCACAAATCACACACACAGTTTTAAACATAGCATGGATTTACCCTATAAATAATGGCGAAATCCAATCTCACGTCCCTGACTTTCGGCTTGTGGCTGATTTCATAGGACTGACAAATTACTAGGTGGGCTGAACTTGGAATGACCTGACTAGGGGTCAAGGTAGGTGGTGATGAGCCGATATGATCTGCTTTCCAGGGCATAGATTCTAGCTGCTCAGTCAAATTTATGTTTCCAAATGGGAAACAGTCATATCACAAACAAAAAATCTGATCCTAACTGGATGAAACAATAGATTAAAATATCTGCATGGTCAAAAAGATAGGCAATATATAGGCAAATCAAAAGAGGAGACAAGGGGCGCATCTTAAGAAATCGATATATTCAGTTAAAGAGAGAAATACACAAAGGGAATTAGAAAAGCAAAAAGAGATTATCAGGTTAAAGCTTGAAAGAGAAACTGTCGAAGACTAACCCAAAAGCATTTGACTTTACAGTGTATACAGAAGTAAATATCAGGTACAAAGATAGAGTCCACACTCAAAATATGTTCCAACCACGGTCAGCTCACTTAGAACAGTGCAGTAAGGAAATGTGTAGAATTTTAAATAAACACATACTTGCCACTCATAGTTTTTACACAGGAGGAAACATGAAATTCCAGTAATGAGTAAATTAGTAAACAGGACGATAATTAAACTGTGCTACTAATAGGGATCACAAGGACACATGGTCCTTAGCAAATAGAAAATTATAAACCTAATAACAAATCCCTCAGGCCTCTGATGATCTGCATGACAAGGGTTCAAAAGGAATGAAAAGGAGGAAGCTTAGCACACCTTTGGGCTAATCTTTCACAACACTTTATCACTACAAACTGGCATGTGTGGGCCAGAAGTGGAAAAATGGCAAATTGTGAACCTATTTATCACAAACACCAGGACAGGTCCTTAGCTCCGCGAACTAAAACCAATAAGCCTATACCCGTCCATGAGTGGGTAAAATTGTATGGAATCAATTAAATGCCGAGATCAGGTGTCGTAGCCACTCTTGTAAAGCGCGAGCGAATTAATCAACGAATCTTCAGCATGGTTTAGTACAACAGGGGCGGCTGTTCTCACCTTACGAATTTATAAACATTTTTTCACTAAGGTAGTTGAGGCAGTAATCATCGGTAACGAATATGATATTGTTGTATATGGACATTCAGTAAGGCTTTTGACAGGGTCCCACATCAACATGAAAACCTATTGAAGGAAAATTAAAGCAACATGGAATAAGGAGGAAAATATTATTCCTGGATAGAGGCATGGTTGACAAAAAGGCAGCAGAGAGTTTTGCATCAATGGGGAGAAATCACATGGAGGGACGCGTCAACGAAGCGTTTCCACAGGGTCCAGTGTAGGGCCCCCTGCTGTTACACAATCTCATTAAACCGACATAGATGAGGGCATAAAGAGCGACATCGGCAAGTTGCCGATGACAACCCAAAATAGGCCGTACAGAATTCATTCTGACGAGGACATTCGAGCACCCATGGAAGATTTGAATAGAACTGATGCCGTGGTGCGAGAAGTGGCAGATGACAATTTTAAATATAGACAGAAATGCAAAGTTTAAATGTTTTGACATGGACAATAACCACACAGCCACAATATAAACATAAATAATGTCTAGAACTTAATATTACGGATGCGAAAAAGCGATTTAGGAGGTTAAATATTTGTCCCTGTGGGGGGCCCTCCCTTACCTGGGGGGGGGGGGTTAGCAGTAATCTGAAACCAAGACAACCCAGAGCAATAAGAGTGTTCGCAAACAACTAATAGAATCCACATGAGTCTGTCATATCAAGAATCATAAAAATAGGAGTACCTCAGGTTGTTCTTCAACACTATACATCCTTGGTTAGGCCTCATTAGATTATCTGCAAACCGTTTCTTGGTCGACCGTATTCAACAAGAATGGATATAAAAAATCTCTGGAAAATGTACAAAGGAGGATGACAATGACATTACCCGATGTATCAGAAACCTTTCCGTATGTCAGATCCTCACTAAGGGCCCCGCAAACTGCACCCACAAGAAAGACGTACAATAGTAGGGGGGATAATGATTGAGGTTTATAATGTGGAAGACAGGAATAAATCACAAGTGATGTAACTAGTGTGGCGGATCGAAGATAAATCTAGCCCTAGAACAGTGACTCGCAGCAATGTTTTAAAGTTTGAAAAATTCAGATTCAGGAGGGATAAAGAAATTAACTCTGGATTGGTAATAGAGTAGTTGAAGGAGTGGAAGCAGCACTCCCAAGTAACCGTTATAGAGGCCAAGGAACGCACAGTCTTAAGCTTTTAAAAATAGGTTGGATTAAATCTACATAGTAGATGTGGGTGGTGGTGAGAGTATGACCGATAGCTAGTATCTAACGGTTCGGAATGTCCGCTTTCCAACCCATTAGAGTACACAATGTGACACAGAACCATGAACACTAGCTTGGTTGTCAATGGCTTAAAGCCGGTAGGGACTTAGCCTGCTCGCATGGGCCAGTAGGTCCTTCTGCAAGTGATCCTTCTTTCTTATGTCTTTATGTTCTTATGTATTTAGTTGATGTCGGGACGACATACGTTAACAGGCGTGCCTAGCTCACACAGTAGTAGTACCAGTTCCTAGTAACCAGTTACCCAGTAACCAGTGTAACCAGTAGATGACTCACTACCAAACCGTCTCTGCGTAATCAACAGACTGTATACATATTGCCGCACTGACCTAGCAGGAATTCAAACACCCCCTCACAAATAGGCACTGTGGAGTAGGTTCAGTCTTGTACGAGTATAGCAAGGAAGCAGGTCACGCTGTTGGCGCTTCCCACATATCCGGTAATAAAGTACTACCAGCCTATGGAGTATTCGTTTACCGCTATCCACGTGTTCGAACCCCACATGAATTGAAACACATAGCAACATAAGGGAAATCTTCATTGAAGAACGTTTTCGCCAACAACAGTGGCTTACATTCATCCCAATACGAAGCAGGAAAGTAAAATGAGAGGAAGGAGTTAGAGTAATGAAGCCACTGTGTGGCGAAACGTTCGTCAATGAAGATTTCCCATATGTTGCAGAATGTCCCTCAAATCTCTACAACTTGTCGTTTTGAGTCATTTATCACGTCTGTATTTATACTGTTTCTTGCTTTTGGTTGAAATATCAGACATTTAATATATACTACAGAATTGATGTGTATGACTTTAATTTTTTTTTTAAAGGCGATAAATACGGTTATGTTATTTAGTTAGGTTAGGTTAACTTAGGTTAAACGTTAGCTAAAGCTAAAGGCTTAAGTTAGTTGAGTTAAGGATAAGAAATAGATAAGCGACACCTTAGGCTTCAAGTATTAATGTTCGCGACGTAAGGTGTAGAATAGGAAAGACTAGGTTAAGTTAGGATTAGGTTAGGTTAACTTAGAATAAACATAGTCAAAGACAAGGTAAGTTAGGTTAGGTTTAGGTTAGGATTAGGTTAGAGTTTAGATACTAGGTTAGGTTAAAGTAGGCAAGACTAGTTTCACATTAGGTTCGGTTATGTAAACTAGATGAATTCTAGGTTTAGGTTATGTAAGGTTAACATGACTCACGAAATCGCTTTGCAAACAAAGATTGCAAGACAAACCATACCACCGGGTAGGGAAATGAACCCGCGATCAGAGAGTCTCAAAACTCCAGACCGTACGCGTCTACCCTGGACCAATCTAGCTGGTCCAGGGCTGAAGCCGCGGGTTCTACCTCGGGCCCCCGAGTATGGTATTTTATAATCAGCTAGGTAAGTGTAGGATTAGACACTAGTTAGTTTAGGTATAGTTAGGATTATGGTTTTAAATTTAAGGCAATTAAGTTAGGCTTAAGATGAGCGGTTTAAAGTTAGGTTAGGTTAGACGTTAGGTTCTTAGGGAAGTTAGTTAGGTTAGGATGGGTAAGGTTTATTAGGTTAGGTAGGTTTAGTTAGGTTAGGAATGGGTTAGGTTAAGTTAGGTTAGCGGTTAGGTTTGTCCACAACGACATCACCTACAACAAATTGGGTGATTTTTGTTCATGTGACTCTTGTTACCTGGATTTTAGTAGGACCTACTGCTAGCATGGCCAGTCGGATCTACTGCCGTTGTCACTTTCTCATACTGTCATTTCACCGTCCAGTTCACTGCCACTACCACAACTACCATCGCACCCACATCTAACCACTATCGTAGCTACTAGCCCAACCTTCAACAGACTAACTACTACTACAATCACCACCAACACTCCCCCTCACATCTCACCACCAACACTCCCCCTCCACATCATCACCACCAAACACTAACACTCCCCCCTATCCATCATCACCGCCACCAAGACGCATTTACACACCTCCCCAGCACTACATCAAACAACAATCTAACTAGCATACAACAGGTCCCACCAACATTCTCCCACTATCCGGTAAACTCACCTCTTTATGCTCCGATGCATTTCAAAGCACACAGCAAACCATCTTGTAATGAAGTAGCATCTAGCACACTGACAACCATTTCATGAAAAGAAGCGTAGCATCATAGTCCACACAGCAACCATCTTGTAAGAAGTAGCATCTTAGCACACAGCAACCATCTTGTAAGAAGTACACTCACTACCACTACTAACGCCACAATCATTTCCAAAATCACCACCTTCACCACTGCTATACCTCCAGCTATTAACTACCACTGCCACCGGCCATCACCACAATCACCACCATCATACCACCACAACCACACCACCACCACCACTACAATCACCACCACCGTACCACCACCATCATACTACCACCACCACCACTGCCACCACCACCATCACCATGGTCCACCATCACCATGGTCCATCATCACCATGGTCCACCATACCATCACCACCACTGTCAACATTATCACCATCTTGTGTCCTAACCTGCGTCACTACGCAGTTGCGTCACGTGGTGTCATTGCCACACACTTATCCACGTTGCGACACATTGGGTCAATTTGCGACACCATACGTCAAGTTGCGTCACGATGCGTCAATTTGTCACACTGCGTCAGTAGCGAGTACTTCACACTGGCGTTCTTAAACAGTCAACCCACCAATCATTCCACCAATCAATCAATGATTTCGACCAACCAATCAACTCACCCATCAACACACCATCCAACCCACCAATCAACCCATCAACCAATCCACCAACTAACCCACCAACCAATCAAACAATCAACCCACCAACCAACCAATCAACCGACCAACCAACCAATCAACCCACCAACCAACCAAACAATCAACCCACCAACCAACCAAACAATCAATCCAGCAACCAACCCACCAACAAACCAAACAATCAACCCACCAACCAACCAAGCAATCAACCCATCAATCAACCCATCAACCATCCCACCAACCACCCCACCAATCAACCCACCAACCAACCCTCCAATTAACCCATCAACCAACTCACCAACCAACCCACCAATCACCCCAACAACCAACCAAACAATCAACCCACCAGCCAACCCGCCAATCAACCCACCAATCAACTCACAAATCAACCCACAGACCAACCCACCAACCAACCAAACAATAAACCTATCAGCCAACCCACCAATCAAACCACTAATCATCCCACCAATCAACCAACCAATCAACCCACCAACCAACCCACTAACCAACCCACCAACCAACCCACCAACCAACCCACCAAACAACCGAACAACCAACTCATCAGCCAACCCACCAATCAACCCACCAATCAACCCACCAACAAACCCACTAAACCAACCACACAATGAACCCACCAATCAACCCACCAACCAACCAAACAATCAAACCATCAGCCAACCCCCAATCAGTCCATCAACCCACCAACCAACCCACCAATCAACCCACCAATCAACCCACCAACCAACCCACCAAGCAACCAATCAGCCCACCAGCCAGCCCAGCAACCAACCAAACAATCAACTCACCCACCAACCCACCAATCAATCCACCAGTCGACCCACCAACCAACCAATCAACCCACCAATCAACCCATCAGCCAACCAAACAATCAACTCACCAACCAAACAATCAACCCACGAACTAACCAAACAATCAACCCACCAACCAACCAAATAATCAACCCACCAACTAACCCACCAATCAACCAAACAATCAACCCACCAATCATCAAACCAACCAAACAAACAATCAACCCAACAATCAACAAACCAACCAACAAACAATCAACCCACCAATCAACAAACCAACCAAAAAAAATCAACCCACCAATCAACCCACCAAGCAAGCCATCAACCAACCCACCAACAAACCAAACAATTAACCCACCAACCAACCAAACAGTCAACCCACCAATCAACCTGCCAACCAACCCACCAACCAACCAAACAATCAGCCCATCAATCAACCCACCAACCAACTAAACAATCAACCCACCAACCAACCCACCAACCAGAAAACAATCAACCCACCAATCAACCCACCAACCAAACCCACCAACAAACCAAACAATTAACCCACCAATCAACAAGTCAACCCACCAACCAACCAAACAATTAACCCACCAACAAACCCACCAACAAACCAAACAATCAACCCATCAATCAATCCACCAACCAACCAAACAATCAACCCCACCAATCAACCCACCATCCAACCCACCAACCAGCCAAACAATCAACCCACCAACCAAAAAAACAATCAACCCACCAATCAAGCCACCAACCAACCCACCAACAAACCAAACAATTAACCCACCAATCAACCAAAAGTCAACCCACCAACCAACCAAACAATTAACCCACCAATCAACGCTCCAACCAACCAAACAATCATCCCATCAATCAACCTACCAACCAACCAAACAATCAACCCACCAATCAACCCATCAATCAGCCAAAGAATCATCCCGCCAACCAACCCACCAACCAAAAAATAATCAACCCACCAATCAAGCCGCCAACCAACCCACCAACCAACCAAACAGTCAACCCACCAACCAACCAAACAATTAGCCTACCAACCAACCAACACACCAACCAAACAATCAACCCACCAATCAATCCACCAACCAACCCACCAACCAGCCAAACAATCAACCCACCAATCACCCCACCAACCAACCCGCCAACCAGCCAAACAATCAACCCACCAACCAATCCACCAGCCAAAAAAAAAATCAACCCATCAACGAAGCCACCAACCAACCCACCAACAAACCAAACAATTAACCCACCAACCAACCAAACAATCAACCCACCAACCAACCCACCAACCAACCAATGATCCCATCAACCAACCCACCAAAAAAACAAACAATCAACGAAATAATCAACCCACCAACCAACCCATCAGTTAACCCCATGTATAAATAAAGACTCACATGTAAATATGCGATCCTTTACCAAGAACGTTTCGCCCAGACAGTTGACTTGACCAAGTCACAAACACACACACACACACATGTTCATCCTTTCCACTCTATCTTTGTTTTCAGCTTGATAAAGCTCCTGTGTTAGCCAAACTTTATCCATAAAATCGGATTTCTGGGCGAAACGTCGCCGATAATGCCCACTGTGCGGGTGAAACGTGGCAAATTGAAAACCAATGTCCGAGCAAAGCGCCAGTATCAGAATGCAATGTGAGCGACAGGTCGCTAATAAAAAAAAGCACTGTGTGGACGAAATGTCGTTAATAAATTACTGTGTGGTCGAAACGTCGCCGATAAAGTTTTACTGGGTGAGCGAAAAGTCGTCAATAAAACCCACTGTGAGAGCGAAACGTCAATATCAAAGCGAAATGTGGGCGGTGAGTCGGCAGCAGTGTCCACCGTGTGGCGAAACGTCGCTGATAAAAGTCCACTGTGTAGGCGAAACGTGGCCAGTAATGGATTACATCGTGTTGCATTTGCCACTGAAGGAACCGTAACAACTCAGGTGGTCAGATACAAAGGCAACAGTTGGGCACCTGTATTCCGAAACGTTCCGGAGAGAAGATGCCCAACTGTTGCCTATGTGTGTTACATACCAAGCTGTCGGTATATCAGTTTGAGGACTGACTTACCTGGGGTTCGAACCCCAACCCGCTCCCTGCCCGCGTCTTCCTGCTCCTTTGTACTTTCGTTTTATGTAATATATTCGATAAATCTGCAGTTAATAGTTAATGAATGGTGTGGAGGCGGAGGTGGAGGTGGAGTAGGAGGTGGAGGTGGAGGTGGAGGTGGAGGTGGAGGTGGAGGTGCAGGTGGAGGTAGAGGGGGAGGTGCAGGAGGTGGAGGTGGATGTGCAGGAGGAGGAGGAGGTGCAGTAGGAGGTGGAGGGGGAGGTGCAGGAGGTGGAGGTGGAAGAAAAGGTGGAGGTGGAGGTGCAGGAGGAAGTGCAGGTGCAGGAGGAGGTGAAGGTGCAAGAGGAGGTGGAAGTGCAGGAGGAGGTTGAGGTGGAGGAGGAGGTGGAGATGCAGGAGGAGTTGGAGGCGGAGCTGCAGGAGGAGAGGTGGTGGAGGTGCAGGAGGAGGTGGAGGTTGAGGTGCAGGAGGATTTGGAGGTGCAGGAGGAGGTGCAGGAGAAGGTGCAGGAGGAGGTGCAGAGGAGGTGGAGGTGCAGGAGGAGGTGCAGGAGAAGGAGAAGGAGGAGGTAGATGGGTAATTATATTAGCAACAACATAGTATTAGTAATAGTTGTAGTAACAGTAGTAGCAGCAGTAGGAGTAGTAGCAGTAGTAATAATAGTAATAGTATTAGTAGTAGTAAATGATGAGAAAATGATAAAAGAAAACATAATAAAGTAATGAAAAGAGGAAGTAGAGGGAGTAGAGGTAGAAGAGGGAGTAGACAGGGGCTGGGAGTGACGTAGGAGGAGGCAGCAGCAGTGATCAACTGAGATGTGGTGCAATGATCTCCTTACTGGGTCATGTGGAGAGTGTTGTGGGGGAGTGGTGGGAGACTGGTGGGGAGAGTGTTGTGGGTGAAAAACCCCAAAAAAATCAAAAAGGGGGAAAATAAAGGGGGAAAAAAAAAGGGGGGCCCCCCCAAAAAAAATTTTTAAAAAAAAATAAAAAAAAAAGGGGGGGGGGGAAAAAAAAAAATGGGGGGAAAATAAACGGGGGGTTAAGGGGGGTAAGGTATGATGCGGAAAAGGGGGGGCGGGGAGGGGGGGGGGGGAAGGTCAAAAAAAAATTTTAATTTTTCGGGGGAAAAAAAGGGGGGTAGAAAATTTTTTTTCCAAAAGGATTTGAAATGGAGACGTGTGAAGTGGATAAAGCCTTTTGGGAAAGGGAGTAATGGAATGTAAAAGGGAATAAAAGAAAGGAAACTAAAAAAGGGTTGGGATAAATGAAAGGTTGGTGCAAGGGTTGGATAAGAGGAGGGAGACCCGAAGTGTTCCATTGTGAAAATGTGTGCGGTATCCAGGGTTCGGGGAGAGGTTTGTGGGTTAAAAGTTGGACGAACTGGTAGTTGTAATGTTGACCCTGGAGTAATAGTTGTTGTTTGTGGGAGCGGTGGGAGTGTAGTGAAAGTTGAGAGGTGAGAGGTGGAGGGGTTTATGTGGGAGAGTGGTGAGGGACAGGTGGAAAGAGGGGGTGCAGAGTTTGGGACTGGTGTTGGGGAAAGAGGTGTGTGGTGAGTGGTGGGGGATGGGGGGAGGGGGGTTTGGGGGGGAGGGGGGGTGGGGGGGATGGTGGGAGAGTGGTGGGTGAGGGGGGGAAAATGTGGGAGAGTGTTGGGGGTGGTGTGGTGTGGGGAGGAGGTTAGTGGGGTGAGTGGGGGGGACTGGTGGGGAGAGGTTGGGGTGAGGGTGGGGGAAAGGTTTGGGAGGATGTTGGGGTAGTGGGAGAAGGTGGGGAGAAGGGGGTTGGTGGGTGAGGGGTGGGGGGGTGGAGGGGAAGGGGGGTGAAGTGGTGGGGAGTGGTGGGGAGATGATTGGGGTGAGTGTGTGGGGGAGGGGTGTTGTGGGGAGTGGTTTGGGAGATTGGTGGGGAGATTTGTGGGTGAGTGTGGGAGAGGGTGGGAGAGTTTGGGGTGAGGGTGGAGGGGAGAGGTTGGGGGTGAGGGTGGGGAGAGTGAGGGGGAGAGTGGGTTGGGAGATTGTTGGGGTGATTGGTTGGGGAGAGTGTTGGGGTGAGTGGTGGGAACTGGTGGGGAAGTGTTGTGGGTGAGGGGGTGGGGGACTGGTGGGGAGAGTGTTGTGGGTAGTTGGGGGAGATGGTGGGAGAGTGGTGGGTGAGTGTGGGGGGGTATGGTGGGTGAAGTGTTGGGGGAGGTGGGGGGTGTTGGGGGGAGTGGTGGGGAGAGGTGTGGGGTAAATTTTGGTGGGGAGAGTTTTGGGTGTGGGGAGATGGTGGGAGAGTTTTGTGGGTGAGTGGTGGGGAGACTGGTGGGGAGAGTGTTGGGGGTGAGTGGTGGGGGGACTGGGGGGGGAGAGTTTTGGGGTGGGTGGGAGTGTTGGGGGATGGGTGGGGAGAGTGTTGGGGTGAGTGGTGGGGGATGGTGGGGGGGGAGTTTTTGGGTGAGTGGTGGGGAGACTGGTGGGGAGAGTGTTGTGGGTGAGTGGTGGGGAGACTGGTGGGAGAGTGTTGGGGGTGAGGGTGGGGAGACTGGTGGGGAGAGTGTTGTGGGTGAGTGGTGGGGAGATGGTGGGGAGAGTGTTGTGGGTGAGTGGTGGGAGATGTGGGGGATGTTGTGGGTGAGGGGTGGGGAGATGGTGGGGAGAGTGTTGGGGGGGAGTGGTGGGGAGACTGGTGGGGAAGTGTTGTGGGTGAGTGGTGGGGGAGATGGTGGGGAGAGTGTTGTGGGTGAGTGGTGGGGACGGGTGGGAGAGTGTTGTGGGTGAGTGGGGGGGAGAGTTTTGGGGAAGTGTTGTGGTGAGTGGTGGGGCGGGTGGGGAGAGTGTTGTGGGTGAGTGGTGGGGAGACTGGTGGGAGAGTGTTGTGGGTGAGTGGTGGGAGACTGGTGGGGAGAGTGTTGTGGGTGGGGTGTTGGGAGATGGTGGGGAGAGTTTTTGGGGGAGTGGTGGGGAGATTTTGGGGGAGAGTGTTGGGGTGAGGGGTTGGGGAGGCCCGTGGGGGAGTGGGGGTTGGGGAGTGGTGGGGAGAGTGTTGGGGTGAGTGTGGGGAGACTGGTGGGGAGAGTGTTGTGGGTGATGGTGGGAAAATGGAGGAGATTGTTTGTGGGTGGTGTGGGGAACTGGTGGGGTGGGGTGGGGTGAGTGGTGGGGAGACTGGTGGGGAAGTGTTGAGGGGTGGTGGTGGGGAGCTGGGGGGGTGAGTGTTGGGGTGAGTGGTGGGGAACTGGGGGGAGAGTGTTGTGGGTGAGTGGTGGGGGGACTGGTGGGGAGAGTGTTGTGGGTGAGTGGTGGGGAATGGTGGGGGGGAAGTGTTGTGGGTGAGTGGTGGGGAGACTGGTGGGGAGAGGTTGTGGGGTGAGTGGTGGGGAGACTGGTGGGGAGAGTGTTTGGGGTGAGTGTGGGGGGACTGGTGGGGAGAGTGTTGTGGTGAGTGGTGGGGAGATGGTGGGGAGAGTGTTGTGGGTGGGGTGGTGGGAAAATGGTGGGGAGAGTGTTGTGGGTGAGTGGTGGGGAGACTGGTGGGGAGAGTGTTGTGGGTGAGTGGGTGGGGAGACTGGGGGGGAGAGTGTTGTGGGTGAGTGGTGGGGACTGGTGGGGGAGAGTGTTGGGGTGATTTGGTGGGGGAGACTGGTGGGGAGAGTTTGTGGGTGAGTGTGGGGAGACTGGTGGGGAGGTGTTGTGGGTGAGGGGTTGGGAACTGGTGGGGAGAGTGTTGTGGTGAGGGGTGGGGAGACTGGTGGGGAGAGTGTTGTGGGTGAGTGGTGGGGAGACTGGGGGGGAGGTTGTGTGGGGAGGGGTTTGGGGAGACTGGTGGGGAGAGTGTTGTGGGGAGGGGTGGGGGACGGTGGGGAGAGTGTTGTGGGTGGTGGTGGGGGGACTGGTGGGGAGAGTGTTGTGGGTGAGTGGTGGGGAGACTTGGGGGTGTGGGGGGGGTGTTGGGGGTGGGGAGAGTGTGTGGGGGAGGGGGGAGACTGGTGGGGGAGTGTTGTGGTGGGTGTGGGGGCTGGTGGGGAGAGTGTTGGTGGGGAGGGTGGGGATGGTGGGAGAGTGTTGTGGGGTGAGGGTGGGGGATGGTGGGGGGTTGTTGGGGGGTGAGTGTGGGGGACTGGGGGGAGGTGTGTGGGTGAGTGGTGGGGAGCTGGTGGGGAGGGGTGTTGTGGGTGAGGGGTGGGGGAGGGGGGGGGGGGTTGGGGGGTGAGTGGTGGGAGATTTTGGGGAGGTGTTGGGGTGGGGTGGGGGACGGGGGAGAGTGTGGGGGGTGGTGGGGGGGGGGGGGGGGGGTTGGGGGGTTTTTGGGGGGAGGGGGGAGAGGGGTTGTGGGTGAGTGTTGGGGAACTGGTGGGGGAGGGGTTGTGGGTGAGGGGTGGGGAGAGTGTTGTGGGTGAGTGGGGGGGGAGTTGGTGGGGAGTGTTGTGTGGTGGTGGAGAGGGGGAGTTTTTGGGTGAGGGTGGGGAGACTGGTGGAAGGGGGGGGGGGAGACTGGGGGAGAGGGGGGAGTGGGGAGACGGTGGGGAGAGTGTTGTGGGTGAGTGGTGGGGAACTGGTGGGAGAGTGTTGTGGGGGGTGGGGAGAGTGTTGGGGGTGATTGGTGGGGGGAGAGTGTTGTGGGGAGTGGGAGGCGGTGGGAACTGGTGGGGAGGTGTTGTGGGTGAGTGGTGGGGTACTGGTGGGGAGTTTTGTGGGTGAGTGGTGGGGGAAACTGTGGGGGATGTTGTGGGTGGGGTGGTGGGGAAATGTAGGGAGAGTGTTGTGGGTGAGTGGGGGGGAACTGGTGGGGAGAGTGTTGTGGGTGAGTGGTGGGAGACTGGTGGGGAGAGTGTTGTGGGTGAGTGGGGGAACGGGGTGGGGAGAGTGTGTGGGTGAGTGGTGGGGAACGGTGGGGAGAGTGTTGGGGTGAGTGGTGGGGAGACTGGTGGGGAAGTTGTGTGGGTTGAGTGGTGGGGACTGGTGGGGAGAGTGTTTGTGGGTGAGTGGTGGGAGACTGGTGGGGAGAGTTTTTGGTTTGGTGATGGGTGGGGTGAAAAGTGTTGTGGGTGAGTGGTGGGGGGAGGGTGCTGGTGGGGAGAGTGTTGGGGTGATGGTGGGGAGATGGGGGGGTTTGGGGGGAGAGTGTTGGGGCGAGTGGTGGGGAGACTGGTGGGGATGTGTTGTGGGTGAGTGGTGGGAGATGGTGGGGAGAGGGTTTTGGGGAGTGGTTGGGGTGAGTGGTGTGGGGTGAGTGGTGGGGAGACTGGTGGGAGGTGTTGGGGGTTGTGGTGGGGAGAGTGTTTGGGTGAGTGGTGGGAGGGGTGTTGAGGTGAGTGGTGGGGAAAAGTGTTGGGGAAACGGTGGGGAGAGTGTTGTGGGTGAGTGGTGGGAGACTTGGTGGGAGAGTGTTGGGGTGAGTGGTGGGAGACTGGTGGGGAGAGTGTTGAGGGTGAGGGGGTGGGGAACGGGTGGGAGAGGGGTTGTGGGTGGTGGTGGGGAGATTTGGTGGGGGGGTGTTGTGGGTGGTGGTGGGGGGGACTGGTGGGGAATTGTTGTGGGTGAGTGGTGGGGATGGTGGGTAGAGTGGGGTGGGGAGTGGGGGGAATGGGGGGGAGAGTGTTGGGGTGGAGTGGTGGGGAGACTGGTGGGGAGGGGTGTTGGTGGTGTGTGGGGGGAAACTGGTGGGGGAGTGTTGTGGGTGAGGGTGGGGAGACTGTGGGGAGAGTGTTGGGTGAGTGGGGGGAGATGGTGGGAGAGGGTTGTGGGTGAGTGGTGGGGAGAGTGTTGGGGGGCGGTGGGGAGGTTTTGGGGGGAGTGTGTTGGGGTGAGTGTGGGGGGTGGTTGGGGAGAGGGTGGGGGAGTGTGGGGAGAGGGTGGGAAGGGGGGGGGGGAGGTGGGGAGGGTTGTGGGGAGGGTGGGGAGGGGGTGTTGGGGGAGGGGGGGGGAGGTTGGGGGAGGGTGGGGGGGAAGGTGTTGGGTGAGTGGTGGGGAGGTGTTGGGGTGAGTGGGGGGGAAAAGTGTTGGGGGAGTGGTGGGGAGGGGTTTGGTGGAGAGCGGGGGGAGTGTTGGGGTGAGGGGGTGGGGAGAGTGTTGGGGGAGTGGTGGGGAGTGTTGGGGTAGTGGTGGGGAGAGGGTTGGGGTGAGTGGTGGGAGAGTGTTGGGTGAGTGGTGGGGAGAGTGTTGGGGAGAGCGGTGGGGAGAGTGTTGTGGGTGAGTGGTGGGGAGACTGGTGGGTAGAGTGTTGAGGGTGAGTGGTGTGGAGACTGGTGGGGAGAGTGTTGTGGGTGAGGGGTGGGAGACTGGTGGGTAGAGTGTTGTGGGTGAGTGGTGGGGAGACTGGTGGGGAGGTGTTGTGGGTGAGTGGTGGGGAGACTGGTGGGGAGATGTTGTGGGTGAGTGGTGGGAGACTGGTGGGTAGAGTGTTGTGGGTGAGTGGTGGGGAGAACTGGTGGGTAGAGGTTGTGGGTGAGTGGTGGGGAGACTGGGGGGGGAGAGTGTTGTGGGTGGTGGGGGGGAAAGGGTGGGGAGAGTGTTGTGGGTGAGTGGTGGGGAAGACTAGTGGGGAGAGTGTTGTGGGGAGTGGTGGGGAGACTGGTGGGGAGATGTGTGTGGGGGGGAGATGAGTGGTGTGGGGAGAGTGTTGGGGGGGGCGGTGGGGAGAGTGTTGGGGAGTGTGTTGTGGGTGAGTGGTGGGGAGAGTGTTGGGGAGAGCGGTGGGGAGAGTGTTGGGAGAGCGGTGGGGAGAGTGTTGGGGAACTGGTGGGGAGTGTGTTGTGGGTGAGTGGGGGGGAGAGTTTTGGGGGAGAGCGGTGGGGAGAGTGTTGGGGTGAGTGGTGGGGAGAGTGTTGGGGTGAGTGGTGGGGAGAGTGTTGGGGTGAGTGGTGGGGAAAGTGTTGGGGTGAGTGGTGGGGAGAGTGTTGGGGAGAGCGGTGGGGAGAGTGTTGGGGTGAGTGGTGGGGAGAGTGTGGGGTGAGTGGTGGGGGAGAGTGTTGGGGTGAGTGGTGGGGAGAGTGTTGGGGTGAGTGGTGGGGAGAATGTTGGGGTGAGTGGTGGGGAGAGTGTTGGGGTGAGTGGTGGGGAGAGTGTTGGGAGAGAGTGGTGGGGAGAGTGTTGGGGTGAGTGGTGGGGAGAGTGTTGGGGTGAGTGGTGGGGAGAGGATTGGGGTGAGTGGTGGGGAGAGTGTTGGGGTGAGTGGTGGGGAGAGTGTTGGGGTGAGTGGTGGGGAGAGTGTTGGGGTGAGTGGTGGGGAGAGTATCGGGAGGACGAGTTAGTCACGTCAGAAAACCAACCAGGAAGGCGTAACGTTGTTGCCAGTTAACTACATCAATAACTACAACAATAACGAAGCAACGCAACTCATAACTTACTAAATAATATATCTAAATAAGTCAGTTCAATACTTGTGATAGTCAAGTGTAACTAGTGTTGTGGAGGCGTTCTGGTAATACTTTATAACTTGGAAAGTGTCAGTGTTACACGGGTCCTCGTAAGAACTTAGGTTGAATGAGCCTGGTTTATATGAGTTGGTGTGTGTTTGTGTGTGTGTGTGTGTGTGTGTGTGTGTGTGTGTGTGTGTGTGGTGTGTGTGTGTGTGTGTGTGTGTGTGTACTCACCTATTTGTGGTTGCAGGGGTCGGTTCATAGCTCCTGGTCTCGCCTCTTCACTGGTCACCACTAGGTCTTCTCTCTCTCTCTCCCTACTCCATGAGCTTTATCATACCTCTTTTTAAAGCCATGTAGGGTCCCTGACTCCACTACCTCATTTTCCAGACGATTTCATTTCCTGACAAATCTGAAGAAGTACGTCCTAACATCCCTGGGATTCATCTGAATTTTTAACTTCCAATTGTGTCCCCTTGTTTGTGTGTCCCATCTCTGGAACATTCTGTCTCTGTCCACCTCGTTGATTTCCCCTCAGTGTCGTTAGGTCGATTTCCCTTAACCTCTCCTCGTAGGACATGCCTCTTAGCTCGGGACTAGTCTTGCTGCAAACCTTTGCACTCTCTCTAGTTTCCATACGTGCTTGGTCAGGTGTGGGTTCAAAACTGGTGCTGCATACTCTAATATGGGCCTGACGTACACGGTGTACATTGACCTGAACTATTCCTTACTGAGATGTCGAAATGCTTGTCTTAGGTTTGCTAGGCGCCCATATGATGCAGCAGTTATTTGGTAGATGTCAGCCTCAGGAGATGTGCCTGGTATTATACTTACCCCAAGATCATTTTCCTTGAGTAACGTTTGTAATTTTTGGCCCCATTCGACAGTACTCTGTCTAAGGTCTTCTTTGCCCTTCCCCAGTCTTCTTGACTTTGCAGTTCGTGAGGTTGAACTCCAGAAGCCAGTTTCTACACCAGGCCTGCGGCCTGTCCAGATCCCTTTGTAGTCCTGCTTGGTTCTACTCCGACTGAATTCTCCTCATTCACTTCACATCGACTTTCTCTAATTTCTTGACGTGTTTGACCAGGTGTGGGTTCCAAACTGGTGCTGCGTACTCCAGTTTGGGCCGGGACGTACACAGTGTATAAAGTCTTGAACGATTCCTTACTAAAGGTACCGGAACGCTACTCTCAGGTTTGCCAAGCGCCCATATGCCGCAGCAGTTATCTGGTTAATGTGTGCTTCTGGCGATGTACTCGTCATTATACTCACCCCTAGGTCTTTCTCCTTGAGTGAGGTTTGCAGCCTTTGGCCACCTAGCCTATACTCTGTCTGCAGTTTTCTTTGCCCTCCTCCGATCTTTATGACTTTGCATTTGGTGGGGTTAAATTCTAGGAGCCAGGTTTCTGGACCACACATCCACCCTGTCCAGGTCTCTTTGTAGCCTGTCTGGTCCGTGTCTGATTTAATTCTCCTCATTAACTTTACGTCATCTGCAAAACAGGGACACTTCTGAGTCTATCCCTTCCGTCATGTCGTTCACATATACAAAGAATAGCACTGGTCCCAGGACTGACCCCTGTGGGACCCGCTCGTCAAATGGCGCCCACTGTGATACTCATCACCGACCATGACTGCTGTTGCCCCCCTGTTAGGTATTCTCTGATCATTGCAGTGTCCTTCCTGTTATAAGTGCCTGTTCCTCTAGCTTCTGTACTATCTTTGTGAGGAACTGTGTTTGAAGGCCTTCTTGTAGTCCAAGAAATGCAATCAACCACCCCTCCTCTCATTTTTACTTCATTTACCTTGTCGTAAAACTCTAGTAGGTTTGTGACAAGGATTTGCCTTCCATGAATCCGTGCTGGCTGTCGTTTATAATTTTTGTTCCGCTCCAGGTGCTCCACCACTCTCCTCCTGATATTTTTTATCAAGACTTTGTATACTATACACGTCAGTGACAATGGTCTATAATTTTAGTGATTCATTTCTGTCTCTCTTCTTAAAGATGGGGACTACCTTTGCCTTCTTCCATACATCAGGTAGTTGCCCAGTTTTAAGTGAAGTGTTGAAGATTTTGGTTAGTGGCACACGTAGTGTCCCTGCTCCCTCTCTAAGGACCCACGGAGGGATGTCCGGTCCCACCGCCTTTGAGGTATCAAGGTCACTTAGAAGCTTCTCACCCTCCCTCAGTTGTGTGTAATTCATCCAAAAACTTGTTGGTATATCCCTTGTTGCTGTACGCCACTGTTTTGTCTCCCCGTTGTCCCTAGTACCTCACCTAGTTGAGGTTGCGGGGGTCGAGTCCGAGCTCCTGTGTGTGTGTGTGTGTGTGTGTGTGTGTGTTTGTGTTTGTGTGTGTGTGTGTGTGTGTGTTTGTGTGTGTGTGTGTGTGTGTGTGTGTGTGTGTGTGTGGTGTGTGTGTGTATTTGTGTGTGTGTGTGTGTGTGTGTGTGTGTGTGTGTGTGTTGTGTGTGATGTGTGTGTGTGTTTGTGTTTGTTTTTGTGTGTTTGTGTGTGTGTGTGTGTGTGTTTGTGTGTGTGTTTGTGTTTGTGTGTGTGTGTGTGTGTGTGTGTGTGTGTGTGTGTGTGTGTGTGTGTGTTTGTGTGTGTGTGTGTGTGTGTGTGTGTGTGTGTGGTGTGTGTGTGTGTTTGTGTGTGTTTGGTGTGTGTGTGTGTGTGTGTGGTGTGTGTGTTGTGTTGTGTGTGTTGTGTTGTGTGTGTGTGTGTGTGTGTGTGTGTGTGTGTGTGTTGTGTTTGTGTGTGTGTGTGTGTGTTTTGTGTGTGTGTGTGTGTGTGTGTGGGGTGTGTTTGTGTGTGTGTGTGTTTGTGTGGGGTGTGTGTGTGTGTGTGTGTGTGTGTGTGTGTGTGTGTGTGTTGTGTGTGTGTGTGTTGTGTGTGTGTGTGTGTGTGTGTGTGTGTGTGTGTGTGTGTGTGTGTGGTGTGTTTGTGTTTGTGTGTGTTTTGTGTGTGTGTGTGTGTGTGTGTGTGTGTGTGTGTGTGTGTGTGTGTGTGTTTGTGTTTGTGTGGTGTTTGTGTGTTGTGTGTGTGTGTGTGTGTGTGTGTGTGTGTGGTGTGTGTGTGTGTGTGTGTGTGTGTGTTTGTGTTTGTGTGTGTGTGTGTGTGTGTGTGTGTGTGTGTGTTGTTTGTGTGTTTGTGTTTGTGTGTGTGGGTGTGTGTTTGTGTTTGTGTGGGGTGTTTGTGTGTGGTGTGGTGTGTGTGTGTGTGTGTGTGTGTTTGTGTTTTTTACAATTTACCCCGTTATTTTTTTTGTATTTTTTTTTTCTTGCTAATGTGTATTTTTTTGGTTTTGTGTGGGTTGGGTTGGTGACATGGTGCCACCCACACGGCACCGGGGACGTTTCCGGGGCACTGCCAGGGCACTCGTTTGCCTCCCCCTTTTCCACTCCCAAAGGGCCGCTGCCTTTAATTAAAAAACCCAAAAGTTACCCCGGTTTTTTAAAACCCACTTTCCCCCTTTGGGTTTTTTAAGGTTTTTTTTTAAACCAAAAAATTAAAATGTACATAAAAATTTTCCCCTTAAAGACGTTTGTACCCCAATCGAGCAAAGGGACGTGGGTGTGTGGGGGGAGAATTGGGAAGCAAAACCTGGGGACAGGGGGGAAATTTGGGTTTGATATGATAAGGGACATACAAAATACTGAGGGGAATTTGAAAAAGATGGCAGGGACAGGTTTTTTGGGAAAGGGGGCGGGAAAAAAAAGTACGGGGAGGGCGCGGGTTGGGGGATTTCAGGGATGTCAGGAAGTATTTTTTTCAGCTCGGGTTTGATAAACGTAGTGGGATAAATTTGGTTTAGGGGGCGGGGTTCTTAGGGAAAACTTTAAAAATGGTAGGAGGCTTACGAACCCAGGATTGTACCCAGTAGCTCCCGGATTTATGAGGCAGGGCCAGGAGCTAAGATCGACCCCTGTAGCCAAGAGAAGAGAACCCCCCCCCCCCCCCCCTGGTGTGAAGCAAACACTGTTCAAGCAAAAGAGGAGGCCCGGAAAGCAAAAGACTCGACCACCCCCCTGTAGCCTCGGGAAAAGGAGAAGCCCGGGGTTTTTGCAGAAAAACACATGTTTAAAGCCCCACGGGGGCAGGAAAAGGAAAGCAAAGACTCGCCCAAACCCCCTGTAGCCCCCAGAGAAGAGAACCCCTGGTGCTGCAGAAAAACCTCAGGGACAAGTTACACGGGGCAGGCCCAGGAGCAAAAGACTCGACCCCCTGTAGCCCCCAGAGAAAAAGAAGCCCGGGTTTGCTGCAGCAAAAAATGATCAAGTACAAAAAGGGCAGCCCAGGGGCTAAGACTCGACCCCCTGTAGCCCCCAGAGAAGAGAAGCCTGGTGCTGCACCCAAAAACATGATAAAGTCCCAAAAAAAGAGGGAGAGGGCCCAAAAAGTTTTGCAAAAAATCATGTCCTCAAGCTGAGAAAAATTTCCCCAGCGGTAAAAGCCCTGAGGGACTTTTGTACCAGCGCCCTGAGGAAGGAGGGTACGGGGAAGGGGAATGATTACGACAAAAAAAAAGGGCCAGGGAGGGACCCTTCGGGAAGTGCCTTGATGTGGTTCAGTGCCCCTGACCCTTAAACTCCCTTGGGGCTTTTATAGTCCTAGGGGTTTTCCGCGTTTTTCCCCAATCCCTATAATCTTGTAAAACCTATAGTTTTATTGGTTTCAAGCTATGGGCCCTGAACGAGGTACCCTACTGCGAAACCCAAGAACATAACATGATAACAACTAAAATTTATTTTTTGGGGGCGTATACTGTGAGATATACATCTCTGTATATATTTTTTATATATAATATATTTTTTATATATAAAAATTAATATAATTTATAATATATATATGTTATATATTATATAAATATATTTTATATATATTTTTATATTTATATATTTTAAAATATATATATATATTTTATTTTATATATATATTATATATATATATTTTTAATATATTTAATATTGGGTGAGATGTTATCAAAAAATTTTTTTTGAAAAAAAAGAAAAAAGTTTTGGGTGAGTTTAAAACAATTTAAAAAACCCTAGAGAACAAATGGATTTGTCATTTTAAAAATAGGAGAGGAGAGTTTTTAAAAAGGAGAGTTAGGTTTGGGGAAAGATGGAGGGAATATTTTGAGGAATTTTTAAAAAATGTTGTTTAAAGTTTAGGGAAGCCTGTGTTTTCGTGTTTTGGGCAAGGGGGGGAAATTTAACATTTGTAGGGGTGAGGAAGAGAGTTGTGAGTGGGGGGGAAATTTTTGTGAGGGGGGTAGGAAAAAGAAAGGGGGAAAGGCAGGGGGATTGAGGGGAAATAAAGATAGAAATGTTAAAAGCAGGTGGGGATATATTTTTGGGTGGTTGGTGATTATTTAAATAAATGTAGGGAAGAGGGTAAGGTCCCTGGGGAAATTGGCAGAGAGCTGCATATTTTTTTTGGGTTAAAGGGCAAAGGGGATAAAAGAGGTCCCCAAAAATTTTTAGGGGGATTGGTTGTTGAGTTACCTGGAAAGTGATTTTGAGTTTTTAATTTTGAAAAAAATTAAGGAAAGACGGAAAATGGATAAGCGGAAAACAAGGAGGCTTTGGGAAAAGGTAGGGGGTGTGGGACCAGGTGTTTACTGAAAAACTTTAAAAAGTAAACAGTTTTTTAGATAAGGCTAAAGAGGTCTTTGTGGCTTTTTGGGGTTTTTGGAAAAGGCGTTTGACGGGGGTTAGGGGGAAAAGGGCGATGTTGAAAAGTGTAGGGGTGTAGGAGGTAGGTTACGGGAAAGCAGTAAAGGGAGTTTTTTAAACGGGGATAGTGAGGTCAAGTTAGAGTGTTTTGGGGAAAGGGGGGAAAAAAACCCAGAAAAGTAGGCCTTAGACAAGGATGTGGGGTTTTTCCCCGTGGTTTTTTTAAAAATTTATAGAGGGGGGTTGTAAGAGAAGTAAATGCGGGGGTTTTGGGCAAGAGGGGGGGGTTTAAAAGATAAAAATTTCACACAAAAAGTGGGGTTTGTCAAAGCTGCTTTTTCCCGGGAGGGCCACTTTTGTTTGGGGATTCTAAAAGAGAATTTGCGAGTTTGGGTTTGGATTTTTTGGAAAGGGGTGTGAAAAAGAAGAAAATTAAGGTGAATACGGAAAAAGATTTAAGGGTTTATGAGGATAAAAAAAAAGATTAGGTGATAAAAGATTGGATATCAGTTTTGGGGGGGAGAGAGTTGGGGAGGTAAAGTATTCAGATTTTTGGGAGTGGACTTTGTCAGGGGGATGGGTCTATGGGAAAAAATGAGGTGAATCTAGAATTGATGAGGGGAAAAAAAGTGAGGGTGCACTTAGGAGTCTGTGGAGACAAAGAAAACTTTGTCCTTGGAGGCAAGGGGGGGAATTTTAGAGAGTTAAAATTTTACAAAAAGTCTTATATGGGTGTGAAGCCCCGGGGGGATGGAATGTTTTTTTTTTTTTTTTTTTTTTTTTTCAGCGAGGAGGGAAAGGGTGGAGGCAGTGGGATGTATGTCTGAAGGCAATGTGTGGTGTGAAAATAATTTCAAGAATTTGGGAAATTTGGAAGTTTGGGGGGAGGTGCGGGATTTCCAAAACTGTTGTCCCGAGGGCTGAGGGGGGTTGTTTAGGTTTGGGTTTGGGGGAAAAGTAGAGAGAATGGAGCGAAACAGATTACTTCAAGAGTGTTTCAGTCTGTTTTTTTGGAAAGGGAAGGGGGGGGTTTTTTTTGGGGGCGCCCCAGGAAAAAGGGTTTGGGGGGAGGGGGTTAAAGGAGGTTTTTTTTGTGCCCGGGGGTTGGGCTTCCAGCAGGCATGCGTGAGCGTGTTTGAAAGGGTGAAAGGAGACAAAAGGTTTTTTTAAAACTTTGGGGCTGTTGGGTATGAAACAAAGTAACCCTTTTTGGGAAGGGGGTTTTAGGGAAAAACCGGAGGCCCGGGGGGGGAAGGTCCGGGGTGGGAAATACAGTTTCCCGCACTTGAAGGAGGGGTATTAATGTTGCAGTTTAAAAAATGTAGTGGAAGCACCATTCTGGCAAAACATTTAGGGTGAATGTTTGGGGAAAGTTTTTTTTTTTCGGGCCCCCCCTGCCTTGGGGGGAATCGGCAGGTTTTATAATAATAAAAATAATATATTTATATATATTTTAAAATTATATATATTTTATATTATATATAATTTTATATATATATTTATTTTATATTATATATATAAATATTTAATATATTTTATATATTAAAAATATATAAATATTGGGTTCATGTAAAACCTACCTTTCCCGGAGTCGGGGAAGGGTGTTCGGGGGTAAAGCCCCCTTTTGCCAGTCCCAGACCAGGCCTCCCGGGGGATCAGGGCCCCGTTTAACCCAAACTGTTACTGCCCGGCCCCCCAGCATCCAATTTTTAAACACAGACCCGCTGATTAGAATTGACTTGATGAACTTAAACCCGTTCCTTCTTTAAGACAGCAAGATATCTTTGTCATTCCTCTTTTGTATAATGAGAGATGGGTTTAATTTGGGTTTTGGGGGCCCCCTTTAAAACCCGAAAGTATTGTCTCTCAGTTTAGTCTTGGGCCCTTGGGGTACGGGGCCTCGTTGCCGGGCCTTGCTTTCGTAGAGAGGGGATTTATTTATGAGATTTGGAACAATATCTCTAGGGTTTTCCGGTGTAAAATTTTGTTTCATTTTTTTTTTACCTGATCCCCAAAAGGGTACGGTCAACGGACTTCAAACATTTTCCGGGGTTGGTTTGGCCCCATGCGAGGGCGCATTTTCCCCCGGGGCAGCCCGGGGTTTGGGCGCTTTTCGGCATGACTCGGTGTTGGGGGCGCTGGGTTTTTGGCCCCGAATTTTTCCAGCAGGAAAAGTTCCTGAATTTCCCAGATTTGGGGAGTTTTCCCTGGGTTTTAAAAGGATTTTTTTTTAAATGGGGTTGGGCCCGGTTTTGGGTCTCTTCATGAAAATTTTAAACCCTAATTTTAAATCTCAGCAAGGTTTCCCTTATAAAAATTGGGTTTTTTGAGTTTGCCCCGGGCCCCCTACTGGGGGTGTGTTTTTGGGTTTTTGAAATAAAAAGGAAAAATTTTTGGGGGTTTTAAAATTAAATTGGGGGGATTATTTACAAGGGTTTTAGTCTGTTTTTTATTTAAAGATTTTTTAATTTTAACAGCTTCTTAAATTCCGTAAATTTTGGGTTTCCAAAGGGGTTTTCCTTTCCCCCCCTTGTTTTTATTTTCTTTAACCCAAAGGGGCCCCTACCCGGGCTTGTTTTTGTTCCAAAATTTTTAAAATTTTTTAATTTTTGGTTTTTCCTTATTTAAAACTCCGGTTTTGCGGAAATTTTTGTTTGTTTAGTTATTTTTTTTATTTTAAAATTATTGGGGGTTTTTCCCTTTTACATTTTGAAGGGCAGGCCTTCATGGAATTGTGATTTTTTCTTCTCGAACGTTTTTTCTTCTTTTCCCTCTTTGTTTAAATTTTCTTTTAAATTCTCCCTTTTTGGTTGGGGAAAGCCTTGGGTGGTTTTAGTTTTTAAAATTTACCTTTTCTAAACACTGGTTTGGTTTTTCCGGAATAAAATCTCCGGTTTTTTTGTTTCAGGCATTGGAAAAAGGGGTTTGGGGTTCCATTGTGGGGGGCATTGGGGGGGAAAATTCCCCCAAAAGGGAAAAAACAAACCCCCCGTTTTTTCTTTTTGGGGGGGGGGAACCTTTCCCCCTTAAAAACCCGGGTTAAAATTTTTTTTTTCTTCTTCCCCCTTCTTTAAATTGTTTTTGTTAACCCAAAAAAATTTTCCGGGGGTTTTTAAGGGGTTTAAAAACAAAGTTTTTAAACTTTCCCCCTTTTTTTTTGGGGAAAGTTGTTTTGGGGTTTAATTTATCCAGCTTTTTATTTTCTAAAAAATTTTAAACCCTTTTTTTGTTTCCAAAAATTCAAAACCCCTTTTTGGGTCCTGGGTTTGGGCCCCAGGGGTCCTGCGGGGCCTGGGTTCCCTTGGCACCCCTTCTGTAACGGGGCATCTAGGGAGAGCGTCTCTTCTCTCTCTCTCTCTCTTTAGTTTACACTTTTCTTTATTACTCCCTTAGGGGCATATGCCTTGATCGTGCTTTTAGTGCCACAGAATTAATAATTTCTAGACACTGGTTTGGATCCATTTTCTTGATAATATCATCCCAGGATATTTGTTTCAGGACATGATTTGTTTGATCCCAGTTGATGTTCTTATTGTCAAAGTTCAGTATGGGAAAAACACCCTCACGTCTGTTTACATTTTGATGGTCAGGACTCCTCTACATGCAGGATGTGATTTAAAGTTTCTGTCTTCGATACTGTTATATTTCGTATCTTGTTAACCCCACTACTTGCTGGTTTAAGGTGAATTTGAAACAAGAGTTTTAATTCTTCCTTTTGTGTTAGAATGTTCGTCTGAGATGGAATTATCTCAGCTGTTATACTATTTGCTACCTTGGCAGCTCTCTCACCTCACACACTGAGTGTCCGTGGTTTGATCCCCGACACGGGTGGAAATGCTGGGCGTGTTTACTTGCACCTGCTGTCACTGTTCATCTAGCAGAAAGTAGGTATCTGGGTGTTCGTCGACTGGTGTGGGTGGCATCCTGGGGGACAAGATTGAAGGACCACAATGGAAATAAGACAGAAAGTCCTCGATGATTTTCTTGAGTTACCCTGGGTGGCTAACCTTCCTCCGGGTTAAAAATCCGACAAATCTTATCTTACCTTATCTCATCTCCCATTTTAAATGTCTAAAACTGAAATCACCAAGCAACAAGATATTTGGGGCCGGGGTTGAAAGATTTCCCAGACTACATTCAGTTGTCAACAGCTGTTCCCTAAACTGTTTGGAAGTTGTATCTGGCGGGTTATATACACTCACGATGACTATGTTCTCGATCTTACTGCCAAAACATCAAATAAAACCTTTGTATGATTAGAAACTGTGCAAACGACCGATTCTGGGTCTCTGTTAGGACACCCTGGGTCTCTGCGAGGACACCCTGGGTCTCTGTGAAGACACCCTGGGTCTCTGTAAGGACACCCTCGGTATATGTGCACTTCTGGGTGTATTTACATCTCTAGGTGTATGTGTACACCTCTGGGTGTATGTATATCTCTGGGTGTATGTGTACACCTCTGGGTGAATGTGCATATCTCTGGGTGTAAATGTGCACCTTCGGATGTATGTACACCTCTGAATGTATGTGTACACGTCTGTGCGTATATACAAACTGCAAAATATGAACAAGTGTACACACTTAGATATACACCTCCCGAGGTGTATACACAGGGTGTACGTACCCACCACACCAACATGTCGTTCGTCGACCCTTATAACCACTGTTACGCCATGCCACTCAAGTAGGGGGGAATCCGGATCTCCAGTTACGAACGCTTCTAGGTTATCCGGATTCCTTTAATCTCTTCCACCACGGATTCTCAGTTTGTTTATTTAAATCCTTTTGAGAGTTATCTCTCTTGTGAGTCTATTTACGGTGATTATACACGCACAAACACACACGCACACACACACACACACACACACACACACACACACACACACACCATACACACACATACACAACACACACAACACACACACACACACACATTTCACACAAACACACACACACACACACAACACACACACACACCCTGAGTTGCTGAGGCATTGAGGACATGACTTATGAAAGGCCCCTTGGAGCTAGTGACCACGTGGTTCTGAGCTTTGAATACATCGTAGAACTACAAGTGAAGAGGGCAACAGGAGTAGATATGGAAAAAAAAAACTGTAAAAGAGGGGACTACACAGATATGAGGACCTTCCTGTAGGAGGTTCAGTAGTAAAGAGAGTTGGTAAGAAAATCAGTAAACGAAATGATGGATTATGTAACAACAAAATGCAAGGAGGCAGAGGAAAGGTTTGTTCCCAAGGGTAACAGAAATAATGGGAAGACCAGAATGAGTCCTTGGTTTACCCGAAGGTGTAGAGAGGCAAAAACTAAGTGCGTTAGAGAATGGAAAAGTACAGAAGGCAAAGGACCCAGGAAAGTAAAGAGATCAGTCAAAGGGCCAGAAACGAGTATGCACAGATAAGGAGGGAGGCTCAGCAGCAGTATGAAAACGACATGCAGAGCTCACAAGAAACGACCAAAAAGTATGTGAGGAGCTCAACATGAGATTTCAGGAAGTATGTACAGTGGAGGCAGAAGGGACACTGGGAAGACAAAACAGGGGGGTACAGCAACAAGGGATATACCAACAAGTGTTGGATGAAATACACACAACCGAGGAGGAGGTGAAGAAGCTGCTAAGTGACCTTGATACCTCAAAGGCGGTGGGACTGGACAACATCTCTCCGTGGGTCCTTAGAGAGGGCCTGGTGCTAAAGGCTCCCGCTTCACACACGGAGGGCCCGGGTTCGATTCCCGGCGGGTGGAAACATTTTGACACGTTTCCTTACACCTGTTGTCCTGTTCACCTAGCAGCAAATAGGTACCTGGGTGTTAGTCGACTGGTGTGGGTCGCATCCTGGGGGACAAGATTAAGGACCCCAATGGAAATAAGTTAGACAGTCCTCGATGACGCACTGACTTTCTTGGGTTATCCTGGGTGGCTAACCCTCCGGGGTTAAAAATCCGAACGAAATCTTATCTTATCTTATCTTAGCAGAGACACTGTGTGTGCCACTAACCACAATCTTCAACACATCCCTTGAAACAGGGCAACTACCTGATGTATGGAAGACGTCAAATGTGATCCTCATCTTTATGAAAGGGGACAGAAATGAAGCACTAATCTATAGACCAGTGTCACTGACGTGTATAGTATGCAAAATCATGGAGACGATTATCAGGAGGAGAGTGGTGGAGCACCTGGAATGGAAAAAGGTTATAAACGACAGCCAGAACGGATTCATGTACGGCAAATCCTGTGTCACAAACCTACTGGAGTTTTATAACAATGTAACTGAAGTAAGACATGAGAGGGAGGGGTGGGTCGATTGTATTTTCTTGGACTGCAAAAAGGCCTTCGACACAGTTCCTCACAACAGATTAGTGCAGAAGCTAGAGGATCACGCACGTATAACAGGAATATCACTGCAATGGATCAGAGAATACATGACATGGAGGCAACAGAGAGTCAAGGTAAGTGATGAGGTATCACAGTGGGCGCCTGAGACGAGGGGGGTCCCACAAGGGTCAGTCCTAGGTCCAGTGCCATTCTTGGTATATGTGAATGACATGACGGAAGGGATAGACTCAGAAGTGTCCTAATTTGCAGATGATGTGAAGTTAATGAGGAGAATTAAATTAGATGCGGACCAGTCAGGTCTACAAAGAGACCTGGAGAGGCTAGACGCTTGGCCAGTAACTGGCTTCTGGGAAATTTAACCCCCCAAAAAGCAAAGTCTGAAGTCGGGGGGGAAAAGGC
>NC_069424.1:8999626-9030098 GCF_026875155.1 Cherax quadricarinatus | reverse complement strand
ATATATATATATATATATATATATATATATTATATTATATATATATATATATATATTATATATAATATATATATTATATATATATAATATATATATATATATATATATATATATATATATATATATAGGTTGGTAGACAGCAACCACCCAGGGAAGTTACACCGTCCTGCCAGATGACTGTGAAACAAAAACCTGTAACTGTTTTGCATGATGGTAGGATTGCTGGTTTTCTTTTCTGTCTCATAAACACGCTAGATAACAGGGATATCTTGCTACTCCTACTTACACTTTGGTCACACTTCACAGACACGCACATGCATATATATATATACATACATCTAGGTTTTTCTCCTTATTCTAAATAGCTCTTGTTCTTTTTTATTTCTTCTATTGTCCATGGGGAAAAGTGGAAAAGAATCTTTCCTCCGTAAGCCATGCGTGTCGTATGAGGCGACTAAAATGCCGGGGAGCAATGGGCTAGTAACCCCTTCTCCTGTATACATTTACTAAAAAAGAGAAAAAGAAAACTTTATAAAACTGGGTTTGTTTAAATGTGCGTGGATGTAGTGCGGATGACAAGAAACAGATGATTGCTGATGTATGAATGAAAAGAAGTTGGATGTCCTGGCTCTAAGCGAAAACAAAGCTGAAGGGGGTAGGAGAGTTTCAGTGGGGGGAAATAAAGGGATTAAATCTGGAGTATCTGAGAGAGTTAGAGCAAAGGAAGGGGTAGCAGTAATGTTAAATGATCATTTTATGGAAGGAGAAAAGAGAATATGAATGTGTAAATTCGAGAATTATGTGGATTAAAGTAAAGGTTGGATGCGAGAAGTGGGTCATAATAAGCGTGTATGCACCTGGAGAAGAGAGGAATGCAGAGGAGAGAGAGAGGATTTTGGGAGATGTTAAGTGAATGTATAGGAGCCTTTGAACCAAGTGAGAGAGTAATTGTGGTAGGGGACTTGAATGCTAAAGTAGGAGAAACTTTTAGAGAGGGTGTGGTAGGTAGTTTGGGGTGCCAGGTGTAAATGATAATGGGAGCCCTTTGATTGAACTTTGTATAGAAAGGGGTTTAAGTTATAGGTAATACATATTTTAAGAAAAAGAGGATAAATAAGTATAAAACGATATGATGTAGGGCGAAATGACAGTAGTTTGTTGGATTATGTATTGGTAGATAAAAGACTGTTGAGTAGACTTCAGGATGTACATGTTTATCGAGGGGCCACAGATATATCAGATCACTTTCTAGTTTGTAGCTACACTGAGAAATAAAAGGTAGATGGGATACAAGGAGAATAGAAGCATCAGGGAAGAGAGAGGTGAAGGTTTATAACTAAAAGAGGAGGGAGTTAGGGTAAGATATAAACAGCTATTGGAGGATAGATGGGCTAATGAGAGCATAGGCAATGGGGTCGAAGAGGAATGGGGTAGGTTTAAAAATGTAGTGTTAGAGTGTTCAGCAGAAGTTTGTGGTTACAGGAAAGAGGGTGCAGGAGGGAAGAGGAGCGATTGGTGGAATGATGATGTAAAGAAGAGTAGTAAGGGAGAAAAAGTTAGCATATGAGAAAATTTTTACAAAGTAGAAGTGATGCAAGGAGGGAAGAGTATATGGAGAAAAGAGAGAGGTTAAGAGAGTGGTGAAGCAATGTAAAAAGAGAGCAAATGAGAGAGTGGGTGAGCTGTTATCAACAAATTTTGTTGAAAATAAGAAAAAGTTTTGGAGTGAGATTAACAAGTTAAGGAAGCCTAGAGAACAAATGGATTTGTCAGTTAAAAATAGGAGAGGAGAGTTATTAAATGGAGAGTTAGAGGTATTGGGAAGATGGAGGGAATATTTTGAGGAATTGTTAAATGTTGATGAAGATAGGGAAGCTGTGATTTCGTGTATAGGGCAAGGAGGAATAACATCTTGTAGGAGTGAGGAAGAGCCAGTTGTGAGTGTGGGGGAAGTTCGTGAGGCAGTAGGTAAAATGAAAGGGGGTAAGGCAGCCGGGATTGATGGGATAAAGATAGAAATGTTAAAAGCAGGTGGGGATAAAAGTTTTGGAGTGGTTGGTGCAATTATTTAATAAATGTATGGAAGAGGGTAAGGTACCTAGGGATTGGCAGAGAGCATGCATAGTTCCTTTGTATAAAGGCAAAGGGGGTAAAAGAGAGTGCAAAAATTATAGGGGGATAAGTCTGTTGAGTGTACCTGGTAAAGTGTATGGTAGAGTTTATAATTGAAAGAATTAAGAGTAAGACGGAGAATAGGATAGCAGATGAACAAGGAGGCTTTAGGAAAGGTAGGGGGTGTGTGGACCAGGGTGTTTACAGTGAAACATATAAGTGAACAGTATTTAGATAAGGCTAAAGAGGTCTTTGTGGCATTTATGGATTTGGAAAAGGCGTATGACGGGGTGGATAGGGGGGCAATGGGGCAGATTTGAAAATTAGGGTGTAGGGGGTGGGTTTCTGAAAGCATAAAGAGTTTTTACGGGGATGGAGGCTCAATTTTAGGTAGTAAAAAAGAGGGAAATTTTTTCCCAGTAAAAGTGGCCTTAGACAAGGATGTGTGATGTCCCGTGGTTTTTTTAATAATTTAAGAGGGGTTGTAAGAGAAGTAAATCGGGGGTCTTGGAAAAGAGGGTGGAGTTAAAAATAAAGAATCACACACAGGGTGGGAGTTGTCACAGCTGCTCTTTGCTGATGAACTTGCTCTTGGGAATTCTAAAAGAAAAGCTGCAAGATTGGTGGAGAATTTGGTAGGGTTTGGAAAAAGAAAAAAATTAAGGTGAATACAGGAAAGAGTAAGGTTTTGAGGATAACAAAAAGATTAGGTGATAAAGATTGAAATCAGATTGGAGGGGAGAGAGTATGGAGGAGGTGAACGTATTTCAGATATTTTGGGGAGTGACTTTTCAGCGGATGGTCTATAAAGATGAGGTGAATCAAAAATTGAGAGGGAAAAAGAGTGAGTGGTGCACTTGGGTCTGTGGAGACAGAGAACTTTTTCCTTGGGGGCAAAGAGGGGAATGTATGAGAGTATAGTTTTACCAACGCTCTTATATGGGTGTGAAGCAGGGGTGATGAATGTTGCAGCGAGGAGAAGGCTGGAGGCAGTGGAGATGTCATGCCCTGAGGGCAATGTGTGGTGTGAATATAATGCAGAGAATCGTAGTTTGGAAGTTAGGAGGAGGTGCGGGTTTACCAAAACTGTTGTCCAGAGGGCTGAGGAAGGGTTGTTGAGGTGGTTCGGACATGTAGAGAGAATGGAGCGAAACAGAATGACTTCAAGAGTGTATCAGTCTGTAGTGGAAGGAAGGCGGGGTAGGGGTCGGCCTAGGAAGGGTGGAGGGAGGGGGTAAAGGAGGTTTTGTGTGTGCGAGGGGCTTGGACTTCCAGCAGGCATGCGTGAGCGTGTTTGATAGGAGTGAATGGAGACAAATGGTTTTTAATACTTGACGTGCTGTTGGAGTGTGAGCAAAGTAACATTTATGAAGGGATTCAGGGAAACCGGCAGGCCGGACTTGAGTCCTGGAGATGGGAAGTACAGTGCCTGCACTCTGAAGGGGGGGTGTTAATGTTGCAGTTTAAAAACTGTAGTGTAAAGCACCCTTCTGGCAAGACAGTGATGGAGTGAATATGGTGAAAGTTTTTCTTTTTCGGGCCACCCTGCCTTGGTGGAATCGGCCAGTGTGATAATAAAAAATAAAATAAAATAATATATATATATATATATATATATATATATATATATATAAATATATATATATATATATATATAAAATATATATATATATATATATATAATATATCTTGCACACGAAAATCACTCACTACGAAATCAAAAGACTTGGCAGACGATGCAACATCCCCCCAATGAAAAGCAGGGGTGTCACTAGCACGTTAAGAGACCATACAATAAGTGTCAGGGGCCCGAGACTGTTCAACTGCCTCCCAGCATACATAAGGGGGATTACCAACAGACCCCTGGCAGTCTTCAAGCTGGCACTGGACAAGCACCTAAAGTCGGTTCCTGACCAGCCGGGCTGTGGCTCGTACGTTGGTTTGCGTGCAGCCAGCACTAACAGCCTGGTTGATCAGGCTCTGATCCACCAGGAGGCCTGGTCACAGACCGAGCCGCGGGGGCGTTGACCCCCGGAACTCTCTCCAGGTAAACTCCAGGTATATGCAAAGCAACCACTGTGAAAGAATAGTGAAATTCCAAGCGCTTTCATGAGTTTCACATTATCAAGGAACTATAAAAAAATACATCAAAGGAAGGCATATGAAGGGTCAAGACTACGCCTCACCAACACATCCCACAACAAAGAAACACCTGACGCGTGACGACACCCGACTCATAAGAAAGGAGGAACACTGCAGCAGGCCTGTTGGCCCATACTAAGCAGGTCCTTCGCAGTCCATCCCACTAATAAAATATTTGCCCAACCCTAGTACTCTACCCAAGAAATAAGATTTATTAATTGTTTAATGTATTATTAAATTCTTCCCAAATTTTATTAATTATAAATGGATCTAATTTATATAAACCAAAGGAAATATTCATATTATTGTCAAAACTGCTTTTTATGAAACAAGATTCAATTATATTCCTGTCGACCATGGACTTGCTTGATACAACTTTCTCAAGTTTTTGAAAATCAATTGGATGGTTAAAATCTCTCACATGAATAAATAGAGCATTGGAATTTTGTCCAGTTCTAATGCTATATTTATGTTGTTTTAATCTTAGTTAGAGACTTTTACCAGTTTGACCGTAATAAACTTTATCACAAATTTTACAAGGAATCTTATAGACACATCCATCAGCATTTTGGGGGGAATTCTTTATCAAAAGTTTTTTTACTGTATCAAGATTTTTAAATACAACTTTGATATTAAAAGTCTTAAGAAGAGAAGGCATGTCAACCAAGTTTTCATGGTAAGGGAGAACCAACACATTTTTAGTTGAAAAAGGTTGGTTGTCCCTTTTTGGATTGTAAAAAGTATTTCTAGCAATTTTAAAAGATTTATCAATTACGTTTCTTGGGTATTTCAGATCAATGGCTATTTCATAAATTTTGGATATTTCTTCATCTATGAACTCTGGACTACAAATACGTAAAGCTCTCAAAAACATTGATGAGAAAACAGACAGTTTAATTCTATCTTGATGTGAAGAATAATAGTGTACATAGGATCAGTTATTTTTAGGTTTTCTGTAAATTTTAAATTTGAAGTCATTATTACCTCATTGCCTTTAAAAGGCAATGAGTTATTTTCCTCAAACTCAACAGTAAAGTTTATAGAATGGGCTAAGATATTTAATTTAACAAGAAAATGGTGTATATCTACATTCTTAGGCATAAGACACAAAATATCATCAACATATCTCAACCATTTAGCTCTATTAGGGAGGATTGTGTTAAGCGGTCATGTTTCAAAAAATTCCATTTATAGGTTACTAAGAACAGGTGAAAGAGGATTTCCCATTGCCATACCAAACTTCTGAGTATAAAACTTATCATTAAATACAAATTTTGCATCAACAATGCAAAATTTAATAAGTTTAATGATAGTAGGAGCTGGCAATGGTAAATTGTAATCAACAAGCTCTTCAAATAAGAAAATTAATAAATCATCAACTGGAACTTTTGTGAACAAGAAAGTAACATCAAAACTACCCGTGTTTACGGTGATCTTATTACACACACACACCACACACACACACACACACACACACACACACACACACACACACACACACACACACACACACACACACACACACACACACACACACACACACACACACACACACACACACACACACACACACACACACACACACACACATATATATATATATATATATATATATATATATATATATATATATATATATATTTGTTAGCAATACAATATTTGAGGATCTCTGAGGGCAACAATAGTGTCAACTTGACTCACTTAATGCTTAGCCATTTGTCTTGGTTAGAAGGTGAGGAAATTCAATACTGGAGCCTGGCAGGAGCAGCACTGAGCCTGCAGCATGGTCTCCCAGGCCTGGAGATGCTGATAGACATTACTCTCAGTCTTTACTTGCTGTTTAGAGTTTATGTAGCGTTGTGCACAGTCACTTGGAAGCTCCTTGACTGGAAGGTCGACGAAATGCTGCTTAAAAGAAAAAGAGGAAAAGGATAATTCTGAGACGCGTTTCGATTAGGGGTGAACTCATCTTTGTTCGAAATGTGTAGTGAAGCCTGGTGCTGCAAATGTCTTAGTGTTGAAAGATTTTAGTGAGTTTCAGGTATTTCAGAGAGAAGGGCTGAGAGTACTCTACCCCCAGCCTTAGTATGTACATGAAAGTATGACCTTACACACACACACACACACACACACACACACACACACACACACACACACACACACACACACAGGAGCGACCTTGGACTGTGTATTCGGTATGTCGTGTCAATATTTAATCGAGGCGAAGGTGAAAGAAATGTGATCGATTGTTATTGAAACTCGCATTCCCTGGCACCTTTCTGGATCTCTTAACACACTAGTGTCACGCTCCTGGCACTCTTCTGGCTTACATTTAGCAACCTCCTGGCACCCTGACATCCTAATGTCACCCTCCTGGCACGCTGACACCCTAATGTCACTCTCTTGGCTCTTTGACATTGTAATGTCACTCCTGGCACCCTGACATCGTAATGTCACCCCTCTGGCACCCTGACAGCCTAATGGCACTCTTGGAACCCTGACACTCTAATGGCACTCTCTTGCCACCCTTACACCGTAATGTCACTCCTGGCATCCTGACATCCTAATGGCACTCTCCTGGCACCCGTGACATCCTAATGGCACTCTCCTGGCACCCGTGACATCCTAATGGCGCTCTCCTGGCACCCTGACACCGTAATGTCACTCCAGGTTTATACGTTTGGAGTAATTTATATAATTAATTTGTAAGATGATTAATTTATATGATAAGCAATTTAAGGATGAGTAATTATATGATGAATAATTTATATAATGAGAAATTTATATGATTAATTATATGATTAATTTATATGGTAATTTATATGAGTAATTTGCAAATAATAAATGTGTAAAAAGTCATATTCTGGAAATTTTAAGTTGACCCTTGTTAAAAATGGTCACTTATATAGTGAAGTGCTTAATGTGATTCAGGAGTCACAGTGAAGGTCACAGTTGACGCAGAGGTCACAATTGATGACACAGCTCACAGTTGACGCAGAGATCACAGTTTGACGCAGAGGCCACAGTTGACGGCAGAGGTCATAGTTGACGGCAGGGGTCACAGTTGACGGCAGAGGTCATAGTTGACGGCAGAGGTCACAGTTGACGACAGAGGTCACAGTTGACGACAGAGGTCATAGTTGACGGCAGGGGTCACAGTTGACGGCAGAGGTCATAGTTGACGGCAGAGGTCACAGTTGACGACAGAGGTCACAGTTGACGACAGAGGTCATAGTTGACGGCAGGGGTCACGGTTGACGGCAGAGGTCACAGTTGACGACAGAGGTCACAGTTGACGGCAGAGGTCACAATTGGTGACACAGCTTACAGTTGACGCAGAGGCCACAGTTGACGGCAGAGGTCATAGTTGACGGTAGGGGTCACAGTTGACGGCAGATGTCACAGTTGACGGCAGAGGTCACAGTTGACAACAGAGGTCACAGTTGATGACAGAGGTCACAGTTGACGACAGAGGTCACAGTTGATGGCAGAGGTCACAGTTGACGGCAGAGGTCACAGTTGACGGCAGAGGTCACAGTTGACGACAGAGGTCACAGTTGACGGCAGAGGTCACAGTTGACGACAGAGGTCACAGTTGACGGCAGAGTTCACAGTTGACGACAGAGGTCACAGTTGACGGCAGAGTTCACAGTTGATGGCAGAGGTCACAGTTGACGGCAGAGGTCACAGTTGACGGCAGAGGTCACAGTTGACGGCAGAGGTCACAGCTGACAGTGGGAATGAAGTGGTTGAAGAGGGAGAGAGGAGGAGGAGGAGGAAGAAGACTGGGAAAGGAGGGAGCCTGATAACGGATTGTGTAGAGGAAGTAATGATGAAAACTGTGAAAAAGCTGAGAGGGAAGAGTGTGACCGGGGAGAGGGAAGGAAGAGAAGGAGAGTGGGAAGAAGAAGGAGAGGAAGGAGGGTGGGAAGAAAGAACTAGGAAAGAGATAACGGAAAGAGGAAAGTGAGAAGAGAAACAAGAAAGAAGACTTAATCTATTTTTAAGAAAGGTTGATGAGGACTTGCTGAAACAACATAGCTCTCTCTCTCTCTCTCTCTCTCTCTCTCTCTCTCTCTCTCTCTCTCTCTCTCTCTCTCTCTCTCTCTCTACTCTCTCTCTCTCTCTCTCTCTCTCTCTCTCTCTCCTCTCTCTCTCTCTCTCTCTCTCTCTCTCCTCTCCCCTCTCTCTCTCTTTCTCTCTCTCTCTCTCTCTCTCATATATATATATATTATATATATATATATCTTTCACTTTAGGATAAAATTCTTGTAACAACTTTGTTACTTTTGTTTATGAATGTTACTAAAACAATAAAGAAATATTCTCTTACCACTTACATAATAACTTATTCAAATATTTACATATGTAAGAATTTATAATTTGTTTTTTCTGATCCATCCAGGAAGAAATTTGTTCAAATTCACGTTCAAAATGAAGACCAAAATTCCGTGAACATACATGAGAACCTCTAGAGAAGTTAATATTGAAATCAAATTTCGTTTATACTGTCTAGGTACAAATGAAGGGAATTTTAGAACCAAGCCAGTAAATGTTGGGTTACGATACACTGAAATGCTCAGACTGTGGCTCATTGTGGCTCACTGTGGCTCACTGTGGCTCACTGTGGCTCACTGTGGCTCATTGTGGCTCACTGTGGCTCACTGTGGCTCACTGTGGCTCACTGTGGCTCACTGTGGCTCACTGTGGCTCACTGTGGCTCACTGTGGCTCGCTGTGGCTCACTGTGGCTCACTGTGGCTCACTGTGGCTCACTGTGGCTCGCTGTGGCTCACTGTGGCTCACTGTGGCTCACTGTGGCTCACTGTGGCTCACTGTGGCTCACTGTGGCTCACTGTGGCTCACAGGAATGTAAAGGAAAAGGCAGTGTTCCATTTGTCTCTAATTCAAATTCATATTTAATATTAGCGCGTTCTGAATTTATATATTCCAAGAAGAATGGTAGATTATCACGAAATTTAAATATTGGAAAGATATCGTCAACACAACGTCGATATAACAGTAGTTCAACTTCATCTGGGAGCTCACTGCACCACTCGAACTGATGATGATGATAATGATGATGATGATGATGATCAAGGACACCAGGAGCCACAACATTCCATCATTCACAACTCCATCCCTCTGCCTGCAAACATTCACATTAATTACTAAACAAGAATATGTTACTGCTAGAGATAACAACACACAAACAATCACCACATAGGAGACACAGAGAGAGAGAGAGAGACTTATGACGTCTGTTCGACCATTTACAAGTGACTTGGAATGCTTACACTGTGATTTGTCAGTGGTCCAGTCGGACCGAAACGTCTTCACAATTTTTTTTACACAGGGTTTGACAAGGTTAGGTTGAGGATCCGTAGCTTTATTAACAAGCTTTTTACAGGTTAAGGATTCCTAACTTTATTAACGAGCTAAGAGCTGTTACCTACATTAGCTCATTTGAAAGCATTTTTATTGTTATGAAACATACAAGTAGGGAACAGGATGAAGTTGGAGCCATCTGTGGGCCAGCATTTTCATCTGATCAACTGACTTTATCTCGTTGACATCATTATGCTGTATGAATGTGTTCCATACTCGAGTCATCCTGGGTATATATGATCTCAGATGGAGTGATGTTCTGGAGAAGGGTACAGCCAGAGTGAAGTTGCTGCTTTCTGCCCGTCTTGTGGTATAGAAGCTTTCTTCACGCTGTCCTCGAAGTGGATCCAAGTGTGGTACTCTGACAATATTGGCCATGTACATAACAGTAAGGCCACCCACATCCCTCCTGTGTTGAAGGCTCTGCTGAAACGACAGATCAATCCAGGATGGGTCCAGGCGAGAGAGGTGTGAGCGTACTTGTGCCTCGTACAGAATCTTGCAACCCCTACTGTCAAGCAGATGCCAGATACGCCGAAGTGCTGTAAACTTCCTGGCTGCCTTGTTTGTAAGATTTACAACGTGATTCTCCATGGTCATTTTGGAGTCAAATTTCACACCAAGGCTATCAACTTCTTCCTCTCTCTCTCTCTCTCTCTCTCTCTCTCTCTCTCCTATGGTGTTGTGCCCTTTTTTTCTGCAGTGATAACAACAATTTATGAAGCTGTTGTCTATTAAAAGTATGAATACAAGTATTTTATTTTAAATAGGGCATGTATATGTCTGTGATCTGTGTTAAGGTTGTATGTATGTGTTAAAGTTGTATGTATGTGTTAAAGTTGTATGTATGTGTTAAGGTTGTATGTATGTGTTAAGGTTGTATGTATGTGTTAAGGTTGTATGTATGTGTTAAAGTTGTATGTATGTGTTAAAGTTGTATGTATGTGTTAAGGTTGTATGTATGTGTTAAGGTTGTATGTATGTGTTAAAGTTGTATGTATGTGTTAAAGTTGTATGTATGTGTTAAGGTTGTATGTATGTGTTAAGGTTGTATGTATGTGTTAAGGTTGTATGTATGTGTTAAAGTTGTATGTATGTGTTAAAGTTGTATGTATGTGTTAAGGTTGTATGTATGTGTTAAGGTTGTATGTATGTGTTAAGGTTGTATGTATGTGTTAAGGTTGTATGTATGTGTTAAGGTTGTATGTATGTTTAAAGTTGTAAGTATGTGTTAAAGTTGTTGTATGGTTTTAAGGTTGTATGATGGTTAAGGTTGTATGTATTGTTAAGGTTTATGTATGTTTTTAAGGGTTGTATGTATGTTTAAGGTTGTGATGCTGTTACAATGACGGAAATATGTAGGTGGGTGAAATTGAGGTCCCTTTAAGTCCAATCCAGTAGTGTTAAGGTGGAAAGGGATTAAAAGAGAGATGAAGTTGATATCCTTTCAAATCAGCTTTACAATACGCTGAACAAACACCCAACAAGCTGGCAGATAAATGTCAGGAACCACTGCAGAAGCAACCCCAACATGGCCAAGACTGACCGTGACGCAGGGGAAAATATCATAATCAATTTTGAAAAATCGAAAAATGCCAACTGCACACGAAATCACTCCTACGGAAAGACTGGCCAGCACAAAACCCACAATAAAAAGAGGGCAATTGGACACAAGGGAAAACCATAAGTGCCGGGGCCAAAACTTTTCAACACCTCCCTAAGCCATTGGAAATCCTAACCCTGGCCCTTCAAAAACTGGACAAACCTAAAGCATCGGTCACCCTGGCCGTATATCTCCACAGTAACACAATGCAGGCCCATCCAAAATCGGGGGCCTGGTCACCCCGGGAAACCCGTTGCCCGAAAACTCAGTACCCATTTTTAAGGGTTGAATGGAAATTCATCAACACCGGCTGGCACAAACATCAACCCAGCGGCAAAACATCAACCCCGCTGGCACACAACATCAACACCAGCTGGCACAAAACATCAAAAACAACTGGATAAACATCAACCAGCTGGCACACAAATCAACACCACGGGCACCCCAACATCAACACCAGCTGGCAAAACATAACTTTTCAACTGGAATAACATCAACACCGGGTGGCACACAACATCAACACCAGCTGGCCCACAACATCAACACCAGCTGGACCACAACATCAACACCAGCTGGCACACAACATCAACATCAACTGGTATATAACATCAACACCAGCTGGCACACAACATCAACACCAGCTGGCACACAACATCAACACCAGCTGGCACACAACATCAACACCAGCTGGCACACAACATCAACACCAGCTGGCACAAACATCAACACCAGCTGGCACATAACATCAACACCAGCTGGCACACAACATCAACACCAGCTGGCACACAACATCAACACCACTGGCACACAACATCACACCACTGAAACACAACATCAACACCAGTGGACACAAAACATCAACACAGCTGGCAAAACAAAAAAATCAACACCAGCGGGCCCACAAACATCAAAAACCAGCTGGCACACAACATCCAACACCAGCTGGCACACAACATCAACACCAGCTGGCAAAACCAATCAACAACACAAAGCTGGCACACAACATCAAAAACACTGGCACACAACATCAACACCAGCTGGCACACAACATCAACCCCAGCTGGCACACAACATAAACCCCAGCTGGCACAAACATAACACCAGCTGGCACACAACATCAACACCAGCTGGCACAACATCAACACCAGCTGGCACACATCAACACCAGCTGGCACACAACATCAACACCAGCTGGCACACAACATCAACACCAGTTGGTACACAACATCAACACCAGCTGGCACACATCAACACCAGCTGGCACACAACATCAACACCAGCTGGTACAAAAACATCAACACCACTGGCACCACATCAAAAACCAGCTGGCACACAATCAACACCAGCTGGCACACAACATCAACACCAGCTGGCACACAACATCAACACCAGCTGGCACACAACATCAACACCAGCTGGCACACATCAACACCAGCTGGCACACAACATCAACACCAGCTGGCACACAACATCAACACCAGCTGGTACACAACATCAACACCAGCTGGCACACATCAACACCAGCTGGCACACAACATCAACACCAGCTGGCACAACATCCCAAAACACCAGTGGTACAAAAACATAAACACCAGCGGGCACACATCAACACCAGCTGGAAACACAACATCACACCAGTTTGACACAACATCAACCCCAAAGCTGGCACAAAAATCAAACCAGCTGGACAAAACATCAACACCAGCTGGCACACAACATCAACACCAGCTGGCACCAACATCAAAAACCAGCTGGTACACAACATCAACACCAGCTGGCAAAACACAACACCAGCTGGCACAAAACATCAACACCAGCTGGCACACCAACATCAAACACCAGCTGGACACAACATCAACACCAGCTGGCCACCATCAACACCAGCTGGCACACATCAACACCAGCTGGCACACATCAACAACAGCTGGCAAAACATCAACACCAGGGCCACACATCAACACCACTGGCACACAACATCAACCCCAGCTGGCACACAACATCAACACCAGCTGGACACAAACATAAACACCAGCTGGTACACAACATCAACACCAGCTGGCACACATCAACACCAGCTGGCACACAACATCAACACCAGCTGGCACACAACATCAACACCAGCTGGTACACAACATCAACACCAGCTGGCACACATCAACACCAGCTGGCACACAACATCAACACCAGCTGGTACACAACATCAACACCACTGGCACACAATCAACACCACTGGCCAAACAACATCAACACCAGCTGGCACACAACATCAACACCAGCTGGCACACAACATCAACACCAGCTGGCACACAACATCAACACCAGCTGGTACACAACATCAACACCAGCTGGTACACAACACAACACCAGCACAACAACATCAACACCAGCTGGTACACAACATCAACACCACTGGCACCCCAATCAACACCAGCGGGCCCACAAACATCAACACCAGCTGGCCCACAACATCAACACCAGCTGGCACAACATCAACACCAGCTGGTATACAACATCAACACCAGCTGGCACAACATCAACACCAGCTGGCACACAACTCAACACCAGTTTGGTACACAACATCAACACCAGCTGGCACACAACATCAACACCAGCTGGTACACAACATCAACACCAGCTGGCACACAACATCAACACCAGCTGGTACACAACATCAACACCAGCTGGCACACAACATCAACACCAGCTGGTACACAACACCAACACCAGCTGGCACACAACATCAACACCAGCTGGACACAACATAAACACCAGCTGACACAACTCAAACAGCTGGAACTCAAAACAAGCTGGCACACAACATCAACCCCGCTGGTACAAAACATCAACCCAGCGGGGACACAACATCAACCCCGCTGGTAACACATAACCCCAGTGGAACATCAACCCCGGGCTGACACAACATCAAAAACCAGCGGGAAACACAACATCACACCAGCTGGTACACAACATCAACACCAGCTGGCACACAACATCAACACCAGCTGGTACACAACATCAACACCAGCTGGCACACAACATCAACACCAGCTGGTACACACATCAATTTCGGACTCAACTGGAATGTTTTAACTGTAGACTGGGATAACTGGTGAAACTGTGATAACTGGTGATAACTTGGTAAACGGTGATAACTGGTGAACTGTGATAACTGTGATAACTGGTGAAAAACCTGGTGATAACGGTGAAATTGGTAACTGGTGATACGGTGATACTGGTGATAACGGGTATAACTGGTGATAACTGGTGATAACTGGTGATAACTGGTGATAACTGGTGATGACTGGTGATAACTGGTGATAACTGGTGATAACTGGTGATGACTGGTGATAACTGGTGATAACTGGTGATAACTGTGTAAATTTGGTAAAGACTGGTGATAACTGGTGATGACTGGTGATAACTGTGATAACTGGTGTTTAACGGGTTGATAACTGGTGATAACTGGTGATAAACTGGTGATAACGGGTGATAACTGGTGATAACGGGTGATAACTGGTGAAAACGGGTGATAACTGGTGATACTGTGATAACTGGTGATAACTGGTGATGACTGGTGATGACTGGTGATGACTGGTGATAACTGATGATGACTGGTGATAACTGGTGATAACTGGTGATAACTGGTGATGACTGGTGATGACTGGTGATAACTGGTTATAACTGAGAAACTGGTGATAACTGGTGATAACTGGTGATAACGGGTGATAAATGGTGATGACTGGTGATAACTGGTGATGACTGGAGACTGGATAACTGATATGACTGGTGATAACTGGTGATAAACTGGTGATAACGGGTGATGACTGTGATGACTGGGATGAACTGATGAACGGGATGATAACTGGTGAAACTGGTGAGACTGGATAACTGGTGATGACGGTGATACTGGTGATAACGGGTGATGACTGGGATAACGTGATAACTGGTGATAACTGGTGATGAATGTGAAACGGGTGATAACTTGTTATGATGTGATAACGGGTGATAACGGGTGAACTGTGATACTGGTGAATGAGATAACTGGTGATATGGTGATAACTGGTGATAACTGTGATAATGGCGATAAACTGGGGGGATAACTGGTGATAACTGGTGAAAACGGTGAGATTGAAAACTGGTGATAACTGGTTATAACGGGTGATGATGGTGAAACTGGTGATGACTGTGATAACTGGTGATAACGGTGATGACTGAGGGATGACTGGTGAACTGGTGATAACCGGTTGATGACTGGTAAATAACTGGTGATAACTGGTGATAACTGGTGATAACTGGTGATAACTGGTGATGACTGGTGATAACTGGTGAGTGATAACTGGTGATAACTGGTGATAACTGGTGATGACTGGTGATAACTGGTGATGACTGGTGAATTAACTGTGGGATAACGGTGATGACGGGTGATAACTGGTGATAACTGGTGATGACGGGTGATAACGTGAGACGGGTGATAACGGTGTTTAACAGGTAAATGATAACTGGTGATAAACTGTGATAACGGGTTGATAACGGGTGATACTGGTGATATCAGGTGATAACTGGAGATAACGGGTGATAACGGGTGATAACTGGTGATAACTGGGTGATAAATTGATGATAACTGGGATAACTGGTGATAACGGTGATAACTGGTGATAACTGGTAAATGACTGGTGATAACTGGTGATAACGGTGATAACTGGTGATAACGGGTGATACTGGTGATAACTGGTGATGACTGTGATAACTGTGTGATAAAACTGGAGATAACTGGTGATAACTGGTGATAACTGGTGATAACTGGTGATGATTGATGATAACTGGTGATAACTGGTGATAACTGGTGATAACTGGTGATGACTGGTGATAACTGGTGATAACTGGTGATAACTGGTGATGACTGGTGATGACTGGTGATAACTGTGAAAAACTGGAGATAACTGTGATAACTGGTGATGACTGGTGATAACTGGTGATAACTGGTGATGACTGGTGATAACTGGTGATGACTGGTGATAACTGGTGATAACTGGTGATGACTGGTGATAACTGGTGATAACTGGTGATGACTGGTGATAACTGGTGATGACTGGTGATAACTGGTGATAACTGGAGATAACTGGTGATAACTGGTGATAACTGGTGATAACTGGTGATGATTGATGATAACTGGGGGATAACTGGTGTAACTGTGATAACTGGTGATAAACTGGTGAATAACTGGTGATGACGGTGATAACGGGGGTGATAACTGGTGATAATGGTGATAACTGGTGATGACTGGTGATAATTGGTGATAACTGGTGATAACTGGTGATGACTGGTGATAACTGGTGATAACTGGAGATAACTGGTGATAACTGGTGATGACTGGTGATAACTGGTGATGATTGATGATAACTGGTGATAACTGGTGATAACTGGTGATAACTGGTGATAACTGGTGATAACTGGTGATGACTGGTGATAACTGGTGATAAATGATGATAATTGGTAATAACTGGTGATGACTGGTGATAACTGGTGATAACTGGTGATAACTGGTGATAACTGGTGATAAATGATGATGATTGGTGATAACTTGTGATAACTGATGATGATTGATGATAACTTGTGATAACTGGTGATAACTGGTGATGACTGGTGATAACTGGTGATAACTGGTGATAACTGGTGATAACTGTGATAGACTGGTGATAACTGGTGATGACTGGTGAAACTGGGGATAACGGGTGATGACGGGTGATAACGGGTGATAACTGGTGATAACGGGTGATAACTGGTGATACCTGGTGATGACGGGTGAAAAACTGGTGATAACGGTTGATAACTGGTGATAACTGGTGATGACTGGTGATAACTGGTGATAACTGGTGATAACTGGTGATAACTGGTGATGACTGGTGATAACTGGTGATGACTGGTGATAACTGGTGATAACGGGTTGATAACGGTGATACTGGTGATAACTGGTGATAACGGGTGAATAACTGGTGATAACTGGTGATAACGGGTTGATAACTGGTGAGGGACGGGTGATAACTGGTGATAACTGGTGATGACTGGTGATGATTAAAGATAACTGGTGTTTAACTGGTGATAACTGGTGATAACTGGTGATAACTGGTGATAACTGGTGATGACTGGTGATAACTGGTGATGATTGATGATAACTGGTGATAACTGGTGATAACTGGTGATAACTGGTGATAACTGGTGATGACTGGTCATAACTGGTGATGATTGATGATAACTGGCGATAACTGGTGATAACTGGTGATAACTGGTGATAACTGGTGATAACTGGTGATAACTGGTGATGACTGGTGATAGCTGGTGATGATTGATGATAACTTATGATAACTGGTGATGACTCTTGATAACTTGATAAAACACACACACACACACACACACACACACACACACACACACACACACACACACACACACATACACACACACACACTCACACACACACACACACACACACATACACATACACACACAGTAAGGATTCGTTTAAGACTCTGTATACCATTTACGTCAGGCCCATACTGGAGTTTTGCAGCACCAGTTTGGAACCCCACACCTAGTCAAGCACATCAAGAAATTAGAGAAAGTACAAAGGTTTGCAACAAGCCCAGTCCCAGAGCTACGGGGATTGTCCTACGAAGAAAGGTGAGGGAAATCGGCCTGACGACACTGGAGGACAGGAGGGTCAGGGGAGACAGGGATAACGACTATAAAATACTGCGGGGAATAGACAAGGTGGACAAAGACGGGATGTTCCATGATGGGACACAGACACAAGAGGTCACAATTGGAAGTTGAAGACTCAGATGAATCAAAGGGATGTTGGGAAAGTTTTTCTTCATTTCATAGAGTAGTCAGGCCATGGAATAGCCTAGAAAGGGATGTAGTGGAGGCAGGAACCATACATAGTTTTAAGGCGAGGTATGATTAGAGCTCATGGGGCAGGGAGAGAGAGGACCTAGTAGCAATCAGCGAAGAGGCAGGGCCAGGAGCTGTGACTCAAACCCCTGCAACCACAAATAGGTGAGTACAAATAGGTGAGTACACACACACACCACACACACATACACAATACACACACACACACACATACACACACACCCACACACACACACACCACACACACACACACACACACACACCCCACACACACACACACCACACACACACAACACACACACACACACACACACACACACGTATGCACACATACACGAGATTGTAAATTTTCAGAGAATAGGGGGTACTCGAAGGGGAGAAACCGACCAATCAAGCTGGATTCTCAGGAGGGAAAAACAGTGCGGAACAGGATCCTCCAAGAGAAACCTCGATTGAAATACTCGGAAGAGTACAAGAGGGTGTTCCTAGACAGAGACAGAACACAATCAGAACGACAGCAGCTGAGGGAGAGGACAAAAAAGCGAAAGGAGCTAGGAAAAGAGACAAGGATGGAACCAGCAGAGGTCAGTCAGAGCAGAACAGAACAGCAAGGGCATGCACACACACAACTATTCTCATAACCATACAAAACCCATCACACCATCCAAACACACACTACAATCCATACTCACAGCCTCCACCCAAGACCGAGCTATAGAATCCCACAGTATGCTACCAGGTACCCTCACAGACCCGCCAAACCACAGTGTTGGAAAGGAAACTGAAGGTATGGTACACAAACGCTGATGGAATAACAAATAAGTGGGAGAGTGGCATGCAAGAGTCAAAGAGGTATCACCGGACATCATAGCTCTCACAGAAACCAAGCTTACAGGTATGATAACAGATGCCATCTTTCCAACGGGATACCAAATCCTGAGGAAAGACAGAGGGAACAGGGGGGGTGGAGGAGTGGCATTGCTGATCAAAAATCGCTGGAATTTTGATGAGCTGGAGAGAGGAGACAGCGGAGAAGAAAGTGATTACATAGCGGGGAAAGCTTCACTCTGGAGGTCCCAAGGTGGTAATAGCAGTGATGTATAACCCCACAGAACAGAAGGAGGCCAAGGCAGAGTACGACGAGAGCAATAGAGCGATGGTTGACACACTGGCTAGAGTGGCCAGAAGAGCTCATGCATGCAGGGCAAAGCTCCTGATCATAGGTGACTTTAACCACAAGGAGATCGATTGGGAGAACTTGGACCCGCATGGGGGCCAAGATACATGGAGGGCTAAGATGATGGAGGTTGTACTGGAAAACTTCATGCACCAACACGTAAGGGACACTACAAGAGAGAGAGGAGAGGATGAACCAGGAAGGCTGGACTTAGTATTCACCTTGAGTAGTGCAGATATCGAGGACATCACATATGAAAGACCCTTGGGGCCAGTGACCATGTGGTTTTAAGCTTCGAATACACAGTAGAGCTACAAGTGGAGGGAGAAGCAGGGAAGGCCAGGACGAATGAAGCCAAACTACAAGAAAGGGGACTACACAGGAATGAGGAACTTCCTGAACGGGGTTCAGTGGGACAGAGAACTGGCAGGGAAGCCAGTTAATGAGATGATGGAATATGTAGCAACAAAATGCAAGGAGGCTGAGGAGAGGTTTTGTACCCAAGGGTAACAGGAATAATGAAAAAGCCAGGATGAGCCCATGGTTTACCCAAAGGTGCAGGGAGGCAAAAACCAAGTGTGCTAGGAAATGGAAGAAATATAGAAGGCAAAGGACCCAGGAGAATAAGGAGAGCAGTCGTAGAGCCAGAAACGAATATGCACAGATAAGAAGGGAGGCCCAAAGACAATATGAAAATGACATAGCAGCGAAAGACAAATCTGACCCGAAACTGTTGTACAGCCACATCAGGAGGAAAACAACAGTCAAGGACCAGGTAATCAGTCTAAGGAAGGAAGGAGGAGAGACAACAAGAAATGACCGTGAAGTATGTGAGGAACTCAACAAGAGATTCAAAGAAGTGTTCACAGAGGAGACAGAAGGGGCTCCAGAAAGACGGAGAGGTGGGGCACACCACCATGTGCAGGACACAGTGCACACAACCGAGGAAGAAGTGAAGAGGCTTCTGAGTGAGATAGATACCTCAAAGGCAATGGGGCCAGATAACATCTCCCCATGGGTATTGAGAGAGGGAGCAGAGGCGCTATGTGTACCCCTAACAACAATATTCAATACATCTATCGAAACAGGGAGATTGCCTGAGGCATGGAAGACAGCAAATGTAGTCCCAATCTTTAAAAAAGGAGACAGACATGAAGCATTAAACTACAGACCAGTGTCACTGACATGTATAGTATGCAAAATCATGGAGAAGATTATCAGGAGAAGAGTGGTGGAACACCTAGAAAGGAATGTTCTCATCAACAGCAGCCAACATGGTTTCAGGGACGGGAAATCCTGTGTCACAAACCTACTGGAGTTCTATGACATGGTGACAGCAGTAAGACAAGAGAGAGAGGGGTGGGTGGATTGCATATTCTTGGACTGCAAGAAGGCGTTTGACACAGTTCCACACAAGAGATTAGTGCAAAAACTGGAGGACCAAGCAGGGATAACAGGGAAGGAAGGCACTACAATGGATCAGGGAATACTTGTCAGGAAGACAGCAGCGAGTCATGGTACGTGGCGAGGTGTCAGAGTGGGCACCTGTGACCAGCGGGGTCCCACAGGGGTCAGTCCTAGGACCAGTGCTGTTTCTGGTATTTGTGAACGACATGACGGAAGGAATAGACTCTGAGGTGTCCCTGTTTGCAGATGATGTGAAGTTGATGAGAAGAATTCACTCGATCGAAGACCAGGCAGAACTACAAAGGGATCTGGACAGGCTGCAGACCTGGTCCAGCAATTGGCTCCTGGAGTTCAATCCCACCAAGCGCAAAGTCATGAAGATTGGGGAAGGGCAAAGAAGACCGCAGACGGAGTACAGTCTAGGGGGCCAGAGACTACAAACTAGTACAACTAGGTGAGTACACACACACACACACATACACACACATACATACACACACACACACACACACACACACAGACGCACACACGCACACACATACACACACACACACTCACACACACACACACACACACATATGCCACACACACACACACACGCACACACACACACACACACACACACACACACTCACACACGCACACACACACACACACACACACTCACACACGCACACACACACACACCACTCACACACGCACACACACACACACACACATATGCACACACACACACACACACACACACACACCACACACACACACACACACACACACATATGCACACACACACACACACACACACACACACCACACATATGCACACACACACACACACACACATATGCACACACACACACACACACGCAGAGAACACACGAAAATAGGGAGATCAGTCGCAGAGCCAGGAATGAGTACGCACAGGTAAGGAGGGAGGCCCAAGCGACAGTATGAAAATGACATAGCATCGAGAATCAAGACTGACCCGAAACTGTTGTATAGCCACATCAGGAGGAAGACAACAGTCAAAGACCAGGTGATCAGATTAAGGACAGAAGGTGGAGAACTCACAAGAAATGATCAGGAGGTATGTGAGGAGCTGAACAGGAGATTTAAGGAATTTTTACAGTAGAGACATGAAGGGCTGTGGGAAGACAACACAGAAGGGAACATCAAGAGGGAATATACCAACAAGTGTTGGATGACATACGAACAACTGAGGAGGAGGTGAAGAAGCTCTTAAGTGACCTTGACACCTCAAAGGCGATGGGACCGGACAACATCTCCCCATGGGTCCTTAGAGAAGGAGCAGAGATGCTGTGCGTGCCTCTAACCACAATCTTCAACACATCCCTTGAAACTGGGCAACTACCTGAGAAATGGAAGACAGCTAATGTAGTCCCCATATTTAAGAAAGGAAACAGAAACGAGGCACTAAACTACAGACCTGTGTCTCTGACATGTATTGTGTGCAAAGTCATGGAGAAGATTATCAGGAGGAGAGTGGTCGAACACCTGGAAAGGAACAAGATTATAAATGAAAACCAGCATGGGTTCATGGAAGGCAAATCTTGTATCACAAACCTCCTGGAGTTTTATGACAAGGTAACAGAAGTAAGACACGAGAGAGAGGGGTGGGTAGATTGCGTTTTCCTAGACTGCAGGAAGGCCTTTGACACAGTTCCCCACAAGAGATTAGTGCAGAAGCTGGAGGATCAGGCGCACGTAAAAGGGAGGGCACTGCAATGGATAAGGGAATACCTGACAGGGAGGCAGCAACGAGTCATGGTACGTGAAGAGGTATCACAGTGGGCGCCTGTTACGAGCGGGGTCCCACAGGGGTCAGTTCTAGGACCAGTGCTATTTTTGATATATGTGAACGACATGATGGAAGGAATAGACTCTGAAGTGTCCCTGTTCGCAGATGACGTGAAGTTGATGAGAAGAATTAAATTGGACGAGGATGAGGCAGGTCTGCAAAGAGACCTGGACAGGCTGGACATGTGGTCCAGCAACTGGCTTCTCGAATTCAATCCAGCCAAATGCAAAGTCATGAAGATTGGGGAGGGGCAAAGAAGACCGCAGACAGAGTATAGGCTAGGTGGACAAAGACTACAGACCTCACTCAGGGAGAAAGACCTTGGGGTGACCATAACACCGAGCACATCACCGGAGGCACACATCAACCAAATAACCGCTGCAGCATACGGGCGCCTGGCAAACCTGAGAATAGCGTTCCGATACCTTAATAAGGAATCGTTCAAGACACTGTACACTGTGTATGTTAGGCCCATACTGGAGTATGCAGCACCAGTCTGGAACCCACACCTGGTCAAGCACGTCAGGAAGTTAGAGAAAGTACAAAGGTTTGCAACAAGGCTAGTCCCAGAGCTCAAGGGAATGTCGTACGAGGAAAGGTTAAGGGAAATCGGACTGACGACATTGGAGGACAGAAGGGCCAGGGGAGACATGATAACGACATACAAGATACTGCGGGGGAATAGACAAGGTGGACAGAGATAGGATGTTCCAGAGAGGGGACACAGGGACAAGGGGTCACAACTGGAAGCTGAAGACTCAGACGAGTCACAGGGACGTTAGGAAGTATTTCTTCAGTCATAGAGTTGTCAGCAAGTGGAATAGCCTAGCAAGTGAAGTAGTGGAGGCAGGAACCATACATAGTTTTAAGAAGAGGTATGACAAAGCTCAGGAAGCAGAGAGAGAGAGGATCCAGTAGCGATCAGTGAAGAGGCGGGGCCAGGAGCTGAGTCTCGACCCCTGCAACCACAATTAGGTGAGTACAATTAGGTGAGTACACACACACACACACGCACGCACGCACATACACACACACACACTTTCATCAGTAGTAACGAAAATTTCAAGCCGATCAGATGAAGCATCATCGGGTTATATAAACAACATGTACAGAGCAACAAAAGCTCGTAAACCAGTTACACTCCCAACTTTGTTCTTCTGAATAAGAAACACAAGAGTTGAAAGTTTAAGTCCGAGCTGAAGTGGCATTCTCAAGTTGTCATCTGGAAATCAGAATCAGAAATGACTTCATAATATTGACTAACATTCAGCTGGCTTTTCCAGTGGCTACAATTCTTTTTTTTTTTTAATCAGATCAGCTCAGTGCAGTTGTCCCACCTCAGTCATGTCAGAGCCCAGGCGTATCTGAGGTATACTTCCACCCCCAGGATGCCACCCACACCAGATGACTAACACCCAGGTGAAAGGTGGCAACAGGTGTAAGGAAACAGGTATTCTTAAGTTATGATAAAAACTCTTGGGTGACCACCACTGTGTCTTGGTGTATATGTGACCCACTCTGCGAAGTTATTGTGGAAAAATATGATTATTCACCCGTTCAATGTCTCTTATGTAGACCTATGTTGCTGACACCAGCGTCACTCATGTAGACCTACGTTGCTGACACCAGCGTCACTCATGTAGACCTACGTTGCTGACACCAGCCTCACTCATGTAGACCTACGTTGCTGACACCAGCCTCACTCATGTAGATCTATGTTGCTGACACCAGCCTCACTCATGTAGATCTATGTTGCTGACACCAGCGTCACTCATGTAGACCTACGTTGCTGACACCAGCGTCACTCATGTAGACCTACGTTGCTGACACCAGCCTCACTCATGTAGACCTACGTTGCTGACACCAGCCTCACTCATGTAGATCTATGTTGCTGACACCAGCCTCACTCATGTAGATCTATGTTGCTGACACCAGCCTCACTCATGTAGACCTACGTTGCTGACACCAGCCTCACTCATGTAGACCTACGTTGCTGACACCAGCCTCACTCATGTAGACCTACGTTGCTGACACCAGCCTCACTCATGTAGATCTATGTTGCTGACACCAGCCTCACTCATGTAGATCTATGTTGCTGACACCAGCCTCACTCATGTAGACCTACGTTGCTGACACCAGCCTCACTCATGTAGACCTACGGTGCTGACACCAGCCTCACTCATGTAGACCTACGTTGCTGACACCAGCCTCACTCATGTAGACCTACGTTGCTGACACCAGCCTCACTCATGTAGACCTACGTTGCTGACACCAGCCTCACTCATGTAGATCTACGTTGCTGACACCAGCCTCACTCATGTAGGTCTATGTTGCTGACACCAGCCTCACTCATGTAGACCTACGTTGCTGACACCAGCCTCACTCATGTAGACCTACGGTGCTGACACCAGCCTCACTCATGTAGATCTACGTTGCTGACACCAGCCTCACTCATGTAGATCTATGTTGCTGACACCAGCCTCACTCATGTAGACCTACGTTGCTGACACCAGCCTCACTCATGTAGACCTACGTTGCTGACACCAGCCTCACTCATGTAGATCTACGTTGCTGACACCAGCCTCACTCATGTAGATCTATGTTGCTGACACCAGCCTCACTCATGTAGACCTACGTTGCTGACACCAGCCTCACTCATGTAGACCTACGTTGCTGACACCAGCCTCACTCATGTAGACCTACGTTGCTGACACCAGCCTCACTCATGTAGACCTACGTTGTAAGCACAGTGTCTTCAACTTGTTTTTGTGATTGGTAAATTTTAGCCTCGACCTGAAAGACTGGGTCTGTGGTGAGTGTACGTAGTTTAAAAAAGATTCTGCGTCCTTCAGGTTGTATGATGGGAAGAGAAAACTTCTGACGTCGTGTCTGGTGTAAAACACCGAATTTGAGGTAATTATAATTTTCCTCTTCTCAGGGGAGGTTCCTTGATGCTGGTAAGGGGTTCTTGATCTGGGGAATTGGATCTGCACTCCAGTTCCCTGAATAGAGCCTGAATACCTTCCATCCCCCCCCCCTCACATGTGCTGTATAATCCTACTGGTTTAGCGCTCCCCCGTGATTATAACAATAATAATTATGAATTTCCTGAGAATGGGTAAGGCCTTACAACTCCCGTTTTTTTCCAGGTTTATTTTATAGGTTTTTAATAAGTCTGCTCCAAGTATCGGGTCGCCCTCAACTATGATCAATCATTCCTAGTTATATTTTATCATACGAGTACTGTAATTTTTTTTTTCAGTGAGACAACGAATTCAAAATTAAGAACAATTGTGATATTTGAGAGGCCGGGACGTGAGTAATAAACAGAGGAAATGGTGTGTTAGCGGCTGGAATTTCTGTGTTTATTTTGGATTCTGTTGTTAAACTGGATATTTTGTTAATTTGTGTAAAATTGACCAAATTACCAACTACTGTGTACTTTACAGGGAATAGTTCTGATAGTTAAATGGACGTTTTCTTGATCTCAGTCGAAAGAAGGGAAGGCTTACTAGCGAAATAAGGAAGAATTTGCCTTAAAATAGGACTCAAAGTAGGCGAAATCACCGAATGCGTAAACTGCGTCATGGCTACCAAATTAGCGCCTGCCTAATTCCGTAAATTTTGCATTATGTTTTGCAGTTTTCATGTCACTGTCTTCAGGAAAACATTCTCTACCATTTTAATTTTTTTTTTTAAATCCCCGACATAGACAGTATATTTAAGTTCGGAGCTTCCGACAGCGACGGTGTTAAGGACGTCGCAAACCTTTAAAAAAAGGGTGTGAAGGTGATTGGTGGTGGTGTTTAATTAGGCAAGAAAGAGGACATGTGTATCCAGACACAAGTGTTGGTGATGGTGTTTTATTAGTCAGGAAAGAGGACATGGTATCCAGACACAAGTGTTGGTGATGGTGTTTTATTAGTCAGGAAAGAGGACATGTGTATCCAGATAAAGGGGTTGCTGATGGTGTTTTATTAGTCAGGAAAGAGGACATGTGTATCCAGACACAGGTGTTGGTGATAGTGTTTTATTAGCCAGGAAAGAGGACATGTGTATCCAGACACAGGTGTTGCTGATGGTGTTTTATTAGTCAGGAAAGAGGACATGTGTATCCAGACACAGGTGTTGCTGATGGTCTTTTATTAGTCAGGAAGGAGTGCATGTGTATCCAGACACATGTGTTGGTAACGGTGTTTTATTAGTCAGGAAACATGTATCTCCAGTCACATGTGCTGCTGGTAGTGTTTTATTAATCAGGAAAGAGGACATGTCTGTCCAGACACGTGTGGGTTGTAGTGTTTTATTAGTCAGGAAACATGTGTCTCCAGTCACATGTGTTGTGGTAGTGCTTTATTATTCAGGAAACAAGTGCCTCCTGACACGGGTCTTCGTCAGATAGTGATCTCCAAAGAGGTACAGAGGAAGGTATATATTTTACTGGATACATACATAATACACATCGTCAGATTATACAACACCAGGAACATTCCTACTTTCATTCTCATTTCAAACTGAAAGAAAATGGTAGAGGCGAAGGTGTTTTCAGGTACTGTGATGAATACAGAGCAGGAGATGGTTACCTCTCTTGTTTACCTGTGCTCTCTCTCTCTCTCTCTCTCTCTCTCTCTCTCTCTCTCTCTCTCTCTCTCTCTCTCTCTCTCTCTCTCTCTCTCTCTCTCTCTCTTCTCTCTCCTCTCTCTCCCCTCTTCTCTCTCTCTCTCTCTTCTCTCTCTCTCTCTCTCTCTCTCTCTCTCTCTCTCTCTCTCTCTCTCTCTCTCTCTCTCTCTCTCTCTCTCTCTCATCTCTCTCTTCTCTCTCTCTCTTCTCTCCTCTCTCTCTCTCTCTCTCTCTCTCTCTCTCTCTCTCTCTCTCTCTCCCCTCTCTCTCTCTCTCTCTCCTCTCTCTCTCTCTCTCTCTCTCTCCTCTCTCTCTCTCTCTCTCTCTCTCTCTCTCTCTCTCTCTCTCTCTCTCTCTCTCTCTCTTCTCTCTCTCTCATCTACTCAGCATGCTGGTCAACAATCTGCCTTGTTATAAATGCATGCAAATGAGCATAGAGGTAAACAAAAGAGTTGTTTATGCTCTCGTTGCTGTGTGTGCGTCAGAATGTCTGGTGTTATATATATATATATATATATATATATATATATATATATATTATATATATATATATATATATATATATATATAGTATATATATATATTATATATATATATATATATATATATATATATATATATATATGCAAAAAGATCACAGTAAACAGGTGATTTCAGAATATGAAAAAACAACACTGTGAAATAATAAAAAATTTCCAAGCGCTTTCGTGACTATCACATTATCAAGGAACTATGAAAGTAAAGCATCCAAGAAGGGTATAAAAGGGGGTCTGCGCACGCCGGCCAACTGGACGGCCCTTTGCACAACCCCCCAAAACAAACTATTCTACCCAAAAAAAATTTAAAAAAAATATTTTTTGTCCAGTGTATTATTAAATTTCCCAAATTCTTTTAAATTTTAAAAATGGATGTAATTTATAAAACCAAAGGGAAAAATATCATATTTTTGTAAAAATGCTTTTTATGAAACAAGTTTAAATTTAAATTTTCCCTGTCGACCTGGACTTGTTGTCCCCAAAAACTTTTGAAAATCCTTACATGAAAAAATAGGCTTTGGAAATTCCTGTCCATTAAAATGCTATATTTTATGTTTTTTTAAAACTTATTCGAGATTTTTCCCGTTTGCCGAATAAAACTTATCACAAATTTTAAAAAGGAATTTTATGACACATCCTCGCTTTTGGGGGGGGAATTCTTTATCAAAATTTTTTTTTACTGTATCAAGATTTTTGATGATTTATTAAGTTTCTTATGAAGAACTCTTAAATTTTTGATTTACCTTGCCATTCCCTACTACTTTTAAACTTTTTAAACTTTGCATTGTTGATGTAAAATTTGTATTTTTTGATAAGTTTTTCACTCAGAAGTTTGTATGGCAATGGGAAATCCTCTTTCACCTGTTCTTTGTAACCCATACATGGAATTTTTTGAAACAAGGTTTCCCTTAAAAAATCCTCCCTTAAGGGTAAATGGTTCAATATGTTTATGATATTTTTGTGTTTATGCCCAAAAATGTAGTATATACACCATTTCCTTTGGAAAAAATAAAAAGCTTAGCCCATTCTTTAAAAATTCTTTTTTTAAGAAAATACTCATTGCCTTTCTAGATGTTTTAATTATTGAGGGTAATAATGAATTCAAATTTAAAATTTACAGAAAACCTACAAATAACTGTTCCTATGTCCACTATTATTCTTCACATCAAGATAGAGTAAAACTGTCTGTTTTCTCATCAGTGTTTGAGAGTTTTACAAATTTTTGTAGTCCTGAGTTCATAGAGAGGAAATATCCAAAATTTAGGGAAATAGGTAATGATTTAAAATACCAAGAAATGTAATTGATAAATCTTTAAATTGCTAGAAATACTTTTCACAATCCAAAAAGGGACAACCAGCCTTATTCAACTAAAAATATGTTGGTTCTCCCTTACCATAAAAATTTGGGTTTGGGATATGCCTTCTCTTCTTAAGACTTTTAATATTAAAGTTGTATTCAAAAATCTTGATACAGTAAAAAAAATTTTTGATAAAGAATTCCCCCAAAATGAGTTTGGATGTGTCTATAAGATTCCTTGTAAAATTTGCGATAAAGTTTATTACGGTCAAACTGGTAAAAATTTCGAACTAAGATTAAAACAACATAAATATAGCATTAGAACTGGACAAGATTCCAATGCTCTATTTATTCATGTAAGAGATTTTAACCATCCAATTGATTTTCAAAAGTTGAGAAAGTAGTATCAAGCAAGTCCATGGTCGACAGGAATATAATTGAATCTTGTTTCATAAAAAGCAGTTTTGACAATAATATGAATATTTCCTTTGGTTTATATAAATTAGATCCATTTATAATTAATAGAATTTGGGAAGAATTTAATAATACACTGGACAAATAATAATTTTTTAAATTTTCTTGGGCAGAATAGATTGTTGGTGGGTTGTGCGAAGGATCTCTCCAGCTGGGCCGGCGTGCGTCAGGTGTTTAACTGTTGTGGGATCTGATAGTGAGGTGTTGGCCAGACCCCTTATATACCTTCCTTGGATGCTTTACTTTCATAGTTCCTTGATAATGTGAGTAGTCACGAAAGCGCTTGGAATTTCTCAATTTCTCTATTCTTTCACAGTGGTTGTTTTTGTATTTATATATATATATATATATATATATTATATATATATATATTATATATATATATATATATATATATATATATATATATATATAGATTTATATATATATATTTAATATATATTATATATTATATAATATATGTGTGTGTGTGTGTGTGTGTGGTGTGTGTGTGTGTGTGTGTTGTGGTGTGTGTGTGTGTGTGTGTGTGTGTGTGTGTGTGTGTGTTGTGTGTGTGTGTGTGTGTGTGTGTGTGTGTGTGTGTGTGTGTTGTGGTGTGTGTGTGTACTCACCTAAATTGTATCTCACCTAATTGTGGTTTGCAGGGGTCGAGACTCAGCTCCTGGCCCGCCTCTTCATGAATGCGCTTACTGGAATCCTCTCTCTCTCTGCTTCCTGAGCTTGTCATACCTCTTCTTAAAACTATGTATGGTTCCTTGCTCCATACTTCACTTGCTAGGCTATTCCACTTGCTGACAATCTATGACTGAAAAATTACTTTCCTAACGTCCTGTGAATCGTCTGAGTCTTAGCTTCCATTATGTGACCTTGTCCTGTGCCCCTCTCTGAAATCCTATCCTGTCCACCTTGTCTATTCCCGCAGTTTTGTATGTCGTATCATTCCCCCCTTTTGTTCCTTTTTCCCGTGTTTTTCATTGTAAATTTTT
>NC_069424.1:8984626-8994626 GCF_026875155.1 Cherax quadricarinatus | reverse complement strand
CCAGTAAAAGAAGGACTTTGGCAAGGATGTGTGATGCCACCATGGTTGTTCAATATATTTATAGATGGGGTTGTAAGAGATGTGAATGCTCGGCTGTTGGCAAGAGTGTGGGGTTAAAAGATAAAGAATCTATCACAAAGTGGAAGTTGTCACAGTTGCTCTTTGCTGATGACACTGTGCTTTCGGGAGATTCTGAAGAGAAGTGGCAGAGGTTAGTGGATGAGTTTGCTAGGATATGTAAAAGAAGAAAGTTAAAAGTGAATATAGGAAAGAGCAAGGTGACGAAAGAGTGAATATCAAATTTGATTAGAAGGAGAGAATATGGAGGAGGTGAATGTATTCAGATATTTAGGAGTGGACTTGTCAGCAGAGGGGTCTATGAAGGATGAAGTGAATCATAGAATTGATGAGGGGAAAAAGGTGAGTGGTGCACTTAGGAGTCTGTGGAGACAAAGAACTTTGTCAATGGAAGCAAAAAGGGGAATGTATGAGAGTATAGTTATACCAAAACTCTTATATGGGTATGAAGCATGGGTGGTGAATGTTGCAACAAGAAGGCTGGCGGCAGTGGAGATGTCATGTCTGAGAGCAATGTGTGGTGTGTACATAATGCAAAGAATTCGTAGTTTGGAAATTAGTAGGAGGTGCAGAATTACTAAAACTATTATCCAGAGGGCTGACGATGGGTTGTTGAAGTGGTTCGGGCATATAGAGAGGATGGAAGGAAATAGAATGACATCGAGAGTGTATAAATCTGTAGTGGAGGGAAAGTGGATTACGGGTCGACCTAGGAAAGGTTGGAAGGAAGGGGGCAAAAGAGGTTTGTGTGGAAGCATGCATGAGCGTGTTAGATACGAGCGAATGGAGACAAATGGTTTTTAGGGCTTGACGTGTTCTTGGAGTGTGAACAGGGTAATATTTATGGAGGGATTCAGGGAAACCAGCAGGCAGGACTTGAGTCCTGGAGATGGGTAGTACAGTGCCGGCACTCTGAAGGACCGGTGTTAATGTTGCAGTTTTATAACTGTAGTGTAAAGCAGCCCTCTGACAAGACAGTGATGGAGTGAATGATGACGAAAGTTTTTTCTATTTCGGGCCACCCTGCCTTGGTGTTTATATATATATATATATATATATATATATATATATATATATATTATATGATATATATATATATATATATATATATATATATATATATATATATATATATATATATATATATGTATATATGTAATATAATATATATAATGATAAAAATCCTATCATACGAGAGGAGCAGTGAACAAGCAAATTAGACATGGGACATGCAAGGTTTATGATAGTTGTTTTCTTGGTATAATTTTGAGTCAGTGACTGGTAGAGTAATTACCCGGGATCATCACCTTAACTAACATTTGCATTTAATCTATACAGCGATTATCAACACGCGAAGGTTGTTGTTGTTGTTGTTGTTGTTGTTGTTGTTGTTGTTTTTTTTATTATTATTATTATTATTATTATTATTATTATTATTATTATTATTATTATTATTATTATAGGTATTAATCTTAATTATTATTATTAATATTATTATTATTATAGTTATTAATCTTAATTATTATTATTATTATTACAGTTATTGTTTATTATTATTATTATTATTATTATTAATATTATTATTATTATTATTATTATTATTATTATTATTATTATTATTATTATTATTATTATTATTATTATTATTATTATTATTATTATTAAAAGACGAAAAACAGAAGAGAGAAAACTCGAATAAATATAAAATTGAAGAAAAAAAATTTAAGGAAATATAAAGAAAAAATCTAAGGAAAAATAAAAGACTAAAAAATAAGAAAATGAGAATGACCTGTGCAACACCTGTGCAACACCCGTGCAACACCTGTGCAACACCTGTGCAACACCTGTGCAACACCTGTGCAACACCCGTGCAACCCAACACAACACCTGTGCAACACCTGTGAAACCAAACACAACACCTGTGCAACACCTGTGAAACCAAACACAACACCTGTGCAACACCTGTGCAACCCAACACAACACCTGTGCAACCCAACACAACACCTGTGCAACATCTGTGCAACCCAACACAACACCTGTGCAACACCTGTGCAACCAACACGACACTGTGCAACCTGTGCAACCCAACACAACACCTGTGCAACACCTGTGTAACCCAACACAACACCTGTGCAACCCAACACAACACCTGTGCAACCCAACACAACACCTGTGCAACCCAACACAACACCTGTGCAACACCTGTGCAACCCAACACAATACCTGTGCAACATCTGTGCAACCCAACACAACACCTGTGCAACCAACACAACACATGTGCAACATCTGTGCAACGCATGTGCAACACCTGTGCAACATCTGTGCAACACCTGTGCAACCCAACACAACACATGTACAACATCTGTGCAACCCAACACAACACCTGTGCAACACCTGTGCAACCCAGCCCAACACAACACCTGTGCAACACCTGTACAACCCAACACAGCCCCTGTGCAACACCTGTTCAACCCAACACACCTGTGCAACACATGTACAACCCAACATAGCACCTGTGCAAAACCTGTTCAACCCAGCACAGCACCTGTGCAACCCAAAACAACATCTGTGCAACACAACACAACACCTGATCAACCCAACACAACACCTGTGCAACCGAAAACAAAACCTGTGCAACACAACACCTGTTTAACCCAACCCAACACCTGCACAACTCAACACAACACCTGTGCAACACCTGTTCAACCCAACACAACACCTGCACAACGCAACACACCACCTGTGCAACCCAACACAACATCTGCACAGCGACTGCGCAACCCAACACAACACCTGCGCAGCAACTGCACAACCCAATACAACACCTGTGCAACCCAACAAAACATCTGTGCAACACCTGCGCAAATCAACACAACACCTGTGCAACATCTGCGCAGTTCAACACAACGCCTGTGCAATACATTTCAACACCTGTGCAACACTGGATCAACACCTGTGCAACACCTTTTCAACACCTGTGCAACCTCTATACAACACCTTTTCAACCCTTGTGCAGCACCTGTATTACTCAACACAACACCTGTGCAACACAACACAATATCTGCATAAGACAGCACCTGTGGAACACCTGCATGAAATAACACCTATGCAATACCTACACAAAAAGCAGTGGAATATCTTTATGACACAACACCTGTGCAACACAATACCTGTGGTACACTTGTATGACACAACACCTGTGCAACACAGCAACTGTGGAACACCTGTGTGACACAACACCTATGAAATAAATGTGTGAAAAACACCTGTGCAGCACCTATGCAACACCATATCTGTGTGACACCTATGCAACTCCACATCTTTGCAACACCTGTGTTACAAAACCTGTACAAAACCTATGCAAAACAACACCTGTAAACCTGTTCAGTCCTTGTGTTACACCATGGGTGGAAGAGTATTGTGTTACACCAGGGGGTGGGAGAGTATTTTGTTACCACGAGGGGTGGGAGAGTGTTGTGTTACACCAGGGGGTGGGAGAATATTGTGTTACACCAGGGGGTGGGAGAGTATTTTGTTACCGAGGGGTGGGAGAGTGTTGTGTTACCCCAGGGGGGGTGGGAGAATATTGTGTTAAAACCAGGGGGGGGGGAGGTATTGTGTTACACCAGGGGTGGGAGAATATTGTGTTACACCAGGGGGTGGGAGGTGTTGTTTTTACACCAGGGGGTGGGAGAGTGTTGTGCTACACTCTTCCACCAGGGGTGGGAGTGTTTGTTACACCAGGGGTGGGAGAGTTGTTGTGTTTACACTCTTCCACCAGGGGTGGGAGAGTGTTGTGTTACACTCTCCCACCGGGGGTGGAGAGAGTGTTGGTTACAGTCTTCCACCGGGGGTGGGAGAGTGTTGTGTTACACTCTCTCACCGGGGGTGGGAGAGTGTTGTGTTACCCCCAGGGGGTGGGAGAGAGATTGTGTTACACCAGGGGGTGGGAAGAGTGTTGTGTTTACACCAGGGGTGGGAGAGTATTGTGTTACACCAGGGGTGGGAGAATATTGTGTTACACCAGGGGGTGGGATAGGGTTGTGTTACACCGGGGGTGGGAGAGTGTTGTGCTACACTCTTCCACCAGGGGTGGTTAGAGTGTTGTGTTACACTCTTCCACCAGGGGTGGGAGAGTGTTGTGTTACACTCTCTCACCGGGGGTGGGAGAGTGTTGTGTTACATTCTTCCACCAGGGGTGGGAGAGTGTTGTGTTACACTCTTCCACCAGGGGGTGGGAGAGTGTTGTGTTACACTCCCCAACCAGGGGTGGGAAAAGTGTTGTGTTGCACTCTGTAAATTTGGGTTCTATAAATCATCTTGCATGTTACTGTCACCAGCAAGAGAAAGGTAAAGTGGAAATCAGTTTTCTTCCGTGGCACACAGAGTGTAGCAGGATACGACAGGATGTCAGCACAGCATATCTGTGGTACATGTAAAAAAGCCCTTGGAAGGAAACCCAGAATCACATGCAACCTATGTTTTTCCCCAAACACCATATCTCTTGTTACTAGACTAAATACAGCCTCAAAAAATGACCTCGAACTAGAAAAGGTGCTTCTGGTTGTGCAATAAAGAGTAGAACTTTGGGCAGGTATCAGAAAGGTACAAAGGAGAGTAATAAATGATAAAAATAATCAAGAAAAAAAGGAGGGACCTCTTGGATAGTCTACCAAAATATATAAACATGGGAGAAAGAGATAGTGTATCAAAAAATGCAGAATGCCATCCCACAACAGATGACTCGAAACTATCTTCTCACCCACATAGTGCTAAACCAGACCATCCCCCAATCATAGCACTAATACCCACAGTGCTGGTGCTGGCCCAGGCTCATCCCCAGCCCCAGTGCTGACTCAGACCCACTCCAGCCTTACTGCCGCCCAGACTCTACTAGGGCCCCCTCCCACAACCACCACTAAAACCTTTAAATATACAACCAATTGCACAAGACCGTGGCCCACAGTACAGATGTTGGAGAGGAGTCTCCTCCTTTTTCCCTCTATGAGGAAAGTAGTGGAATCCAGGACGGGGTGGCCCTGGTTTGGGATACTGAGGATTATAGTGCAGTCCCAGAACCTGCAGAAAATTAACAAACCACCCCCCAACAATTCTCAACCAAAGGTGAATTTGTGCAAATATTATGTTGGGGCATCTGTAAGCATGGAATAAAAGGGAAAAAAATGGGACATGCAACTCTGAGCATCCCAAAAAATGTAGCACCTCCTGTCTAAAGGAGTGTGTCGTTCTTCTTCCTGTACTTTCTTTCCCCCAAAAAATGTGTCACCCCTCGGTCCCAAAACCCAGTGTTACAACATCGACTCCCCTGCATACCATCTAAAAGGGACCAGGGGGCACAGACCCCACAAGACAAACAATAGTAGCTAGGGACAACCCAACTCCAGGTGATTTTTTAGTGGCAGGAAACAGAAAAGAAAAGGGAGGAAATAACAAAAAAAGTTCACCACCCCGGAGCCTTGTTGGACTGGAGGCGCAGGCAGTGGCCACCCATGGCACCCAGAATTACAACTACTGATGCCAATAACAAAAAAAAAACCCCCCACAAACACAGAATACAACCTCGTTCTTTTGCTAATATACAGGGCCTTAAGCCATCCACCAACAACAAATACCCTTTTATCAGTGGACTTCTAGAGGAGTCCCAATGCAATGTTTGCAGCCTTCACAGGACTCGCACAAAAGATCACTTTGACAGTGAAATATGGATAAGTGGTTACAACCTTTTTAGATGCGACAGAAAAAACAGGCAACAAGGGGGGGTTGGTTCTGTATGTCAAAGAGTCCTTATCTGCACTGAGTTGCTGAACACCACAAATGAGGTAGCTGAAGTTTTATCAATAAAGATCGAGAACCAAACCTAGTCATTGTGGTTGTATATAAGCCACCAGATGCAACATCACAACAGTTCAAGGAACAGCTACTGAAAATTGATTACTGTCTGGAAAACTTTCCAGCTCCATCCCCAAAATCTTACTGCTTGGTGATTTCACCTAAGGGATACAAATGGAAGAATGTAGCAAATAATGTTATAGCTGAAACAATCCCGGAGGTAGCGCAGATGAAAGGTCAACCCCACATGAGCTACTAGTCTTTCGAAAAAACCACACCTTAAGCCAGCAGTAGTGGAGCCAACAAGACTAGAAAACACACTTGACCTTATCTTCACAAATAATGGGACCTGAATAAGAGACATAAGAATATCAAAAACAACTAATTCCGATCACAACTAATCGAAGTCCCCGACGTACATGCACAGGGGTTCTGATCAGCAGAATGCATGTACCCGTGAAGGTGTCTTCACAAAATACAACTTCAACAACAAGAACATCAACTGGGACCAGGTTAAACCATGTCCTAAACGAAACATGTTGGGAAGATATCTTAAATGACATGGATCCAAAACCCGTGCCTTGAAAGGATCAACTTCCTGGTAGCTGAAGCATGTTCTAGGCATATTCCCTAAGAAAGAAGAAAAGCAGGAGTAAACTGGAGAGAGAAAGACGCTCCCTCTACAGAAGAGACGAAGAGTCACTGGCTCCTCAGGAGTGCTAGAATATCTGGTACACGAAAGGAGGCGTGACAAGGGGAAATGGAAACTATCGAACTTAAGTTAACTGACTCTTACAGGAACCAGGAGAGACAGGAGGAGCTTAAAACTATTAGTGAAATTGAAAGAAATTCAAATATTTATTTTATATGCCAAAAAAAAGGCAAATACCACATCTAGTATCAGGCCCTTACTCAGACAGGATGGGACTTACACAGATGACAACAAGGAAATGAGTGAAATATTGAAATACCAGTACAAAATCTGTGTTTAGTGAACCCCTAACCAGTCTGAGGATCGACGACCCAAATGATTTCTTCATGTATGAGCCTCAAAAACTCCATAAATTTATGCCGATTTCCCCACATTACCCTAATCCGATAGATTTTCGAAAAAGCCATTGACAACATGCCATGCACTCAGCCCCGGGGCCCCGACTCGTGGAAATCTGTTTTCATTAAGAACTGCAAGAAACCCCTCTCGCATGCCATAAGTACACTATGGGAGGAGGGCTTGGACATGGGTGAAATTCCCTAGTCACTTAAAACAACAGATATACCCCCACTCCATAAAGGTGGCAGCAAAGCATTAGCTAAGAACTATAGACCAATAGCTCTGACGTCCCACATCATAAAAATCTTTGAAAGAGTGCTAAGAAGCAGGATTGCAAATCACCTGGATTCCCAAAATCTGCACAATCCAGGGCAACATGGGTTCAGGCGGGTCGCTCCTGCCTCTACAACTACTGGATCACTATGACATGGCCTTGGATGCACTGGCGAAAATCAGAATCCCAGATGTAATATACACAGACTTTGCAAAAGCATTTGACAAATGCGATCATGGGTAATAGCCCATAAAATACTTTGCAAAAGGGAATAACTGGGAAAGTGGGGAGATGGATCTTCAACTTCCTAAAAAAAATCGAACACAAAGAGTATGGTCAACAGAGTTAAATCGGAGGCTGCCATAGTGAAGAGTTCTGTTCCACATGGCACAGTACTCGCCCCCATCTTATTCCTCATCCTCATATCAGACATACACAGAGATATACATCACAGCACCGTATCATCCTTTGCGGATGATATAGATCTACATGAGGCTGTCATCTGCTGAGGACGCGGGTTAACCTCCAAGAAGATATAAACAAAGTTTTTCCAGTGGGCACGGAAAACAATTGATGTTCAATGAGGACAAATTCCAACTACTCCTTTTATGGAAAACTGGAGGAGATAATAACTAGAACAGAGTTATACAACTCTGGCCTGCAATAGAGCGGAAAAATAATGTAAGGGACCTGGGAGTAGTAATGTCTGAGGATCCCCACTTTCAAGGATCATAACAGTGCCACGATTCGCCGTGCAAAGAAAATGATAGGATGGTTAATGAAAAACTTTCAACGAGAGATGCCAAGCCAATGATGATCCTTTTAAAATCACTTGTTCTCTCTAGGCTGGAATACTGCTGTACATTAAAAATCTCCATTCAAAGCAGGTGAAATCGCAGATCTAGAGAGTGTACAGAGATCTTTACTGCACGTATAAGTTCTGTCAAGCACCTTAACTACTGGAACGCTTGGGAAGCACTTGACTTGTACTCGTTGGAACGCAGGAGGGAGAGATATATCATAATCTACACTTGGAAAATCTTGGAAGGAATGGTCCCAAATCTGCACACAGAAATCACTCCTACGAAAGTAAAAGACTGGCAGGCGATGCAAAATGCCCCCAATTAAAGTAGGGGCACCATTGGTACACTAAGGGAAAACACCGTAATGTCCGGGGCCCAAGACTGTTCAACAGCCTCCCAAACAAGCATTAGGGGAATTGCCAATAAACCCCTGTCTGCCTTCAAGAGAGAGCTGGACAGATACCTAAAGTCAGTGGCGGATCAGCCGGGCTGTGGTCGTACGTTGGACTGCGTGCGGGCCCGCAGTAACAGCCTAAATTTATCAGGCCTGATCCATCGTGAGGCCTGGTCATGGACCGGGCCGCGGGGGCGTTGATCCCCGGAATAACCTTGAGGTAACCTCCAGGTAACCGCAGGTGGGAGAAATGCACTGAACATCAATTATATATTCACTTGCCACCTCAATAAAAGTGACCACGTAAACACTGACACTTCTGGGAACGACTTTAATTACTAAAGGGTGTGAAGGAACCTAAGTACCACTTAATAATTTCTTACATTCCCTTCTAGGGATGTTATTAACCACATATATTAAGCTTCACTTAGGTTACCTCTAAGTCCCCCATATATGGGAATAAAATATCAATATTTTTTATATTAGGATTTATATTAATTTATATTAGGATTCAAGTGAATGTAGTATACAGACTGTACTTTTTTTTTTCTCAAAGAACCTGCCGTATCCCACCGAGGCGGGATCACCTTGAAAGTAAAACAAAAGTTTCTCTGGGTAATGGGACAGCAACAACAAATTTTAAACTTATACTAGAATAACTGAGTACAGACAAATGTACTCACAAGGTAACGTAAATTTTGGTCTGTCATTGACCAACTAACCAGGGAGGAACAACGGCTGTCTCCTACTCTTACTGACCCTCTATTCTTTCTTTACTTCCAAAAGAGGTTAAGGACCTTCTAGTGCCCTGAGTAAGGGGGGTGAAGTCACAAGGGAGTGCTGGGCTTTTTAACAACAAGACTAATTCACAAGGGGGTGCTGGGCTTGTTAACAACAAGACTAATTTACAAGGGGGCGTTGGGCTTGTTAACAACAAGACTAACTCACGAGGGAGCGCTGGGCTTGTTAACAACAAGACAATTCACAAGGGAGCGTTGGCTTGTTAACAACAAACCCCACAAGGGAGTGCTGGGCTTGTTAACAACAAGACTAACTCACAAGGGAGCGCTTTGGGGTTGTTTTAAAAACAAGACTAACTCACAAGGGAGCGCTGGGCTTGTTAACAACAAGACTAACTCACAAGGGAGTTGAAAATGCTGGTATGTATGATAAACAGGACTGATTACACCTAACCCTTGATAGGAGGTGTTCTGTCACTCAAACTTGTTAGGTGTTCAGTCCCTCACTCTTGATAGGTGTTCAGTCCCTCGTCCTTGATAGGTGTTCAGTCCCTCAGCCTTGATAGGAGGTGTTCAGTTACTCAACCTTGATAGCAGGTGTTCAGTCCCTCAGCCTTGATAGGAGGTGTTCAGTCCCTCAGCCTTGATAGCAGGTGTTCAGTCCCTCAACCTTGATAGCAGGTGTTCAGTCCCTCAACCTTGATAGGAGGTGTTCAGTCCCTCAACCTTGATAGGAGGTGTTCACCTCGCCCTTTTAGGGGGGTTCAGTCCTCAGCCCTTTATAGAGGGGTTCAGTCCCCCAACCCTTTC
>NC_069424.1:8961723-8984126 GCF_026875155.1 Cherax quadricarinatus | reverse complement strand
ACGGGTTTTTTAAACCCCACCGGGGAAAAACGTAAAAGGACCAGGTGATCAGTTTAAAGGACGAAGGTGGAGAATCCAAAAAAATGATCGGGAGGTATGTGAGGAGCTGAACAGGAGATTTAAGGAATTTTTACAGTAGGACATAAAGGGGCTGTGGGAAGACAAACAAAGGGGGAACATCAAGAGGGAAAAACCCAACAAGTGTTGGATGACAAAAACGAAAAACTGAGGAGGGGGAAAGAAGCTCTTAAAGTGCCCCTTGACACCCAAAGGCGAGGGGGCCCGGACAACATCTCCCAGGGTCCTTTGAAAAAGGAGCAAGATGCGTGCGGCTCTAACCACAATTTCAACACATCCCTTGAAATGGGCAACTACCAGAAATGGAAGACAGCAAGTGTCCCCATTTTTAAAGGGAAAGGAAACAAAAACGGGGCCAAAAACTCAGCCCTGTGTCCAAATTATTGTGTCAAAGTCATGGAGAAGTTATCAGGAGGAAGGGGGGTCAAACACTGGAAAGGAAAAAGATTATAAATGAAAACCACGGGGTTCAGGAAGGCAAATCTTGTATCAAAAACCCCCCGGGGAGTTTTTAAAAAGGTAACAGAAGTAAGACAGAGAGGAGGGGGGGGTAGTTGCGTTTTCCTAACTGCAGGAAGGGCCCTTTGACACATTTTTCCCCCAAGAGTTTAAAAAAAAGTGCAGAAGCTGGAGGCGGCGCACGTAAAAGGGAGGGCACTGAAATGGATAAGGGAATCCCTGACAGGGAGGCACAACGAGTCAGGACGGAAGAGGTATCCAGTGGGCGCCTGTTACGGCGGGGTCCCCCAGGGGTCATTCTAGGACCAGTGCTTTTTTTAATTTGAAACGACATATGGAAGGAATGACTCTGAAGTGTCCCTTTCGAGATGACAAAGTTGATAAAAAGAATTAAATTGGGGACCGGGAGAGGGCAGGTCTGCAAAGGACCTGACAGGCGGATTGGCCAGCAACTGGCTTCTCAAAATTCAATCCACCAAATGCAAAGTCATGAAGATTGGGGAGGGGCAAAGAAGCCGCAGACAGGTATAGGCTAGGTGGAAAAGTAAGACCTCACCAGGGAGAAAATTGGGGGCCCATAACACCGAGCACATCACGGAGGAACATAAACCCAAAAATAACCGCTGCAGCATACGGGCGCCTGGAAAAACCTGAGTAGGTTCCGATACTTAAAAGGAACGTTCAAGCACTGTAACTGTGTAGTTGGGCCCCATACTGGAGTACAGCCCCGTCTGGAACCCCACCTGGTAAAGCACGTCGGGAAGTTAAGAAAGAAAAAGGGTTTGCAACAAGGCTGTCCAGAGCTAAAGGGAAAATGTCGTAGGGAAAAAGGGTTTAAAGGGGAAAATCGGACTGAGACTTTGGAGGACAGAAGGGCCCGGGGGACTATAACGACATAAAGTCTGCGGGGAATAGCAAGGTGGACAGAGATAGGATGTTCCGAAGGGGCACAGGGGAAAAGGGGGGTCACCTGGCGAAGACTCAGACGAGTACAGGGCGTTAGGAAGTATTTCTTCAGTCATAGAGTTGTCAGCAAGTGGAAACCCTAGCAGTGAAGTAGTGGGCGGGAAAACCATACTAGTTTTAAGAAAGGTAGACAAAGCCGGGAAGCGAGAGAAGAGGATCAGTAGCGATCAGTAAAGGGCGGGGCCAGGACTGAGTCTCGACCCCTGCAACCAAATTAGGGGGGTTACAATTAGGTGAGTACCACACCCACCACGCACCACGCACATACAACACACCACTTTTCAGTAGTAACAAAAAATTTAAGCGATCAATGGGGCACATCGGGTTTATAAACAACATGTACGGGAGCAACAAAAGCTCGTAAACCAGTTACACTCCCAACTTTTTCTTCTAAATAAGAAACAAAAGAGTTAAAGTTTAAGTCCGAGTGAATGGCATTCTCAATTTGTATCGGAAATCAAATCAGAAATGACTTCAAAATTTTGACAAAAATTCAGGGGCTTTTCCAGGGCTAAATTCTTTTTTTTTTTTAATCGTCAGTCAGTGCAGTTGTCCCCCCTCAGTCAGTAGAGCCCGGCGTATTGAGGTATACTTCCACCCCAGGATCCCCACCCACACCAGTGACTAACACCCCAGGTGAAAGGTGGCAAACCCGGTGTAAGGGAAAAAGGTTTCTTAAGTTTGATAAAACTCTTGGGTGACCACCACGTGTCTTGGTGTTATGTGAACCCACTCTGCGAAGTTATTGTGAAAAAAAATGATATTCAAACCCCCTTCAATGTCTCTTTGAGCCAGTTTCTGACACCCCGGTCCTCATGTAGACCCACGTTGCTGACACCCGCTCACCATGTAGACCTACGTTTGCTGACACCCCGCCCACTCTGTGACCTACGTTGCTGACACCGCCTCACTATGTAAACTATGTTGGCCCGCCCATTGTAGACTATGTTGCTGACACCACGTCACTCAGTAACCTACGTTGCTGACCCACGTCACCATGTAACCTCGTTGTACACCGCTCACTTGAGACCCACGTTGTGACACCGCCTCATCAGTAATTTTATGTTCTGACACACCCCAATCATGTAGATCTAGTTGCTGAACCCCCGCCTATCATGAGACCTACGTTGCTGACACCAGCCCCACTCGTAGACCTCGTTGCTGACACCGCCTCCCTCATGTAGACCTGTGCTGACACCCCTCACCATGTAGTCTATTTTCTGACACAGCCTCAATCATGTGTTTGTTGTGACCCAGCCTCACTCATGTAACCACGTTTCTGACACCACCTCCTCATGTGACCTACGGTGCTGACACCAGCCTCACTCATGTGACCTACGTTGCTGACACCAGCCTCCTCAGTTGACCTACGTTGCTGACACCAGCCTCCTATGTGAACTCGTTGCTGACACCACCTCACTCATGTGATCACGTTCTGCCCAGCCTACTAATTAGGTCTATGTTGCTGGACCCAGCCTCATCATGTAGACCTACGTTTTTGACACCGCCTCACTCATGTTTGACCTTTCGGGCGACCCGCCCCCTCATGTAGACACGTTGCGACACCGCCTATCATGTAGATCTATGTTGCTGACACCACCTCATCATGTAGACCTACTTGCTGACACCCCCCACTTGTGACCCACGTTGCTGACACCATCATCATGTGATCTAGTTCTGACACCCGCCCCATCATGTAACTATGTTGCGACACAGCCTCATCATGTAACCTCGTTGCGACCCAGCCTCACTCATGTAGACCTACGTTGCTGACACCAGCCTCACTCAGTAGCCTAGTTCTGACACCACCTCACCATGTAGACCTCGTTGTAAAAACAGTGTCTCAACTTGTTTTTGTATTGGTAAATTTTTGCCTGACCTGAAAGACTGGGCTGTGGGGTGTACGTGTTTAAAAAAGATTCGCGTCCTTCAGGTTGTTGAGGGGGAAAAGAAAACTTCTGCGTGTGCTGGTTTTAAAAACACGAATTTTAGGTAATTATTAAATTTTCTTTTCAGGGGGGTTCCTTTATGCTGGTAAGGGGTTTTTGATTGGGGAATTTGGGTCTCACTCCCGTTCCCTGAAAAAGAGCCCGTCCTTCCATCCCCCCCCCTCACTTTGGGTGTATAATCTACTGGTTTAGCGCTCCCCGTGTTATAACATAATAATTATGAATTTTCCCGAGAAAGGGTAAGGCCTTACAACTCCCCTTTTTTTCCCGGTTTATTTTATAGGTTTTTAATAAGTCGCTCCAAGTTCGGGTCGCCCTCAAACTATGATCAATATTCCTAATATTTTTCATACGAGATGTAAAATTTTTTTTTTCAGTGAGAAACGAATTAAAAATTTTAAAAACAATTTGTATTTTAGAGGCCGGGGCGGGGAATAAACAAGGAAATGGTGTGTTTGCGGCTGGGAAATTTTGTTTTATTTGGATTCTGTTGTTAAATGGAATTTTTTTTAATTTGTGTAAAATTGACCAAATTTTCCAACTCTGGTACTTTCAGGGAATAATTTGATAGTTTAAAAGGGCGTTTTCTTTATCTCAGTCGAAAGAAGGGAAGGCTTATACGAAATAAGGAAGAATTTGCCTTTAAAAAAGGACTCAAATAGGCGAAATCACCGAAGCGTAAACGCGTCATGGACCAAAAATTGCGCCCCCCTAATTCCCTAAATTTTTTATTATTTTTTCAGTTTTCATGCCTGTTTCAGGAAAACATTCTTACCATTTTTAATTTTTTTTTTTTAAACCCCCACATGACGTATATTTAAGTTGGACTTCCGACAGCGCGGTGTTGGACTCGCAAACCTTTAAAAAAAGGGTGTGAAGGTGATTGGTGGTGGTGTTTAATTAGGCAAGAAAGAGGACATGTGTATCCAGACACAAGTGTTGGTGATGGTGTTTTATTAGTCAGGAAAGAGGACATGTGTATCCAGACACAAGTGTTGGTGATGGTGTTTTATTAGTCAGGAAAGAGGACATGTGTATCCAGATACAGGTGTTGCTGATGGTGTTTTATTAGTCAGGAAAGAGGACATGTGTATCCAGACACAGGTGTTGGTGATAGTGTTTTATTAGCCAGGAAAGAGGACATGTGTATCCAGACACAGGTGTTGCTGATGGTGTTTTATTAGTCAGGAAAGAGGACATGTGTATCCAGACACAGGTGTTGCTGATGGTCTTTTATTAGTCAGGAAGGAGTGCATGTGTATCCAGACACATGTGTTGGTAACGGTGTTTTATTAGTCAGGAAACATGTATCTCCAGTCACATGTGCTGCTGGTAGTGTTTTATTAATCAGGAAAGAGGACATGTCTGTCCAGACACGTGTGGGTTGTAGTGTTTTATTAGTCAGGAAACATGTGTCTCCAGTCACATGTGTTGTGGTAGTGCTTTATTATTCAGGAAACAAGTGCCTCCTGACACGGGTCTTCGTCAGATAGTGATCTCCAAAGAGGTACAGAGGAAGGTATATATTTTACTGGATACATACTAATACACATCGTCAGATTATACAACACCAGGAACATTCCTACTTTCATTCTCATTTCAAACTGAAAGAAAATGGTAGAGGCGAAGGTGTTTTCAGGTACTGTGATGAATACAGAGCAGGAGATGGTTACCTCTCTTGTTTACCTGTGCTCTCTTCTCCCCTCTCTCTCTCTCTCTCTCTCTCTCTCTCTCTCTCTCTCTCTCTCTCTCCTCTCTCTCTCTCCTCTCTCTCTCTCTCTCTCTCTCCCTCTCTCTCTCTCTCTCTCTTTTCTCTCTCTCTTCTCTCTCTCTCTCTCTCTCTCTCTCTCTCTCTCTTCTCTCTCTCTCTCTCTCTCTCTCTCTCTCTCTCTCTCTCTCTCTCTCTCTCTCTCTCTCTCTCTCTCTCTCTCTCTCATCTCTCTCTCTCTCTCTCTCCCCTCTCTCTTCTCTCTCTCTCTCTCTCTCTCTCCTCTCTCTCTCTCTCTCTCTCTCTCTCTCCTCTCTCTCTCTCTCTCTCTCTCTCTCTCTCTCTCTCTCTCTCTCTCTCTCTCTCTCTCATCTACTCAGCATGCTGGTCAAACAATCTGCCTTGTTATAAATGCATGCAAATGAGCATAGAGGTAAACAAAAGAGTTGTTTATGCTCTCGTTGCTGTGTGTGCGTCAGAATGTCTGTGTTATATATATATATATATATAAAATATATATATATATATTATATATATATAATATATATATATATATATTTATATATATATATATATATATATATATATATATTATATATATATATATATATATATGCAATAAGATCACAGTAAACAGGTGATTTCAGAATATGCAAAACAACCACTGTGAAATAATAGAGAAATTCCAAGCGCTTTCGTGACTACTCACATTATCAAGGAACTATGAAAGTAAAGCATCCAAGGAAGGTATATAAGGGGTCTGACGCACGCCGGCCCAACTGGACAGGTCCTTCGCACAACCCACCAACAAACTATTCTACCCAAGAAAATTAAAAAAAATATTATTTGTCCAGTGTATTATTAAATTCTTCCCAAATTCTATTAATTATAAATGGATGTAATTTATATAAACCAAAGGAAATATTCATATTATTGTCAAAACTGCTTTTTATGAAACAAGATTCAATTATATTCCTGTCGACCATGGACTTGCTTGATACAACTTTCTCAACTTTTTGAAAATCTCTTACATGAATAAATAGAGCATTGGAATCCTGTCCAGTTCTAATGCTATATTTATGTTGTTTTAAACTTAGTTCGAGATTTTTACCAGTTTGACCGTAATAAACTTTATCACAAATTTTACAAGGAATCTTATAGACACATCCATCAGCATTTTGGGGGGAATTCTTTATCAAAAGTTTTTTTTACTGTATCAAGATTTTTGATGATTTATTAAGTTTCTTAACTGAAGAACTCGTTAATTATGATTTACCATTGCCAGTTCCTACTATCATTAAACTTATTAAACTTTGCATTGTTGATGTAAAATTTGTATTTATTGATAAGTTTTACACTCAGAAGTTTGGTATGGCAATGGGAAATCCTCTTTCACCTGTTCTTATTTACCTATACATGGAATTTTTTGAAACAAGGTTCCTTAACACAATCCTCCCTAATAGAGCTAAATGGTTCAGATATGTTGATGATATTTTGTGTCTTATCCCCAAAAATGTAGATATATACACCATTTCCTTGGAAAACTAAATAGCTTAGCCCATTTATAAAACTTTACTGTTTAGTTTGAAGAAAAAAACTCATTGCCTTTTCTAGATGTTTTAAATTTTTGAGGGTAATAATGAATTCAAATTTAAAAATTTACAGAAAACCTACAAATAACTGTTCCTATGTCCACTATTATTTTCACATCAGATTGAGTCAAACTGTCTGTTTTCTCATCAGTGTTTTTGAGAGTTTTACGAATTTGTAGTCCTGAGTTCATAGATGAGGAAATATCCAAATTTTTGAAATAGGTAATGATTTAAAATACCAAGAAATGTAATTGATAAATCTTTTAAAATTGCTAGAAATACTTTTCACAATCCTAAAAAGGGGCAACCAGCCTTATTCAACTAAAATATGTTGGTTCTCCCTTACCATGAAAACTTGGTTGATTATGCCTTCCTTTTAAGACTTTTATATATTAAAGTTGTATTCAAAAATTTTTGATACAGTAAAAAAAACTTTTGATAAAGAATTCCCCCAAAATGCTGATGGATGTGTCTATAAGATTCCTTGTAAAAATTTTCGATAAAGTTTATTACGGTCAAACTGGTAAAAATTTCGAACTAAGATTAAAACAACTAAATATAGCATTAGAACTGGACAAGATTCCAATGCTCTATTTATTCATTGTAAGAGATTTTAACCATCCAATTGATTTTCAAAAAGTTGAGAAAGTAGTATCAAGCAAGGGCCCTGGTCGACAGGAATTAAATTTAATCTTGTTTCATAAAAAAACAGTTTTGACAATAATATGAATATTTCCTTTTGGGTTTTTATAAATTAGATCCATTTATAATTAATAGAATTTTTGGGGAAGAATTTAATAATACACTGGACAAAATAATTTTTAAATTTTCTTGGGCAGAATTTGATTGTTGGTGGGTTGTGCGAAGGATCTCTCCAGTTTGGCCGGCGTGCGTAGGTGTTTAATGTTGTGGGATCTGATAGTGAGGGGTTGGCCAGACCCCTTATATACCTTCCTTGGATGCTTTATTTCATAGTTCCTTGATAATGTGAGTAGTCACGAAAGCGCTTGGAATTTCTCAAATTTTTCTATTCTTTCACAGTGGTTGTTTTGTATATATATATATATATATATATATATATATATATATATATATATTATATAAAATATATATTATATATATATATTATATATATATATATATATATTATATATATATATTTTATATATATTATATATATATATATATATGTGTGTGTGTGTGTGTGTTGTGTGTGTGTGTGTGTGTGTGTGTGTGTGTGTTTTGTGTGTGTGTGTGTGTGTGTGTGTGTGTTGTGTGTGTGTGTGTGTGTGTGTGTGTGTGTGTGTGTGTGTGTGTGTGTGTGTGTGTGTGTGTGTACTCACCTAATTGTACCCCTAATTGTGGTTGCAGGGGTCGGACTCAGTTTCCTGGCCCGCTCTTCACTGATCGTACGGGATCCTCTCTCTCTCTGTTCCTGAGCTTTGTCATACCTCTTCTTAAAACTATGTATGGTTCCTGCCCCCATTTACTTCACTTGCTAGGCTATTCCACTTGCTGACAACTCTATGACTGAAGAAATACTTCCTAAGTCCCTGTGACTCGTCTGAGTCTTCAGCTTCAGTTGTGACCCCTTGTCCTGTGTCCCCTCTCTGGAACATCCTATCTCTGTCCCCCTTGTCTATTCCCGCAGTATCTTGTATGTCGTTATCATGTCTCCCTGACCTTCTGTCCTCCAGTGTCGTCAGTCCGATTTCCCTTAACCTTTCCTCGTACGACATTCCTTGAGTCTGGGACTAGCCTTGTTGCAAACCTTTGTACTTTCTCTAACTTCTTGACGTGCTTGACCAGGTGTGGGTTCCGATGGTGCTGCTACTCCAGTATGGGCCTAACATACACGTGTACAGTGTCTTGAAAAGATTCCTTATTGAGGTATCGGACGCTATTCTCAGGTTTGCCCGGCGCCCGTATGCTGCAGCGGTTATTTGGTTGATGTGTGCCTCCGGTGATGTACTCGGTGTTATGGGCACCCCAAGGTCTTTCTCCCTGAGTGAGGTTTTGTAGTCTTTTTCCACTAGCCTATATTCTGTCTGCGGTCTTCTTTGCCCCTCCCCAATCTTCATGACTTTGCATTTGGCTGGATTGAATTCGAGGAGCCAGTTACTGGACCACATGTCCAGCCTCTCCAGGTCTCTTTGCAGTCCTGCCTCATCCCCGTCCCATTTAATTCTTTCATCAACTTCACGTCATCTGCGAACAGGGACACTTCAGAGTCTATTCCTTCCATCATGTCGTTTCACATATATCAAAAAAAAGCACTGGTCCTAGAACTGACCCTGTGGGACCCCCCTCGTAACAGGCGCCCCCTGTGATCCTCTTCAGTACCATGACTCGTTGCTGCCTCCTGTCAGGTATTCCTTTTCCCTTGCAGTGCCCTTCCTTTTATGTGTGCCTGATCCTCCAGCTTCTGCACTAATCTCTTGTGGGGAAAATGTTTTCAAGGCCTTCCTGCAGTCTAGGAAAACGCAATCTACCCAACCCTCTCTCTCGTGTCTTACTTCTGTTACCTTGTCATAAAAAACTCCAGGAGGTTTGTGATACAAGATTTGCCTTCCATGAACCCATGCTGGTTTTCATTTATAATCTTGTTCCTTTCCAGGTGTTCGACCACTCTCCTCCTGATAATCTTCTCCATGACTTTGACACAATACATGTCAAGACACAGGTCCCGTAGTTTTGTGCCTCGTTTCTGTTTCCTTTCTTTAAAAATGGGGACTAATTAGCTGTCTTCCCTTTCTAGGTAGTTGCCCAGTTTCAAGGGATGTGTTGAAGATTGTGGTTAGAGGCACACACAGCATCTTGCTCCTTCTCTAAGGACATGGGGGAGATGTTGTCCGGTCCATCGCCTTTGAGGTGTCAAGGTCACTTAAGAGCTTCTTACTCCTCCTCAGTTGTTCGTATGTCATCCAAAACTTGTTGGTATATTCCCCCTTGATGTTCCCCTTTTGTGCTGTCTTCCCACAGCCCTTCCTGTCTCTACTGTAAAAACTTCCCTTTAAAACTCTGTTCAGCTCCCCACTACTCTGATATTTCTTGTGAGTTCTCCACCTTCTTCCAATCTGATCACCTGGTCTTTGATGTTGTCTTTTCCCCTGATGTGGCTATCAAAAAGTTTCGGGTCAGTCTTGATTCTCGAGCTTGTCATTTTCATACGCGGGGGGCCTCCCCCCTTACCCTTTCGTCTCTTTTTGGCTCTGCGTGATCTCCCTATTTTCGTGTGTTCTTGCCCTTTTGTACTTTTTTATTCTCTATTGACTTTGTTTTTGCCCTTACACCGTCGGGTTTAAAAAGGGGTTTTCGGTCTTCCCGTTGTTTTGTTGCCCTTGGGAAAAGAACCTTTTTCCCTGCCTCCTTGCATTTTGTTGCTACATTTCCATCATTTTTTACTGGCTTTCCTGCCAGTTCTTGTCCCACTGGACCTCCCGCATGAAATTTTTTCAAACCCCATGGTTTTTTGTGTGTGTGTGTGTGTTTTTGTGTGTGTGTGTGTGTGTGTGGTATGTGTGTGTGTGTGTGTGTGCGTTGTGTGTGTGTGTGGTGGTGGGTTTTGTGTGTGTGGTGGTACTGGAGTTTACCTTTTTAATATGTATATTATATTTATATATTTAATTTTATATTATAAATTTTTATATATATATATATATTTATAAATATATTATATATATATGCAAAACAACCACTCTGAAAGAATAGAGAAATTCCAAGGCTTTCGTTGGCAGACCCCTTATATCCCTTTCCCTTTGGGTGCTTTACTTTCTGTTTTCCTTTATAAAGTGAGTAGTCACGAAAACGCTTGGGAAATTTTTCTATTCTTTAGGGTGGTTGTTTTGCTTTTTAAATCACTGTTTACTGTGATTTATTTCATATATTATTTAATATATATTATATAATATATTTATATATAAATTATATATATATAATATTATAAAATTTTATATATTTTATATTATTATTGTTGAAGGGTCAGTTTTGGAAGGAGAAGGGGATATAAATGTATAAATTCAAGGTTTTGTGGATTAAATAAGGGTCGGATGCAAAAAGTGGGTCTAAAAAGGGTGTATGCCTGGAGAAGAGAGGGTGTAGAGAAGAGGAGAGAGATTTTGGGATATGTTTAGGAGTGTTTTGGAACCCTTTGAAAACAAGTGAGAGAGTAAATTTTGGTAGGGGCCTAAATGTTAAGGAGGGTTTTGGGAGGTAAATTTGGGGGGCCCGGTGTAAAGATAATGGGGGGCCTCTTGATTGAAAAATTTTTTTGAAAGGGGTTTGGTTATAGGTAATACATATTTTAAAACAAAAAGGGGTAAAAAAGTATACAAAATTGAGTTCCGGCAATGACAGTAGTTTGTGGACTACGTTTGATAGAAAAAGGCTGTTGAGTAGATTCAGGTTTTATATTTATAGAAGGGCCACAGAATCCCGATCACTTTTTAGTTGTAGCTACAGTAGAGTAAAAGTAGATCGGATACAAAGGGAAATAGAAACGCAAGTAAGAGAGAGGTGAAGTTTTAAACTAAAAAAGGAGGCAGTTTGGGGAAGATTAAACAAAAAATTGGAGGATAGTGGGTAGTGAGAGAAGGGGAATGGGGTCGAAGATGTAGGGGAGGTTTAAAATTAGTGTTAAGTGTTCAGCGAAGTTTGTGGTTACAAAAAAGTGGGGTGCGAAAGGAAGCAGAGCAATTGCTGGAAAGATGATGTAAGGAGGTAGTAAGGAAGAAAAAGTTGCATATGAGGGATGAGTATATGAAAAAAAATAGAGAGGTTAAAAGATACTGGTGAAACAATGTAATAAGAGAGCAAATGAGAGAGTGGGTGAGATGTTATCAACAAATATTTTTTGAAAAAAAGAAAATTTTGGAGTAAGATTAATAAGTTGAGGAAGCCTTGGGAGTGAATGGATTTGATAGTTAAAAATAGGAGAGGAGAGTTATTAAATGGAGAGTTAGAGGTGTCGGGAAGATGGAGGGAATATTTTGAGGAAATGTTAAATGTTGATGAAGCTGTGATTTCTGTGCAGGGCAAAAAGGAATAACATCTTGTAGGAGTGAGGAAGAGCCAGTTGTGAGTGTGGGGTAAATTCGTGAGGCAGTGGGTAGAATGAAAGGGGGGTAAGGCAGCCGGGATTGTTGGGATAAAGATAAAAAATGTTTTAAAGCAGGTGGGGATATAGTTTTGGAGTGATTGGTGCTTTTATTTAAAAAATGTATGGAAGAGGATAAGGTACCTAGGGATTGGCAGAGAGCATGCATAGTTCCTTTGTATAAAGGCAAAGGGGACAAAAGAGAGTGCAAAAATTATAGGGGAATAAGCCTGTTGAGTATACTGGTAAAGTGTATGGTAGAGTTCTTATTGAAAGAATTAAGAGTTAGAGGGTGAGTAGGATAGTAGATAAACAAGGAGGCTTTAGAAAAAGTAGGGAGTGTGTAGACCAGTGTTTACAGTAAAACATATAGGTGAACAGTATTTAGATAAGGGTGAAAGGTTATTGTGTCATTTATGGATTTGAAAAAGGCGTTATGACAGGGTGGAAAAGGGGACCCAATGTGGCGATGTTGAAAATGTATAGAATAGGAGGTAGGTTACTGAAAGCAATGAAGAGTTTTTACGAGATAGTGAGGGTAGGTTAGAGTATGAAGGAGAGAGGGAGGTTATTTTCCAGTAAAAGAAGGACTTTGGCAAGGATGTGTGATGCCACCATGGTTGTCAATATATTTATAGATGGGGTTGTAAGAGATGTGAATGCTCGGCTGTTGGCAAGGTGTGGGGTTAAAAAGATAAAGATCTATCACAAAGTGGAAGTTGTCACAGTTGCTCTTTGCTGATGACACTGTGCTTTCGGGAGATTCTGAAGAGAAGTGGCAGAGGTTAGTGGATGAGTTTGCTGGGATATGTAAAAGAAGAAAGTTAAAAGTGAATTTGGAAAGAGCAAGGTGACGAAAGAGTGAATATAAAATTTGATTAGAAGGAGAAAATTATGGAGGAGGTGAATGTATTCAGATATTTAGGAGGGGAAACTTGTCAGCAGAGGGGTCTATGAAGGATGAAGTGAATCATAGAATTGATGGGGGGGAAAAAAAAGGTGATTTGGTGCACTTAGGGTCTGTGGAGACAAGAACTTTGTAAATGGAAGCAAAAAAGGGGAATGTATGAGAGTATAGTTATACCAAAACTCTTATATGGGTTTTGAAGCATGGGTGGTGAAGTTGCAACAAAAAGGCTGGCGGCAGTGGAGATGTCATGTCTGAGAGCAATGTGTGGTGTGTACATAATGCAAAGAATTCGTAGTTTGGAATTAGTAGGAGGTTTCAGAATTACTAAAACTATTATCCAGAGGGCTGACGAGGGTTGTTGAAGTGGTTCGGGCATATAGAGGGATGGGGGAAAAATAGAAGCATCGAGAGTTATAAATCTGTAGTGGAGGGAAAGTGGTTACGGGTCGACCTAGGAAAGGTTGGAAAGGAAAGGGGGAAAAAAAGGGTTTGTGTGGAAGCATGCATGAGCGTGTTGATACGAGCGAATGGAGCAAAGGGTTTTTTTGGGGGCTTGACGTGTTCTTGGGTGTGAAAGGGTAATTTTATGGGGGATTCGGGGGAAACGCAGCAGGACTTGAGTCCTGGAGAGGGGTAGTACATGCCGGCACTCTGAAGACCGGTTTTAAATTGTTGCAGTTTTTATAATGTAGTGTAAAGCAGCCCCTGACAAGACAGTATGGAGTAATGATGACAAAAGTTTTTTTATTTCGGGCCCCCCCTCCCTTGGTGTTTTTAATATATATATTATATATATATATTTTATATAATATATATTATATATTATATATAAAATTATATTTTATATATTTATATATATATAATATATATATTTTTATATATTAAAATAATATAAATATAAAACCCTTCTACGAGAGGGCAGTGAAAAAGCAAATTAGACAGGGGACATGCAAGGTTTATGTAGTTGTTTTTTGGTATAATTTTGAGTCGGCTGGTAGAGTAATTCCCCGGGATCATCCCCTTAACAAACATTTGCATTTAATTATACAGCGATTTCAACACGCGAAGGTTTTGTTGTTTTTGTTGTTGTTGTTGTTTGTTGTTGTTTTTTTTTTTTTTTTATTATTATTATTTTTTATTATTATTTTTATTATTATTATTTTTTTATAGGTAAAAATTCTTAATTATTATTATTAATTATTATTTTTATTATAGTTATTAATTTTAATTATTATTATTATTTTACAGTTATTGTTATTATTTTTATTATTTTATTATTATTAATATTATTATTATTATTTTATTATTATTATTATTATTATTATTTTTATTTTTTTTAATTTTTTTTATTTTTTATTTTTTAAAAAGACGAAAAACAGAAGAGAGAAAATCGAAAAAATATAAAATTGAAGAAAAAAAATTTAAGGAAATAAAAAGAAAAAAAATTTAAGGAAAAAAAAAAGACAAAAAAAAAAGAAAAATGAGAATGACCTGTGCAAAAACCGTGCAACCCCGTCAACACCTGTGCAACACCCCGTGCAACACCTGTGCAACACCTGTGCAAACCCGTGCAAACCCAAAACAACACCGTGCAACACCTGTGAAACCAAACACAACACCTGTGAACACCCGTGAAACCAAACAACCACCTGTGCAACACCTTGTGCAACCCCAAAACAAAAACCTGTGCAAACCAAACCCAAAAACCTTCAACTTGTGAACCCAACACCCCAAAACCTTTTTGCAACCCCCAAAACCACCTGTGCAACCACCTGTGAAACCCCCCAACACCCAACACCTGTGAACCCCAAAACAACACCCGTGCAACCCAAAAAAACCTGTGCAACCCCAAACAAAAACCTGTGCAAAACCCAAAAAACACCCGTGCAACACCTGTGCAACCCAACACAATACTGTGCAAAATTGTGAACCCCCAAACAAAACCTGGCAACCAACAAACACATGGCAAATTGTGCAAAACATGTGCAAAAACCCGTGAAATCTTTGCAAACCCTTGCAACCCCAAAACCAACACATGTAAAAATTGTGCAAACCAAAAAACAACACCTGGCAACAATGTGCAAAACCCCCCCCAACAAACACCCCGTGCAAAACCTGTACAAACCCAAAACAGCCCTGGCAAAACCTGTTTTAAACCCCCCACACCGTGCAACAATGTACACCCCAAAATAGCACCCGTGCAAAACCTGTTTTAACCCAGACGCACCTGTGCAACCCAAAACAAAAATTTTGCAACACAAACAAAACCTGATCAAACCCAAAAAAACACCCGTGCAACCGAAACAAAACCTGTGCAAACCAAAAACCCGTTTAACCAAAAACCCAAAACCTGCAAACTCAAAACAAACCCTGTGCAACCCTGTTCAACCCAACCCAACACCTGAAACGCAAAACCCCCCCTGTGCAACCCAACACAAAACTGCACAGCGTGCGCACCCAACCAAAACCCGCGCACAACTGCAAACCCCAAAACACACCGTGAACCAACAAAAAATCTGTGCAACACCTGCGCAAATCAACCCAACACCCCGTGCAACATTGCGCTTCAACACAAGCCTGTGCAATACATTTCAACACCTGTGCAAAAACTGGATCAACCTGTGCAACCCTTTTCAACATGTTTCAACCTTTAAAACCTTTTCAACCCTTGTGCAGCACCTGTATTATCAACACAAACCTGTGAACACAACACAATATCTGATAAGACCACCTGTGGAACACCTGCATGAAATAACACCTATGCAATACCTACACAAAAAGCAGTGGAATATCTTTATGACACAACACCTGTGCAACACAATACCTGTGGTACACTTGTATGACACAACACCTGTGCAACACAGCAAACTGTGGAACACCTGTGTGACACAACACCTATGAAATAAATGTGTGAAAAAACACCTGTGCAGCACCTATGCAACACCATATCTGTGTGGACACCTATGCAACTCCACATCTTTGCAACACCTGTGTTACAAACCTGTACAAAACCTATGCAAAACAACACCTGTAAACCTGTTCAGTCCTTGTGTTACACCATGGGTGGAAGAGTATTGTGTTACACCAGGGGGTGGGAGAGTATTTTGTTACCACGAGGGGTGGGAGAGTGTTGTGTTACACCAGGGGGTGGGAGAATATTGTGTTACACCAGGGGGTGGGAGAGTATTTTGTTACCACGAGGGGTGGGAGAGTGTTGTGTTACACCAGGGGGTGGGAGAATATTGTGTTACACCAGGGGGTGGGAGAGTATTGTGTTACACCAGGGGTGGGAGAATATTGTGTTACACCAGGGGGTGGGAGAGTGTTGTGTTACACCAGGGGGTGGGAGAGTGTTGTGCTACACTCTTCCACCAGGGGTGGGAGAGTGTTGTGTTACACCAGGGGTGGGAGAGTGTTGTGCTACACTCTTCCACCAGGGGTGGGAGAGTGTTGTGTTACACTCTCCCACCGGGGGTGGGAGAGTGTTGTGTTACAGTCTTCCACCGGGGGTGGGAGAGTGTTGTGTTACACTCTCTCACCGGGGGTGGGAGAGTGTTGTGTTACACCAGGGGGTGGGAGAGTATTGTGTTACACCAGGGGGTGGGAGAGTGTTGTGTTACACCAGGGGTGGGAGAGTATTGTGTTACACCAGGGGTGGGAGAATATTGTGTTACACCAGGGGGTGGGATAGTGTTGTGTTACACCAGGGGTGGGAGAGTGTTGTGCTACACTCTTCCACCAGGGGTGGTAGAGTGTTGTGTTACACTCTTCCACCAGGGGTGGGAGAGTGTTGTGTTACACTCTCTCACCGGGGGTGGGAGAGTGTTGTGTTACATTCTTCCACCAGGGGTGGGAGAGTGTTGTGTTACACTCTTCCACCAGGGGTGGGAGAGTGTTGTGTTACACTCTTCCACCAGGGGTGGGAGAGTGTTGTGTTGCACTCTGTAAACTTGGTTCATATAAATACATCTTGCATGTTACTGTCACCAGCAAGAGAAAGGTAAAGTGGAAATCAGTTTTCTTCCGTGGCACACAGAGTGTAGCAGGATACAGACAGGATGTCAGCACAGCATATCTGTGGTACATGTAAAAAAGTCCTTGGAAGGAAATCCAGAATCACATGCAACCTATGCTTTTCCAAACACCATATCTCTTGTACTAGACTAAATACAGCCTCAAAAAATGACCTCGAACTAGCAAGGTGCTTCTGGTTGTGCAATAAAGATGTAGAACTTTGGGCAGGTATCAGAAAGGTACTAAGGAGAGTAATAAATGATAAAAATAATCAAGAAAAACAAGGATGACCTTTTGGGAAATAGTCTACCAAAATATAAAAAACATGGGAGAAAAGAGATAGGTATCAAAAAATGCAGAATGCCATACCAAAAACGGGAGGGACTCGAAACTATCTTCTCACCCACATAGTGCTAAACAGCCCCATCCCCAATCTTTGCACTAATACCCACAGTGTGGGGGCTGGCCCAGGCTCATCCCCCAGCCCCAGTGCGGGACTCAGCCCCAGCCTCCACCCTTTACTCCCAAAGCCCGGGACTCTACTAGGGACCCTACCACACCACCACTAAAACGTAAATATACAACCATCATTGCACAAGACCGTGGCCCCACAGTACAGATGTTGGAGAGGAGTCTCCTTCCCTTCTTCCTCACTGAGGAAAGTAGATGGAAATCAGGACGGGGTGGCCCTGGCTTGGATACTGAGGATTATAGTGCAGTCCCAGAACCTGCAGAAATTAACAACACACCTCCCAACAATTCTCAACCAAAGGTGAATTTGTGCAAATATTATGCTTGGGGCATCTGTAAGCATGGAATATAAGGAAAAAAATGGGACATGCAACTCTGAGCATCCCAAAAAATGTAGCGACCTCCTGTCTAAAGGAGTGTGTCGTTCTTCTTCCTGTACTTTCTTTCACCCAAAAAATGTGTCACTCCTCGGTCCTCCAGAAGCAGTGTTACAACATCGACTGCCCTGCATACCATCTAAAAGGGCCAGGAGGCACAGACCCCAAAAGAAAAACAATAGTAGCTACGACAACCCAACTCCAGGTGATTTTTTAGTGGCGGGAAAACAGAAAAGAAAATGGAAGGAAATAACAAAAATAGTTCACCACCTCGGGAGCCTTGTTGGACTGGAGGCGCGGGCAGTGGCCACCATGGCACTCCAGAATTACAAACTACTGATGCAATAACAAAATCCCCCCAACAAACACAAAATACAACTCGTTATATTTGCTAATATCAGGGCCTTAAGCCATCCACCAACAACAAAATACCTTTTATCAGTGGACTTCTAGAGGAGTCTAATGCAATGTTTGCAGCCTTCACAGAGACTCGCCAAAAGATCACTTTGACAGGAAATATGGATAAGTGGTTAAAACCTTTTTAGTGCAAACAGAAAAACAGGCAACAAGGGGGGGTTGGTCTGTATGTCAAAGAGTCCTTATCTGCACTGAGTTGCTGACACCACAAATGAGGTAGCTGAAGTTCTATCAATAAAGATCGAGAAACAAAACCAAAGTCATTGTGGTTGTATATAAGCCACCAGATGCAAATCACAACAGTTCAAGGAACAGCTACTGAAAATTGATTTACTGTCTGGAAAACTTTCCAGCTCCACCCCCAAAACTCTTACTGCTTGGTGATTTCAACCTAGGCATACAAAATGGAAGATGTAGCAAATAATGTTATAGCTGAAACAATCCCCGGGGGGTTTAGCGCAGATGAAAGGTCACACACACATGAGCTACTAAGTCTCTTCGAAAAAACACCTTAAGCCAGCAGATAGTGGAGCCAACAAGACTAGAAAACACACTTGACCTTATCTTCACAAATAATGAGGACCTGATAAGAGACATAAGAATATCAAAAACAACTAATTCCGATCACAACCTAATCGAAGTCCAGACGTACATGCACAGGGGTTTGATCAGCAGAATGCATGTACCTGTGAAGGTGTCTTCACAAAATACAACTTCAACAACAAGAACATCAACTGGGACCAGGTAAACCATGTCCTAAACAAAAACATGTTGGGAAGATATCTTAAATGACATGGATCCAAACCAGTGCCTTGAAAGGATCAACTTCCTGGTAGCTGAAGCATGTTCTAGGCATATTCCCTAAGAAGAAGAAGAGCAGGAGTAAACTGGAGAGAGAAAGACGCTCCCTCTACAGAAGATGACGAAGAGTCACTGAGCTCCTCAGGAGTGCTAGAATATCTGGTACACGAAAGGAGGCGCTGACCAGGGAAGTGGAAACTATCGAACTTAAGTTAACTGACTCTTACAGGAACCAGGAGAGACAGGAGGAGCTTAAAGCTATTAGTGAAATTGAAAGAAATTCAAAATATTTCTTTTCATATGCCAAAAACAAGGCAAATACCACATCTAGTATCAGGCCCTTACTCAGACAGGATGGGACTTACACAGATGACAACAAGGAAATGAGTGAAATATTGAAATACCAGTACAACTCTGTGTTTAGTGAACCACTAACCAGTCTGAGGATCGACGACCCAAATGATTTCTTCATGTATGAGCCTCAAAAACTCCATAAATGTATGCCAGATTTCCGACATTACCCTAACTCCGATAGATTTCGAAAAAGCCATTGACAACATGCCCATGCACTCAGCCCCGGGCCAGACTCGTGGAAATCTGTTTTCATTAGAACTGCAAGAAACCCCTCTCGCATGCCATAAGTACACTATGGAGGAGGAGCTTGGACATGGGTGAAATTCCATAGTCACTTAAAACAACAGATATAGCCCCACTCCATAAAGGTGGCAGCAAGCATTAGCTAAGAACTATAGACCAAAAGCTCTGACGTCCCACATCATAAAAATCTTTTGAAGAGTGCTAAGAAGCAGGATTGCAAATCACCTGGATTCCCAAAATTGCACAATCCAGGGCAAACATGGGTTCAGGGCAGGTCGCTCCTGCCTCTCACAACTACTGGATCACTATGACATGGCCTTGGATGCACTGGACGAAAATCAGAATGCAGATGTAATATACACAGACTTTGCAAAAGCATTTGACAAATGCGATCATGGCGTAATAGCCCATAAAATACGTGCTAAAGGAATAACTGGGAAAGTGGGGAGATGGATCTTCAACTTCCTAACAAATCGAACACAAAGAGTAGTGGTCAACAGAGTTAAATCGGAGGCTGCCATAGTGAAGAGTTCTGTTCCACATGGCACAGTACTCGCCCCATCTTATTCCTCATCCTCATATCAGACATACACAGAGATATACATCACAGCACCGTATCATCCTTTGCGGATGATACTAGGATCTACATGAGGCTGTCATCTGCTGAGGACGCGGTTAACCTCCAAGAAGATATAAACAAAGTTTTCCAGTGGGCAACGGTAAACAATATGATGTTCAATGAGGACAAATTCCAACTACTCCGTTATGGAAAACTGGAGGAGATAATAACTAGAACAGAGTATACTACAGACTCTGGCCATGCAATAGAGCGGAAAAAATAATGTAAGGGACCTGGGAGTAGTAATGTCTGAGGATCTCACTTTCAAGGATCATAACAGTGCCACGATCGCACGTGCAAAGAAAATGATAGGATGGTTAATGAGAACTTTCAAAACGAGAGATGCCAAGCCAATGATGATCCTTTTCAAATCACTTGTTCTCTCTAGGCTGGAATACTGCTGTACATTAACATCTCCATTCAAAGCAGGTGAAATCGCAGATCTAGAGAGTGTACAGAGATTCTTTACTGCACGTATAAGTTCTGTCAAGCACCTTAACTACTGGGAACGCTTGGAAGCACTTGACTTGTACTCGTTGGAACGCAGGAGGGAGAGATATATCATAATCTACACTTGGAAAATCTTGGAAGGAATGGTCCCAAATCTGCACACAGAAATCACTCCCTACGAAAGTAAAAGACTGGGCAGGCGATGCAAAATGCCCCCAATTAAAAGTAGGGGCACCATTGGTACACTAAGGGAAAACACCGTAAGTGTCCGGGGCCCAAGACTGTTCAACAGCCTCCCATCAAGCATTAGGGGAATTGCCAATAAACCCCTGTCTGCCTTCAAGAGAGAGCTGGACAGATACCTAAAGTCAGTGGCGGATCAGCCGGGCTGTGGTCGTACGTTGGACTGCGTGCGGCCAGCAGTAACAGCCTAATTGATCAGGCCCTGATCCATCGTGAGGCCTGGTCATGGACCGGGCCGCGGGGGCGTTGATCCCCGGAATAACCTTGAGGTAACCTCCAGGTAACCGCAGGTGGGAGAGTGCACTGAACATCAATTATATATTCCACTTAGCCACCTCCAATAAAGTGACCACGTAAACACTGACACTTCTGAGAACGACTTTAATTACTAAAGGGTGTGAAGGAACCTAAGTACCACTTAATAATTTCTTACATTCCCTTCTAGGGATGTTATTAACCACATATAATTAGGCTTCACTTAGGTTACCTCTAAGTCACCATATATGGGAATAAAATATCAATATTTTTTTATATTAGGATTTATATTAATTTATATTAGGATTCAAGTGAATGTAGTATACAGACTGTACTTTTTTCTCTCAACGAACCTGCCGTATCCCACCGAGGCGGGATCACCTTGAAAGTAAAACAAAAGTTTCTCTGGGTACTGGGACAGCAACAACAATTTAATCTTATACTAGAATAACTGAGTACAGACAAATGTACTCACAAGGTAACGTAAATTATGGTCTGTCATTGACCAACTAACCAGGAGACAACGTCTGTCTCCTACTCTTACTGACATCTACTTTCTTTACTGACTTCCAAAAGAGGTTAAGGACCTTCTAGTGCCCTGAGTAAGGTGGGTGAAGTCACAAGGGAGTGCTGGGCTTGTTAACAACAAGACTAATTCACAAGGGAGTGCTGGGCTTGTTAACAACAAGACTAATTCACAAGGGAGCGTTGGGCTTGTTAACAACAAGACTAACTCACGAGGGAGCGCTGGGCTTGTTAACAACAAGACTAATTCACAAGGGAGCGTTGGGCTTGTTAACAACAAGACTCACAAGGGAGTGCTGGGCTTGTTAACAACAAGACTAACTCACAAGGGAGCGCTGGGCTTGTTAACAACAAGACTAACTCACAAGGGAGCGCTGGGCTTGTTAACAACAAGACTAACTCACAAGGGAGTTGAAAATGCTGGTATGTATGATAAACAGGACTGATTACACCTAACCCTTGATAGGAGGTGTTCTGTCACTCAAACTTGTTAGGTGTTCAGTCCCTCACTCTTGATAGGTGTTCAGTCCCTCGTCCTTGATAGGTGTTCAGTCCCTCAGCCTTGATAGGAGGTGTTCAGTTACTCAACCTTGATAGCAGGTGTTCAGTCCTCAGCTTGTATAGGAGGCGTTCAGTCCTCAGCCTTGATAGCAGGTGTTCGTCCTCAACCTTGATAGCAGGTGTTCAGTCCTCAACTGATAGGAGGTGTTCAGTCCTCAACCTTGATAGGAGGTTTTGTCCCCACCGATGGGGGTTGTCCCCAGCCCATACAGGGAAAACCCTCCCCTTTTACAACAGCCCCCAACCAAGAGGTGTTGTTAACAAAGGGATCCCCAACCAAGGAGGTGGGCCCTAACAAACAGTCCCCCAACTTTTA
>NC_069424.1:8944003-8961223 GCF_026875155.1 Cherax quadricarinatus | reverse complement strand
TAAAATTGCTCGGCACGCAAAGCAAAATAAAGCAGTCCTCATTCCCTTTGATTCGTTGTAGACAACTATTAGGAGCATACTTTTTTTTTTAATAAAATCATTTCATTTGATTCATGTTGATTTGGAATTCATATGTTCTTAAAACTAACAGAATGTGCTTTCCCATAATTACTTGACTAATTTTAATAAATTAACAATTTATTAAAAATTCACATTTTTTTAATCATTAATTTGTATTTTATTCAAAATTCTTAAGTGAAAGAGCAAAATGGTTTAGATATTTACAATCAGCAGCCAAAGAATATGTAATATCGCAACCATGAATAAAAATAAAAATTAAAAACATTCCAAATGCAGACCCGTGTAATGTAATCAATTATGTAGCCCATAGTATCAACATTAGTTCTGGTATGTACAAATTGGACCCGTTTCTTCCTCAAAACATTATTCACTAGACATAAAACAGACGCCCTGAAGAATGAAAGCAAACGTCACTCTGGAGGTTCCGTCTTAAGACATCACAGAAGGAACAATGTGTCTTGACCAAGCTGTGGGTCTCGGACACTCTAAAATGTACACAAAACCTGAAGTGGACTCGACCATTAGTAAGCTACATGTGTACCACACATATTCAAATTCATGAAACAGAGAGTCAGTGACATTAATCGTCTGTTTTCCATATTAATTTTTCCAGTTCTGAATTAATTTACTGAATGACGTTTAACTGTATGACCCGTACTGCTTTATAGCTTTCCCTTGGATTTAAGATTAATTATAAACAGCGTTTAGTTCTCCAAGCAGAATGTGTTATAACGTAATGGAAGATTTGTGTGTGGGGAATCAAGCAGCTGCAGGCATACCAACACAAACAGCTGCAGGCATACCAACACAAACAGCTGCAGGCATACCAACACAAACAGCTGCAGGCATACCAACACAAACAGCTGCAGGCATACCAACATAAACAGCTGCAGGCCTACCAACACAAACAGCTGCAGGCATACCAACACAAACAGATGCAGGCATACCAAAACAAACAGCTGCAGGCAATACCAGTACAAAAAAAAGCTGCAGGCATACCAACACAAACAGCTGCAGGCATACCAACACAAACAGCTGCAGGCATACCAAAACAAACAGCAGCAGGCATACCAACACAAGCAGCTGAAGGCATACCAACACGTGTGAGGATACCAGTACATGCAGGTGAGATACCAGTACATGCAGGTGGGATACCAGTACATGCAGGTGGAATACCAGTACATGCAGGTGGGATACCAGTACATGCAGGTGGGATACCAGTACATGCAGGTGGGATACCAGTACATGCAGGTGGGATACCAGTACATGCAGGTGGGATACCAGCACATGCAGGTGGGATACCAGTACATGCAGGTGGGATACCAGTACATGCAGGTGGGATACCAGTACATGCAGGTGGGATACCAGTACATGCAGGTGCGATACCCTGCAGGGGTACAGCATGCGGGATACCAGTACATGCAGGTGGGATACCAGTACATGCAGGTGGGATACCAGTACATGCAGGTGGGATACCAGTACATGCAGGTGGGATACCAGTACATGCAGGTGGGATAATAGTACATGCAGGTGGGATACCAGTACATGCAGGTGGGATACCAGTACATGCAGGTGGGATACCAGTACATGCAGGTGGGATACCAGTACATGCAGGTGGGATACCAGCACATGCAGGTGGGATACCAGTACATGCAGGTGGGATACCAGTAATCAGGTGGTTCCCAGATACATGCAGGTGGGATACCAGTACATGAGGTGGGATACCAAAATGCAGGGGGGGTCCCAGTACATGCAGGGGGGCAAAAAAGTACATGCGGGTTTGGGAAACCAGAAAAGCAGGGGGGAAATACCAGCACATGAAAGGGGGGGGTTACCATACATGCAGGGGGGGTTTCCCAGTAAAAGGGGGCAGGGGGGAATCCGGACACCCATTTTGGGGGTCCCATACTTGCGGGGGGTACCACACATGCAGGTGGGGATACCAGTACTTTCAGGGGGGGTTTTCCCCACACATGCGGTGGGATCCCAAATCAGAGGGGGGATCCCAGCACATGCAGGTGGGAAACCAGTACTTGCAGGGGGATACCAGCACATGCAGGTGGGATACCGAAAAAGCAGGGGGGAAATCCCAGTACAGGCAGGTGGGTACCGTACATGGGGGGGGATCCCAGTACATGCAGGTGGGGATACCATACATGCAGGGGGGAACCATTCATGCGGTTGGGTACCCATTTCATCCCGGGTGGGAAAAACCATTAAAACAGGTGGGATCCGTACAGGGGGGTGGGATCCCAGTACAGCAGGTGGGATATTTCATTGGGAGTTAAATTTTCGGGGATTAGTAAGAAATACCCCTTTGGCTGGTAGTACGAAAAATTTAAGAAAATTGTGGGAAAACCCCCTTGCAGCCTCCTATCCCCTTCCCTAACACTCGTAACACTACGGAATGGCCGCCCACTTCCCCATAGAGGGTCTTTGAATAACCCCGGGGTTCGGCAAAGGGGTTTCCCAATAGTGACCGGGCAGAGAGGGTTTGGCGTGAGTAAAACTGGAAACAGTTTGGTTCTGGAAATGGTTACTATTACTGAAGCTCGGCGACCTAACGTATTCCCCCGACATACCCCAAATTAAAAAACAAAGGGGCAGTATAGGGCTTGGGCTGTTTCTTAACCCAATGTAAAAGTACAAAACAATTAAACATTATAACATACAAAAGTAGAAAAATTAAAAAAGGAAAGTTACCCCCAGGAAAACTGAAAATGCAATAAAAAGGGGATACTTTTGTAAAAAACTTAAAACCCCAAAAAAATGAAAAACAAACTCCGTTGAGTTTACAAGTGATTTTAAAAAAAAATTTTGATCGATCGCTGTATTAAATTGATCAAAGGGGATTCTGGGGAAGGAATATATAAAAAGAAAGGGGTTTTTAACAAAAAGGCAGATTCGGTGCACTCAAATCGGGGGACTTTTAAACCTTCAAAATTTGGTAGAGAACATAAAACACAAAAAATAACTTCTTGAATACGATAAGTTGTACTGAAAATTATTAAACTATAGGGGTTTTTTACTTTTAACCCCCAACTCTGCTAGGGTGGTTTGGGACATATGCAGAATGGGTGTCATCTCTGGGGGGACAAACTCTGTAACTTTGGGCTAACTCATGCTGTTTTGAGGCAAATCTAAATTTGGGAAAGGTTACAAAAAAACCCTTGGGGTTTCCAATACCGGGGTTTGTCCGGGGAATTTAACGACATTCGGGTTGATCGCTGACTGGAAACAGAGGAAGAAGTACGGGGATAGGAGGATTGCCCAGAGTCTGCCCACATTGCTGGGTTGGAACATCATTACCCATCACATACTAACTTTCTATGCCCAAAATTGCGTTTCTTTATACTAAACCAGTACTAATCTCTCAAACCCTTTTATATTTTTAAAACCTTTGATTTGTTCAAACTACTGAAAAGGACCAATAAATTTTGATCAATTTTGGGCATTGCAGACTTTTTTTTTTTAAATTTTAAATTTCACATAACTTCAAAACCCATTTTGTTTTTGGGTTTGGCTTTGCTCAAGGGGTTTTGCGAATTTGAAATTCAGTTTTTTGTTTTTAGGAAGTGTTTCACCGGTTTCTTCTAAAAACACTTTGAGAAAGCGGGGTTACATTTGCTTTAAACATCGGGGTTTTGAAATTTTTGGGTTTGGGATTTAAATTTAACAACTCAAAAGGAAAACCTTTTTTTTTATCAACACCTTACAATGCATTGTGGAGTGTCACCAAATTAGAAACATTTTTAACGAATTTAAGCACACTGAAATTTAAGAAATAATTCATCCCAATTTTAAACTTTTGGGATTGAAGTGGCTCCCAAGAACCCAAGGGCTTTCTTTTGGTTCGTTCCACAAACCCCGGGCTGGCAGGATGTTGGGGAACCCAATGGGGGTTTTTTAAAAGATTTTTACAAGGTAAAAAATTTTTTCAAGAATTTTAAATACAAAAATTCCCCCTTTTTTAATCTGTTACTAGTGAATGGGGGTTTGGTATGCCGGGGAAGATAATGCTTCTTTAAACCCCTTTTACTACTTTTCCGGCAGTCTTATCTGCAATGGGAACAAACTCCAATATTTTGAAATGGTCAAACCATAAACACAGATGTTTTTTCCCTTGGGAGGGAAAACTTTGGGAAATTTGGGTTAAAAAATCTAGCACAATTTTTTCCCAGGGTTCGCTAGTATTTGGGATATCCCTTGGTTTGGTTTAGGACCATTAGCTTTTTACCTTTATGTTGAAATGAAGGGGAAAAATTACATTTTTTAAAAATACCCCAAAATATCTTTGAAAAACCCGGGGCCAAAAAAATTTCAATCGGGAAACCAGGGTTGAAAACCCTGGTAAAATCTTTAAAAACTACCCTGAAAGGGCCTACATTCACTAGTGACTGGGGAAATTTAATTTAAAGGGTTTTTCTCTTTTTCTGGGAGTACCCAACCCCGGCTGTTCATACAGTAATTTTTGGGGCCCATGACAAAGTCACTGGGGGTTTGCTGGTGGCTTCACAGTCAGAAAAAATTTTTCCGGGAAAGCGGGTTTCGAATAAACCACCCAGACCACTGGGATCTGTTCTTTTGGAATTCTTTACTTCTTCACACTAAATGGGGGGTCTGCATTTACTAAAATTTCCCATGCCCGGCTATAAGGCACTGCGACTACTTTTAAATTCCATAAATGCTCAAAGGGGGATTAACTTTTGGAATGGGTCAAGGCCCATCGGCAACCCTTTCCATATTTTTGGTTTGTTCGGAAAAAGGGGTTTCAGGGGAGCGGGTTTCTGTAAAGCCCTGAACAAGAAAAACTGATAAATTTGTCTGGGAAAAGGTGCTTTAAAGACCATATTTTTGGGCTAAACCTTTCTTGCCCGTTACTGTAAAATTACGTTCACCCTTCTTTAAGGGGACTCGGCTAGCAAAATGAAAACTGCGTTGTCTTCCCCTTGGCCCTTCTGACATTTGGGCACCTAGGGGAAATTTGAACTGGGAATCTTTTTGGTCAGATAGAAGGGTTTTAGAAAAATCGGGAAAATTTTAAAAATTTTGGAGCAGTTTTTGTTTTTTCTTTTTAGAGTTTGGAATCCTTTTTTGGGAGGGAAGGTCCCCAAAAAAAAAGGGAGCATCTTTCTTAAGAAACTAAGTTGAGGAGCAAAAAAGGAAGAAATTTGGAAAATGAAAGATCAAAAAAAACCTGCAAAGCCCAAAAAAGGACTTCCCGGCATCCCATTTGGGGGGTTTTGGGAAAAATTTTAGTACTGCGTTATTTTTACTTTGGTCACGTAACCCCTCTAGGAGTACTACGTGACAAGAAAACTTAATTTTGGTTCTAAAAAAAATTGTTTTTTTAACAGTTTGATTTTAAAAATTTGGGTTCTTTTTCCCTTCCCAAAGTACTTCATCATTTTTAAGGTTGGGTATCCCCCGTCTTTAGACTTACGTTTAAAGTCATCTAAGTACACCAAAAGTGAAATACCTATGGGACCTTTAAAGATGTTAGCCCAGGGGCCCTTGAAACGTTTTGGGGGAAGATGTAATCAAACCCAAAAACGGGGAAATGTTTTTAAGGGCCTGTGGGAGTGGAGAATGCATTTTACCCTCTTGGCTGTCCTCGTGAAGAGGGACTTCCCAAAAAAAAAAAACCCCCCTTGTAAAAAATTTCCCGGGGGTTAAAAAAAGACTTTGTTATCTCCGAAAATTACGAAAAGATCCCCCATACGGGGAGGGGAAAGGGGATCGGGAATGGTTTTCGCTTTTTAATTTCCCTGAAGTCAATATGGGGCCCGCCCCAAGGTCCCCAATCCTTCTTGGGTTTAACTTATCGGGGTGCTTTTCCAAAGGGGGGAATTGCTGGGTTTGCAAAAACTCCTTCATCAAGAATTTGATTTGCCCAATTCTTTTTTAACAGCAATTTGTGAATGGGGCCCAATTTTTTCGCGGGTATGTAGTTTGGTTAGAAAAAAAGGTTTTAAAGTGGAAACGAGGGGACAAGGGGGTTCGTTATACCCCATCTTTTCAGGGACGTTTTTTCAACAAGTCAAAAAACGTTTGACTTCATCGGGGAAGTCAGGGGAGCTAATTCTTTCTCCTAAACTGGTGGAACAGATTGTTTCCAGTGGTGGTTGGTTTCCCCCCGGGCAGAAATAGCCCCAAACCCACGGGTCGGTGACAACTAAATCCTCACCTTTGAACGGGATAAGGAAGGAAACCCAAGTAAACCCAGATTGGTATTTGCTCTGAGGCAAACACTGTGACCAGAAGTTTGGGGGCGGGAAAAAAAGGGAAATCTTACTATCTTTTACAACATTTAAGGATGGTTCAAAAATAGCCCTTTTTACTTTGGGGAATCACTGTCAACTAGGACTTATCCCCCTAGGGAAAACACTAAACAACTACAGAAACTTGTGAGGGGCACAAACCCCAAAAACAGAGCGTCTTTTCGCAGAGGGGCATGTGACTAAAACAGAGATGGCTTTAAATATTTCAAGTAACGTTTTCTGCGGGCTTCCCCTGTGGAAAAATTTCTACTCGAACTAGCAGCATTGCGGGATGGGTGTGCACTCGGGAAATTTCTGAGTGTCCTGGGACATTTGGGAGGCATGGGAAACTACCCCAAAGTTTTTAAAATTTGGGTTTGGAACATGATGGGGGGTGCAAAATTTAAACCGGCCTACCGTTTGGGTACGCTACGGGAGAATGCTTTTCTTGTAAGGGAATTAAATTCCGTACACATACTCGGGCAAGCAGTTTAACAGTTTTTCGGGTTCCAAGCGGGAAAACCCAAAATTTGGAACGTAAAGGGTCGTCTTTTGGGCATGCCATCGAAAAGGGGCGACACAATGCGAAAGCCCGGGATAAAGCAAATCCAGTAAAGGCCACCGGGGAAAAAATTGGGTCGAAAACCCAAGGAAAGAAGCGGACATCTCTCCCTTTGGGGATAAAAAGGGGGGGAAGCCCGACCCCCCCAGGTGAAACCAAACCCTTACTCCACTAAGGGGGACACTTATTCGGTTCTACGAGAAGGACATGCCCGAAACTTCTCCCCCTTAAACAAATTTCCAAATTAATAGGGATTTTCGCCCCAGAGTCCATGAAAAAAAGGGGAACGGGCGAAATTAAAAAACGGATGTTTTAAACTATGGGGCCTTTAGGGTTGCAGGGGAATTTATTTTCAAACAAAAAAAGGTGGTTTGGGTACAGAAAAGACTTTTTCCCCTTTCCCCAAAAATTCATTATGTCAGAGCCCATGTGAAGCAACATCATCAGCGGGAAAATTGTTTTTTCCCCGAAAAGGTTTAAAGGGCCCCTTAAAAAGGAATTTTTAAAGGGGGATGGTGTTTTTAAAGAAATTTTCTGGCAAAATGGGAGGGTTTTAAACGGGGGGCGCTAAATTTTCCCCCAAATTTGGTAGAAATGGGCCTGGTTCGGTTTTTATTTGGGGAATTGGAAAATAAAAAAAACCCTGGTTCTGGTTATGTTGGGGCCCCCGGGGTTTCCCTTTTTCCCCTCTACGGGTTTTTTTGCGGTTGGGGAAACGACCACGGAAGCCCTAGAGTACTAAAGGTTGTAGGGGAGCTTTGCACTAAAAGGTGCCATGTCCTTTTAAATTCAATGTTAAGTACAGTAAAAAAGGTTCTGGGTACTCATCTTCAGTACACGTCTTTTTGGGAAAAATATAGGACTTTTTAAAATTGGGAAAAAAAATTTGGCCACAAAAACCCAAACGTGTTAACAATTTCCGCCGCAGGGGGAAAGGGAAAAAGTATTTTGGAAAAAACTTCGTGGTGTTTTTAAGATCTGACACTGGTTTGGGGGTTCCCCCTGAGAGGGTTAAAGGACCACGATTTGTTTTCTGTGGCGAAAAAAAAGGGGTTTGGTGCGAGGAGGCAAATGTTTGCCTTTTTTTTGATCGGGGAAATTACCCGGGGGGCACAAGGAACGAACATAAATTTAAGGCTTTTAAAGGGGTTCCATCGCACATTGGGGGGATGAGCCTCAAAAGCACACACGGCAGGTGAAATTAGTTTTTTAAATTGCCCCCAAAGCTCCCTTTTTAAAAAACGATGCGTTTTTTGGTTTTTTTCCTCGTCGGGGACAAAAGATGATGTTTGGGACGCATTGATAAATGATGATAAAAGTTTGTTTTAAATAACAGCAAATGCACTAAAGGGTTTTCATTACTCGGGGGTTTGTAGCATTCACTTTTTCCCCCCCCAAGAACAAAAATTATGGACCCCCCCCCCCCCCTGTTTTTACGGGCCCAAAGGGAAAAAAGAACGAATCATTTTCCTTTTTTTGGGGCCATTATTTAGTTTCCTGAAGTCTCGCATATAAAGGGATCAACAACGTGAACCAACAAAATCGATAACGAGTTTCCCTTTTACAAGTCGGATAAGATTTTCCCCTTCTAAGGGAGGCCTTCAACTAGAGAAATTTGCACGAGAACAAATGGTTTGCAAACCATGCTTAAAGAAATGTACAGGGCCATTGAAAAAAGGTTTAACGATAAAGGGGAAATTTAAAGAGTAAAACATAGAATCTGGGTACTAGGGGCTGTAAGTCGCAAAAAAACTTTTGGGGACAAAATTGACGGGGGCAAACAGTACCTGAGGGTCTGAGTATCGACATTCACTAAATTATCCCTTGACGGTTTTGTGAGACATAAGGGCAAAATACACAAAAAACAAAAAAGGGCAAAAATAATGAACGAAAAAAATTGATATAAAATTCTAGTTTTGGAAATAAAAGATTTTACAACTAATTCTGCAGAAGAAATAAAAAAAAATTTTTTTTTTAAATACATGAAGGGGGAAAGGGAACCACCAAGGTCAAAAAAAAAATTTACATTGAAATATAAAGTAAAAATTTTTAATAGACTAATTTAAAAGGGCAAAATAAACGGGTCTTTACTCTTGTTTTAAAAAAAAATTAAATTTTTTAAAATTTTAAATCAAAAAAAAAAGTATAAAAAAAAAATTTTTAAAATTTTTTAACGGGGGAAATTTTTAAGTATTTTCTAAGAATGCATAGACAAAAATTAAAAAAAATTTCAAAAAAAAAATATTAATAAAAAAAAATTTTAATTCACTGCGAACAAGTGCAAAAAAAATAATTCACTGCAAAAACAAGTAAAACAAAATTTTTTCCTTGAAAGAAAAAAGGAAAAAAAATAAAGTGTATTCATGCGGGTAAAAAAGGTTCACGGGGAAACTCGGGAAAAAAATAAAAAATTTAAAATAGAAAAAAAAAAAATTATTAACATTTTAACTTTTTAATTGAAAATTTTAACAAAACAATTTACTAAAACAGAGAAAGGGAAAAAAATTTTACTTTTAAAAGTTAAAAATTCATCAAGATGAATTTTTCAAAGAAATATAAAAATATGAATAAAATAAAACAAAGGCCCCTAACGAGGTAATTAACATTTTACAGTGGGGGGAACCCCTTCTTTATTAAAATTTATTCTTACAAAAAAAATTCCTGCTGGGGATGATAGGGACAATACAACAAAATCGGGCTGTGACTGATACAAAAAAAAAATTTGCTGGCCCAAAAAAAGGGGTACACAGTTGCAAAAAAATTAGAGGAATAAACACTGCTGGCATTCGAAAAAAAAAAACACACAAAGGAAATAAATGGATTTTTTGGTTTTTTTTTTTAAACTGGGGTAAATTCCCCACTGCTGAAATAAATGAAAATTAGGGAAAAGAATACCCCTGAAAAAAATACAATAAAAAAAAAGAAACACTCACAAAGTGACTGACGGTACACTACACAATAATACTTACTACAGACAGGGGTAGCATAAAAAAACAATAAAAAAAAATATAAAAATAAAACACTGAAAAAAAATTATAAAATAAGAGTTTAAAAAAATACGCCCTTTAAAATGAAAACAAAAGGTTTTTTGAGTACCAAGGGATTTCTAAAAAATTCCAAAACATGCAAAAAGTCTTTAAATGCAAAAAAATACTCTAAAATTTTCACCCGAAGTCCCGTGGAGTCTGGGGGATTACGGGGGATGAGGGGAGGGTTTTAGGTTTTTTCCGCGCGGGGGTTTACCCCCAACACCCAAATGTTCTTGGAAGAAATGCCTCACTCGGGGGAACTCCCCTTGGGGTTTTATCGTCGGGGCTTTTCCCATTTTTCTCTGCCAAAATTTTGGAGCCCAAAACATAATTTGGACCCCTACAAGGGTTTCAAAACAACCCCAAAGGGAATGGGTGGTGGCTGGTGGGGGGCTGGTTGGGGGTGTTTGGGTGGGGGGGGGTGGGGAGAGTATGGGGGTGGAGACTTTTTTCCCCCGGGGGGACTGCCCCCCCCACCCCACTTACCCCGAAGGTTTGGGTTTGAAACCACTCTATGCCACAGGGTTTTGGGAAAACCCCTCTTTGGGTCCAAAAAGGGGGGCACAAAAACGAATTGACAATACTTCAAGAAAATTTGGGTTTCTTCGGACTGCCTTGGGTTTCCCTTTTCCTTTTTCAGCTTGGGGAAAGGGTGGGGTTTGGTGCTGGCTTTTCCCCCCCGAGAATGGCTGATGGAAAGGGCGGGGAACGAACACAAAAAAACGGGGGAGCATTGGGTTAAAAGGAGGAAAGGGTGGATTTAGGTGACTGGCGGGCCCCTTCCCCAGTCTGGGTTTTTGACTGGGTTAATTGCAAAATCCCCGGGGCAACCCCCGGGGATTGGGAAACAATTACAAAACAACAAAACCCGGGAAACTTTAAAAAAAGGCTGCAACAGGCTTTTGCAGGCTGGAGGGGGGGGGTGAGGGTAGTACTGGTGGGTTGGTTCACCTTTTGGGCCCTTGGGCCCCTTTCGCCAAACCCCCTTTTTTTTAAAGTCTTGAATTACCCTTAAAAAATAAATCCACGCTTCCCAAACCCCTGCCACCCTTTATCATGGGGGGTTTGAAAACGTGGATTAAGGGAAGAAATACTCCCCGTAGGGTGGTTACGAAAAAACAGATTGGGGGGTAACGCCCTTTCAAACCGTACCCATCTCCTTGCTCACACTCTAAAACGAAATGACTGGCCGCCCCGTTCCCCTAGAGGGGCCCTTTGGAAAAATGGGGCCCGGTCAGCGCAAAATGAGTTCAGGGTATGACGGGAGAGAACGGTTGGTTTGTGGTCAAATGGGGGCATGGTTATGGGAAACTGGTTACTTTCTACTGAAATTTTCCTAATGCAGGGGGGATAACCCGCACCTGCAGGAGGGATTCAAATACAAAGCATGGGGGATACCCGTACATTCGGTGGGTTTCCCTTTCCTTCAGGGGGGATACCAGTTTAAGGGAGGTGGGTTTTCCCCTACATGCGGGGGGATACCCGGGACATGGGGGGATAAACCCGTACATGCCCGGTGGGATTTCCTGTTAAAGTAGGTGGGGTAACCCTACATGCAGGTGGGATAAACCCGCACATGCAGGGGGGATACCCGTTTAAAAAAGTGGGATAACCCCTACATGCAGGGGGGATTTCCCTTTCATGCAGGGGGATACCAGTACTTTCCGGGGGATTTCCAATACGCAGGGGGGATACCAGCATGCAGTTGGGGATACCATCTTTTAAAGGTGGGGGAAACCCTAATTCGGGGGGATACCAGTTTCTTTAGGGGGATACCAGTAAATGAAAGGGGGGGTACCAGCACATGCAGGGGGGATTAAACCCGGGACATGCAGGGGATACCAGAAAACAGGTGGGGTACCCCGTACCGTCAGATGGGATAACCAGAAAAATGCAGGTGGGGTACCATTCTTCGGTTTGGGTTCCATACAAGCAGGTGGATACCTTTCAAAGCAGGTTGGGGGGTTCCGTACATGCAGGTGGGATACCAGTACAGAATGGGGTAAACCCGTACATGCAGGTGGGATACCATAAAATTTCCCGGGGGGATACCAGCAGCATGGGGTGGGGTACCATTCATCGGTGGGATTCCCTTTCAAAGCGGGGGGATAAACCCTTTCTTTCAGGTGGGAAAACCAAATACATTTCAGATGGGGGTACCCGTACTTTCAGGTGGGGTTAACCCGTACATGCCGATTTGGGACCGTAAATGCAAAAATGGGGTTTTTTAGTTCAGCAGGGGGGATAAACCCTACATGCCTTATACCCACATTTCAGGTGGGATTCCCAAAAGAAGGGAATTTTCTTGGGAAACATTTTGTAAAAGTATGCATTTTTTAAATTTTTTCCTAAACCAAAAGTTGTCAGGGGGCTGTAAGGTGGGCGTCCCTTTTTTGTGGTCCCCACTACAATTTGGTTTGTCACTACCTGTGGTCTCACTAACCCCGTTTCGGCACTTACCTTTTGGGTCTTTACTCCCTGGGTCCCCTTTTGACTACCTGGGGTCCCTCACTACCTGGGTAGAACCCCAAATGGGTTTGTTTTAAATACCTTTCGTCATAACCCGGTACTGAGGGAATTAAGGGGAGTTTACTGTACTGGGGTCGTTTTAACCCGTGGTCGTTTTCTACCCGTGGTCGTCACTACCCGTTGGGCGGGTTTCTTCCCCCTTTGGCGGGCCTACCCGTGGGGCGTCCCACCGGTGGCGTTATACCTGTGGGGCGTCCTACCTGTGGGCGTCACTACCTGGTTCGAGGTTATCAGGGATCACGGGGACTGGTGGGCGTCACCCTGTGGTTTGTCACTAACCCTGTGGTCCCTTTCTACCTGTGGTCTCAATAAAACCCTTTGGGCGGTTTCCTGTGGTCCCTCCTACCCTTTGGCGTTTCTACCTGTGGTCGCCCCTACCCCGTGGGCCCTCAAAAAAACCGGGTTTCTGAGGGTTTTTAGGGTTTGTCACTGTACTGGTGGTCGTCCTACCCCGTTGGGCGTCACTACCTGTTTCGTTACTACCCGTGGGGGGGAAATACCTGTGGGCGTCAGAACCTGTGGTCGTCACTAACCCGGGTCGTCATACCCGGTACGGGGGTTTTCGGGGGGTCCCCTGTACTGGGGCGCACTAACCTGGTCCCGACGTTGTCGGGGGAGTCACTTAATGGTGGCGTTTCCCACCTGGTTTCTGAAAGTTGTAAAGGGGAGTCCGTACTGGTGGTCGTCACACCTGGTACTGACGTTGTCCAGGGGAGTCCTGGGAAAGGGGGGTCGTCACTACCTGGTACTGACCTTGTCAGGGTAGTCAATGTTTTTTTTCTTGGGGGGGGGTCTCACACCTGGGAATGAGGTTATCGGGTAGTCACTGTTTCTGGTTTGGGGGGTCACTTTCCGGTACTTTACGTTGTCAGGGTTTTTTCCTGTACTTGGGGGTTCCCCACTACCTGGATTTTGACGTTGTAGGGGTTTACTGTTAACCCGGGGGGTCGTCAATACCTTGGGACTGGGTTTTTCAAGGGGAGTCCCCTGGACTGGGGGTCGCACTACTTGGGACTGAAAATTTTTCAGGGTAGTCACTGTACTTTGGTCGCACTTCCTGGTACTGGGGTTATCAGGGTTTTGTCCCCTTTTTATGGGTCCCTCACTTTCCTGGTACTGGGGGTTATCAAAGGGGAGGGCCTGTACTGGGGATTTGTCCCCTACCTGGGACTTTAGGTTTTTCAGGGGAGTCCCCTGTATGGGTGGCGTCCCAAATTTCCCGGTACTGGGTTGTCGGGTAGTCACTGTACTGGGGTCGTCACTTTCCCGGGCTGAAGGGGGTTTTTTCAGGGGGAAATTTACTTTTTCTGGTGGTCGTACTACCCGGGGAAGGGGGGTTTTCAGGGTAGCACGTACTGGGGTCGGGCTTTTCCCGGGACTCAAGTTGGAGGGGAGTCACTGGGAATGGGGGTGTCACTACCTGGTTCGGGGGTTGGCAGGGGGATCACTGGGACTGGTGGTCGTCATCCCGGTACTCAATTTCAGGGGAGTCCCCCTGTCGGTGGGGTCACTACCTGGGGAAATGAGGTTGTCAGGGTATCACTGTCTGGTGGTCGCACTTTCCTGGTACTGAAAGGGTTTTCAGGGGAGTCACGGGACTGGTGGTCGTTTACTACCCGGGACTCGGGTTTTCAGGGAGTCCTGTTCTGGTGGCGTCACTACCTGGTACTCAGGTTTCAGGGTATCCCTGTACTGGTGGTTTTGCACTACCTGGTACTGAGGGTTTTCAGGGTAGTTTACTGTACTGGGGGGTCGTCCATACTGGTTTTCAGGGTTTTCAGGGTTTCAATGTGGGTGGGGTGGTCTTAAACCCGGTATTCAGGTTTCAGGGTAGTCACTGTGCTGGTGGGTTTTCACTACCTGGGATCGGTTGTCAGGGGGGCACTGTCCTGTTGGTCGTCACAAACCCGGTACTCAGGTTGCAGGGTGTCGCGGGACTGGTGGTCGTCAACCTGGTACGACGGTTTTAGGGGGGTTCCCTGGCCTGGTTTCGGCCCCTACCGGTACTCCGGTTTCAGGGGAGTCCTGTATGAAAGGTTTGTCACTACCGGTACTGAGGGTTTCCCGGGTAAATCATTTTTAAAGGTGGTCGTCAATCCTGGTTCGGTTTTTATTGGGGAGTCAAATGTAATGGTGGTCGTCACTAACCCGGGCCCGAGGGTTTTCAGGGGAGTCCCCTGTGGGTGGTTTGGGCGTCCTTTCCGGGGGGGTTTAGGTTTTCAGGGGATCACTTTCTGGTGGGGTCCCCCCTACCTGGTACTAGGGTTTTCCCGGGGAATCACGTACTGGTGGTCGTCACCCTGGGACTGGGGGTTCAGGGGGGTCATTGCTGGTGGTCGTCACACCTGGTACGGCGTTTTCGGGGAGTCACCGTGCTGGTGGTCGTCACTACCCGGTTTTGAGGTTTAAACAGGGGTATCACTGTGCGGGGGTTCCCTCAATTTCCGGAAATTTAGGTTGTCGGGTAGTCACGTGCTGGGGGGTCGCACTAAACCCGGTACGGGTTATCAAGGTAAATCACTGTTTTGGTGGGCGGCACTTTTTTTTGGGGGCTGAGGTTTTTTCAAAGGGGAGTCACTGTACTGGTGGTTTGTCACTAAACCTTTGGGACTGAGGTTATAAAGGGGTCACGGCGGTGGGGCGTCACTAACCCTTTCCTTTAGGGTTTTCAAGGTAGTCATGTGCTGGGGGTCGCACTACCTGGTAAGAGGTTTTTCAGGGGAGTCCCCTGTGCGATGGGCGTCACTACCGGTTTCTGAGGGTTTTTCAGGGTAGCCTTTTGCTGGGGGGTCGTCCCCTACCTTGAGTCATACGACCTTTAACACAAAGGGGCCTTTTAATTAACAATTTCACGCAAAATTTTGTAATTTCCCCTTAAAAGTTTTGTTTCCAGTGTAAGGGTTTGGTTTTGAACAAAGTGTTTTGGGTTTTATGAACAAAGTGTTTTTGGTTTTATGATATTTTGTTTGGTTTGGTTTAAATAAAGTGTTTTTTTGATTTAATCATTGGGGGTTTTTGGTGATGAATGTGTTGGTTGATGAACTTTTGTTTGGGTGAGAAAAAATGTGTTTGGGGGGGGGTGAAATATGTGGTTGGGTTTATGGAAAATGTGGTTTTGGGTTTTTGAAAAATGTGTTTGGGTGATGAGTATGTGTTTTGGGTTTTGAACATGTGTTTGGGTGATAAAAGTGTTTGGGTTTTTGGTATGTGTTTGGTTTAAGAAATTTTTTTTGGTTGATGAACAGGTGTTTTGGTATGAGGTTTTGGGGGTTTTTGATGAACATGTGTTTGGCTTATGAACAGTGTTTTTGGGTGATGAACTGTTTGGTGAGGGTCAGGTGTTTGGTTTTGAAACATGTTTTTTGGTTTTTGAAAAAGGGGTTTGTTTGGTGAGCATTTTTTAGGTTTCCCGAACATAGTTTGGTTGATGAGCATTTGTTAAAAATTTTGTTCGTAGTGCTAACAAACCCCCCAGTGTTTCTTTCTTTCCCCAATTTTTAATGATAGTTTCACAGTGGGGACAAATTGCGTGTACTAATACACTAATTTTATATAAGTTACCCCAGGGGGACACAAAAAGGGACCCACTACACTTTTTCCCATTTGATTTGTTTTTCACCGTGGGGGGCACCCACGTTACTTCAACATAAATTTAAAATATAGTTACACAGTGGGGAAACGGGAGTGTTTCTTTCAACCTATTCAAAATTTTAAGGTTTTTCACAGTGGGGACAATAGCAGTGAAATACCCCTCTATTCTATAGGGTAGGTTTCACAGTGGGGACACTTCAGGGTTTACTAACCATTCTATATGATAATTACACAGGGGGACATAGCAGTGAACCACATATTTTATTTGATATTAAAAGTGGGGCCCCCTAGCAAATGGGACTACTACACTAATTTTTTATGATAGTTTCACAGTGGGGGCACTAGCAGTGTACTTTCTAAAACTATTCCCTTTTGGGTAATTTCACAGTGGGGGGCACTAGATGCACTCTACACTATTCTATAAAGAAGTTTTTCATGGGGACAAATAGCAAATTGCTGCTGCCTATTCTATAAAAAAAAATAACCCCAATCTTGATATTTCCCCGTCATATTCATCACAAAGGTTGGGTTTTCAATCGAGTGGGGGGGGGATGAAAGGAAAAGGGTCTTGTACCGGTTAGGGCCCCCTTGATGAAGAAACTGAACCCCCCTTTATTCCCCTTTTTTTTGATCAAATTTGAAATTTCCTCCCCTTTTTTTTCCCCGGATTTATTACCAATTCTGGGAAAAGATTTTAGTGTTTCCTGAGTTTGAAAGTTTTTTTTGGCGGGGATTTAAAAAGTTTTTATTATTTTGGGGAATTTAAAATAATTTTGACTTTTGGTGTACGAGGGCACGTTTTCCTTATTTACCCTTGTGTAATGGACAAGACTTTCAACCTTTGCGAAAACCCCCAAAAAAATTTTTTGACCCAAGGGGGCAATTTAAAACGGAATCAGAACTCATGCTGAAAAATCGGGGTTCCCAAGCAGGGGTTTTGGGTTTCCCTTTTTTATTTCTGTGTATTGAATGGCCCCGTTCCCTTTTGTGTTTAAAGGGGCAAAATCTGGGGGTGTGCAGAAACTCGCCCACCCCCCCACTGTATGCCCATTCGATCCCCCGGGATTTTGCGAAACGTTGCACAGTTTCCTTACACTTGTTTTTCCTTATTTCCCCCCTAGGAAAAAAGTAGGTACCTGGGTGTCAGTCCCATTTTTAGGGGGGCAAA
>NC_069424.1:8879003-8939003 GCF_026875155.1 Cherax quadricarinatus | reverse complement strand
ACAGCCAACACGGTTTCAGGGACGGGAAATCCTGTGTCACAAACCTACTGGAATTCTATGGCAGGATGACTGCAGTAAGACAAGAAAGAGAGGAAGTGAGTAAATTGCGCTTCCTTGGACTGTAAGAAGGCATTTGACACAGTTCCACACAAGAGATTAGTGCATAAGCTGGAGGACCAGGCAGGTATAACAGGGAAGGCACTGCAATGGATCAGGGAATACCTGTCGGGAAGACATCAGAGAGTCATGGTACGAGTCGAAGTGTCAGAGTGGGCGCCTGTGACGAGCGGGGTTAGGGGTCAGTCCTAGACATGTCCTGTTTCTGGTATATGTGAACGACATGACGGAAGGAATAGACTCAGAAGTGTCTATGTTTAAAGATGATGTGAAGTTGATGAGAAAAATTCAATCAGACGAGGACCAGGCAGAACTACAAAGGGATCAGGACAGGCTGCAGACCTGGTCCAGAAATTGGCTTCTGGAGTTCAACTCCGCCAAGTGCAAAATTATGAAGATTGGAGAAGAACAAAGAAGACCGCTGACGGAGTAGAGTCTAGGGGGCCATAAACTACAAACCTCACTCAAGGAAAAGAAGTGTAACACCGGGCACATTTACTGAGGCGCACATCAAACATATAACTGCTGCATCATATGCGCGCCTAGCAAAACTAAGAACAGCATTTCGACATCTTAATAAGGAATCGTTCAGGACTCTGTACACTGTGTACGTTAGGCCCATATTGGAGTATGCGGCACCAGTTTGGAACCCACACCTAGCCAAGCACATACGGAAATTAGAGAAGGTGCAAAGGTTTGCAACAAGACTGGTCCCGGAGCAAAGGGGTATGCCCAACGAAAAGAGGTTAAGGGAAATCGACCTGACGACACTGGAAGACAGGAGAGATAGAGGGGATATGATAACGAAATATAAAATACTGAGAGAAATTGACAAGGTGGACAGAGACAGGATGTTCCAGAGATGGAACACAGCAACAAGGCGACACAGTCGGAAGTTGAAGACACAGATGAATCACAGGGATGTTAGGAATTATTTCTTCAGTCACAGAGTAGTCAGGAAGTGGAATAGTTTGGGAAGTGATGTAGTGGAGGCAAGATCCATACAGAGCTTTAAGAAGAGGTATGATAAAGTTCATGGAGCAAGAAGAGTGACCTAGTAGCGACCAGAGAAGAGGCGGGGCCAGGAGCTGTGACCCGACTCCTGCAACCACAACTAGGTGAATACATATAGGTGAGTGCACACACACACACACACACACTTATACATACACACACACACACACATGCACACACGTACACAAATGCACACTCACACACTCACACACACAGGGTGATGGGGAATTCACAAGAAACGACCGAGAGGTATGTCAGGAGCTCAACACAAGATTTAAAGAGGTATTTACAGTGGAAACCAGTAGGACTCCAAGAAATCAGAACAGGGGGGCACACCAGCAAGTGCTGGATGAGGTACATATAACCAAGGAGGAGGTGAAGAAGCTGCTATGCGAACTTGACACCTCAAAGGCGGTGGGACCAGAAAACATCTCTCCATGGGTCCTTAAAGAGGGAGCAGAGATATTGTGTGAGCCATTAACAAAGATCTTCAACACATCATTTGAAACTGGGCAACTCCCTGAGGTATGGAAAATGGCAAATGTAGTCCCAATTTTTAAAAAGGGAGACAGACATGAGGCACTAAACTACAGACCTGTATCACTAACGTGTATAGTATGCAAGGTCATGGAGAAGATCATCAGGAGGAGAGTGGTGGGGCACCTGGAAAGAAACAAGTGTATAATTGACAACCAGCACGGTTTCAGGGAAGGAAAATCCTGTGTCACAAACCTACTAGAGTTTTATGACAAGGTGACAGAAGTAAGACAAGAGAGAGAGGGGTGGATCGACTGCGTATTTTTGGACTGCAAGAAGGCCTTCGACACAGTTCCTCACAAGAGGTTACTGCAAAAGTTAGAGGACCAGGCACACATAACAGGAAAGGCACTGCAATGGATCAGAGAATATCTGACAGGGAGGCAACAACGAGTCATGGTACGCGACGAGGTGTCAGAGTGGGCGCCTGTGACAAGCGGGGTTCCGCAGGGGTCAGTCCTAGGACCTGTGCTGTTCTTGGTATACGTGAACGACATAACGGAAGGGATAGACTCAGAAGTGTCCTTGTTTGCAGATGATATGAAGTTAATGAGAAGAATCAAATCGGACGAGGATCAGGCAGGACTACAAAGAGACCTGGACAGGCTACAAGCCAAATGCAAAGTCATGAAGATTGTGGAAGGGCAAAGAAGACCGCAGACACAATATAGTTTAGATGGCCAAAGACTGCAAACCTCACTCAAGGAAAAAGATCTGGGGTGAGTATAACACCGAGCATATCTCCTGAGGCGCACATCAATCAGATAACTGCTGCAGCATACGGGCGCCTGGCAAACCTACGGATAGCGTTCCGATACCTCAGTAAGGATTCGTTTAAGACTCTGTATACCATCTACGTCAGGCCCATACTGGAGTATGCAGCACCAGTTTGGAATCCACACCTAGTCAAGCACGTCAAGAAATTAGAGAAAGTGCAAAGGTTTGCAACAAGACTAGTCCCAGAGCTACGGGGATTGTCCTATGAAGAAAGGTTGAGGGAAATCGGCCTGACGACACTGGAGGACAGGAGGGTCAGGGGAGACATGATAACGACATATAAAATATACTGCGCGGAATAGAGGAAGTGGACAAAGACGGGATGTTCCAGAGATGGGACACAGACACAAGAGGTCACAATTGGAAGTTGAAGACTAAAAATGAATAAAAGGGATTTTTAGGAAGTATTTTTTTCGGGGTCAAGAGTAGTCGGGCCCTTTGAAAAACCCAGAAATTTATGTGTTGGAGGCGGAACCATACATAGTTTTAAAGCGAGGATGATAGAGCCAGGGGGCAGGGAGAGAGGGGCCCCCTAGTAGCAATCAGCAAAGAGGGGGGGGCCAGGAGCTGTGACTCAAACCCCTGCAACCAAAAATTAGGTGAGTACAACAACACACACCATACACACACACACACACTACACACACACACACACACACACCCACACCACACACAACACACCACACCACACAAAATCAGCGAAGAGGGGGGGCCCAGGAGCTATGAATCGACCCCTGAAACCAAAATGGGTGGGGTTACAAATAGGTGAGTACACCCCAAAAAAAAAACACACACACACAAACAAAAAAACCCTACAGCCATACAACATACATACACAAAATGCATTTCTGATAAATGGTTTTTTAAAACCATTTATCACATGTGTCAGACACTGCAAAAAAATCAGGGGTCTTGATACAAGGAAAATTTTTCACTTGTCTAACCTCTGGAAAGAAACCAAATTGCACATGGAATTTGGGTTTTACTGTGATCCCGCCTCCTCCTGCTACTTGCAAATAGTGGGGTGGTTTTCCCCTGTGATCCCGGGCCCCCTCCCGGCCCACTTACACAGGGGATGGTTTCCCCGTGATCCCGGGCCCCCCCCTGCTAAATTACACTAGTGGATGGTAACCCCCTGTGGGTCCCACCTTTCCCCCTGGGTACTTACACCCAGTTTGGGTGGTTCCACTGTGATCCCCCCCTCCCCCCTGCACTTACACAGTGGGTGATTTCACTGTGGGTCCCGCCCCTCCTGCTACTTACACTATTTGGGTGGGGGTTTCCCCTTTTGAACCCCCCCCCTCCTTCTACTTACACTAGTGGAAAGGGTTTCCCCCCTTTATCCCGCCCCCCTTCTAACTTACACTAGTGAAAGGTTTTCCCCGTGATCCCCCCTCCTCCTGCCCACTTACACTAGTGGATTGTTCCACTTTTGATCCCGCCTCCCCCTGCTACTTTTCACTAGTGGATGGTTCCACTGTGGGTCCCCCTCTCCCCTGCTACTTACACAGTGGAAGGTTTCACTTGATCCCGGGCCCCCTCCTGCAAATTCCCCTAGTGATGGTTTTCCCCTGTGATCCCCCTCCCCTGCTACTTTTCACTAGTGGGGTGGTTTCCCCTGTGTTTCCCCCCCCTCCCGCTTTCTTACACTATGGAAAGGTTTTCCCCTGTATCCCGCCTCCTCCGCTACTTACAAATAGTGGGATGGTTCCACTTTTGATCCCCCCCCTCCCCTGCCCACTTACACTAGTGGAAAAATTCCACTGTTTCCCGTCTCCTCCTGCTTTCTTTTCCTAGTGGAAAAGTTGCCCCTGTGTCCCGCCTCCTCCCCGCTACTTAACAAATAGTGGAAAGGTTCCACGTGATCCCGCCTCCTCCTGCTACTTTTTTGGGTTTTTTTTTTTTTTGGGGGGTTGGACTTACCTATTTTGGGTGGGTTTCCCTGGATCCCGCCTCCTCCTCTACTTAAAATAGGAGGTTTTTCCCCTGTGATCCCCCCTCCTCCGCTACTTACACTAGTGGAAAAGGTTCCACTGTGGGTCCCCCTCCTCCTGCTACTTACACTAGTGGGTGGTTCCACTGTGATCCCGCCTCCTCCGCACTTACCCTTGGGGGTTCCCCCTGTGATCCCGCCCCTCCCTGGGACTTACACATGGATGGGGTTTCCCCTTGATCCCGCCTTTTCCCCCTGCTACTTTCCTATTGGGTGGTTCCACTGTGATCCCCCTCCTCCGCTACTTACACTAGTGGATTTTTTTCCACTGTATCCCCCTCCCCCTGCTACTTACACCAGTGGAAGGGTTTTTCCCCTGTGATCCCGCTCCTCCTGCTACTTTTCACAGTGGGTTTTCCCCTGTGATCCCGCCCCCCCTCCTGCTCCCCTTTCACTATTTGGGTGGTTTCCCCTGTGATCCCCCTCCCCCCTGCACTTTTCACTAGTTTGGGTGGTTTTTCCCCTGTGATCCCCCTCCTCCTGCTACTTACACTAGTGGGTGGTTCCCCTTGATCCCCCTCCTCCTGCAAATTACACTAGTGGATGGTTCCACTGTGATCCCGCCTCCTCCGGGTACTTACACTATTTGGGTGGTTTTCCCCTGTGATCCCGCCCCCCCTGCTATTTAAAAACTATTTGGGTGGTTCCCCTGTGATTCCCCCCCTCCTCCTGCTATTTACACTATTGGGTGGTTTCCCCTGTGATTCCCCGCCTCCCCTGCTACTTTCCCCAAATGGAAAGGGTTTCCCCTGTAACCCGGCCCCCCTCCTGCAAATTACACTAGTGGATGGTTCCACTGTATCCCGCCTTTCCCCCTTCTACTTAAAACTAGTGGGTGGGTTTCCCCGTGACCCGGGCCCCCTCCTGCTCTTCACTAGTGGATTGGGTTTCCCTGGAATCCCCCCCTCCTCCTGCCCACTTACACCTTTGTGGATGGTTCCAAATGTGATCCCGCCCCTCCTGCTACTTACACTAGTTGGGTGGGTTTCCCCTGTGATTCCCCCCTCCTCCTGCTACTTTCACTATGGATGGGTTTCCCCTGTGATCCCGCCCCCTCCTGCACTTTCACTATTGGGTGGTTCCACTGTGATCCCGCCTCCTCCGCTACTTAAAACTAGGGGATGGTTCCCCTGTGAACCCCCTCCCCCCTGCTACTTACACTAGTGGATGGTTTTCCCCTGTTTTATCCCGCCTCCTCCCGCTACTTACACAGTGGGTGGTTTCCCCTTTGATCCCGCCTCTCCCCGCTACTTACACTAGTGGAAAGGTTCCATGTTTTCCCGCCTCCTCCTGCTACTTTTCACTAGTGGGGTGGTTTCCCCTGTGATCCCGGGCCCCCTTTCCCGCATTTTACACTAGTGGATGGTTCCACCCGTATCCCGGGCCCCTCCTGCTACTTTCACTAGGATGGTTTCCCCCGGATCCCCCTCCTCCTCTACTTACACTAGGGATGGTTTCCCCGGAAACCCCCTCCTCCTGCTACTTACAAATAGTGGAAAGTTTTCCCCGTATCCCGCCTCCTCCTGCTACTTACACTATGGATGGTTCCACTGTGATCCCGCCCCCTCCTGCAAATTACACTAATGGAAAGGTTCCACGTGATCCCGGCCCCCTCCTGCACTTACACTAGGTTTGGAATGTTCCCCCACTGTGGGGGTTTTCCGGCCGCCTCCTCCTGCTACATACACTAGTGGGTGGTTTCCACTGGATCCCCCCCTTTTCCCCGCCCCCGGGGTACTTACCCTAGTGGAAAGGAACCAAATGTGATCCCCCCTCCTGCTTCCACTCACCTGACTACCCGTATATAAGCCCTTCCTTTCCGGCCCCTATGCTGACTTTTTTACAAGATTGATTTAACCCGAACACCCTCGACTCAACGGGGACTGATTACCTTTTAAACCCTCCTCCTCTCCTAAAACCTTTCTGCTTTTTAAATTGGGCCCGATGAAGCCACTGTGTGGGGAAACGTTTTTTTCCCTTAAAGAATTCCATAATTTCATAATGTCTGAACCTTCATACATGCAGTTTTTACATACATTCAATTTTTTCAAAACATTTTAAAACATAAAATTTTTTCAAAACTTCTAATTTTTTTAAAAAACCCAATGAAAAAACTGAAACAATTGTTCTTTTAAGAGATTTAGTTGACTGAGGAAAAATCACGTCGCCTGAGGCGCCGGGGCACTTCTCCCCAAAGGGTTTCTATACTAATGAGAATCAACCATTTTTCCTTCATGTGTGTGGCCCCGGCCCTGCTTTTTGGCCCGGTATACTTTTGGCCCGGGGAAGGGGTTGTGCCCGGGATGCTTGTGACCCTAGCATGCTTGTGGGCCCTGGCATTCTTGTGGCCCTGGAAAACTTTTTTCCCTGGGGATTCTTGGGCCCTGGCATGCTTTTGAAACCCCAGCATGCTTGTGAAACCCCGGCATGCTTTTGACCCCTGGGATGCTTTTGGCCCTGGGGATCTTGTGGCCCTGGCATGCTTGTTTCCCTGGCATGCTTGTGGCTCGGGATACTTTTTGGGGCCCCCAGCAAGCTTTTGGCCCTGGCATGCTTGTGACCCTGGCATGCTTGTTGGGCCCCGGGCATGTTGTGGCTCTGGCACTTGTTTACCCTTTGCATGCTTTGGGGGCCCGGGCATGCCCTTTTGACCCCCGGCATGCTTTTTGGGTCTGGCCCTGCTTGTGACCCCTGGAAACTTGGGGGCCCTGGCATTTTTTTAACCCCCCGGCCTACTTGTGGCCCTGGCATGCTTTTGGGCCCGGATGGGTTGTGCCCTGGCATGCTTGTGACCCCTGGCAAAGCTTTTGGCCCCCGGCATGCTTGGGGGCCTGAGATGCTTGTGGCCCCGGCCCCCCCTTGTGGGGCCCCCGGGAGCTTTTGGCCCCTGGCGTGCTTGGGCCTTGGGGCGCTTTGTGGGCCCTTTGGGATCTTGTGTTCCTGGTGCCTTGAGACCCTGGTGTGCTTGTGACCCTGGCATAATTGTGACCATGGCCCCACTTGGCCCTTGGGGTGCCCCTTTTGTCCCCGGGATGCTTTTTGACCCTGACCCGGCTTTTACCCTGGCATTTCTTGTGCCCCTGGGATGCTTTTGACCCTGAATGCTTTTGGCCTTCGCGCGCTTTTGGGGCCCTTTGGGGTGCTTGTGGCCTTGGCGCGCTTGTTTTTGGGGGGCCTTTTGGGGCGCTTGTGGGCCTTTTTGTGCTTTTTGTTTTTCCCGGTGCGCCCTTTAGAAACCCCGGGGTGGGTTTTGACCCGGGGATAATTTTTGACCGGCCTACTTGTGCCCTTGGCTGCTTGAACCCCGGCATGCTTGTGACCCCCGGCGCGCTTGTGAGGGTTGGGGGCTTGGACCCTAGCAAAAACTGAGACCCTGGCATGCCTTTGGGCCCTGGGGAGCTTGTGACCCAGGCATGCTTGTGGCCCTGGCAAGCTTTTTAACCCTGGTATGCCTTTTGGCCCTGTCATGCTTGTTGGCCCTGGCATGCTTTTGACCCCTGGCATGCTTATTCCAATGATATGCTTTGGCCCTGGGCGTACTTTTTGGGCCAGCACACTTGTAACCCAGGGATGCTTGTGAAAGCTGGCAATGCTGTGACACTGGCATTTCTTTTGGCCCTGGGGATGCTTTTGGCCCTGGCATGCTTGTGACCCTTGCATGCTTGGGGGTCCTGGATGCCCTTTTAGCCATGGCAAAGCTTGTGAAACCCCGGCAAAGCCCTGGGGCCCAACGTCCTTTTTAACCCGGCAAAGCTTGTGGGTATAACATGCTTGTGACCCGGCATGCTTGTGGAAACCCGGGAAGATTTTTTGGGCCCCGGATTTCCCTTTTACCCAACAAACTTGTGGCCGGCAAGCTTGAAACCATGGCATGCTTGGGACCCTGGCATGCATTGGGCCCCCGTGCCTTTTTAACCCCGGCATGTTTTTGGGCCCCGGTTTTTGCCCTTTTGGCCCGGCGTGCATGTGACCCGTCATGCTTTTGGGCCTGACATGCCCCCTTTTTTTTAAACCCCGACATGCTTGGGCCCCCCGGGGTACTTGCGACCCCCGGCCAGCTTGTGACTCGTCCCTGCTTGGGCCTTTTTTTTCGTGCTTTTAGCCCTGGGATGGTTTTTGACCCTGGCGGCTTGGGGACCCTGGCATGCTTGTTACCCTAGCATGCTTGTGGACTGGCCCTGGGGGTTTTTTAAACCCCGGCGCGCCTCTGACCGGGATCTTTTGACCCTAAACATGCTTGTGACCCTTTGGGTGCTTTTTGACCCTGGCATGCTTGTGGGTCGGCGTGCTTGTGGCCCTGGTGTGCCCGGGGGCCCTGTCCCTGCCTTTTGGGGGTTACATCTTGTGACCCGACATCTTGTGGGCCCTGGCCCACTTCCCACCCAGGCCTGCTTGTGACTCTGACAGCTTTTTTGGCCCCTGTGTGCTTTTAGCCCCCGGGATGGTTTGGTTTACCCTGGCGTGCTTGTGACCCTGGCATGCTTGTTTCCCCGGCATGCTTTTAGGGTGGCCCTGCTTTTGACTCTGGCGCGCCCCCTGACCCTGCCCTACTTTTGACCCTACAAAGCTTTTGACCCCGGCAAAAAGGGCCCCCTTTTTTTGACCCTGGCATGCTTTTGGCCGGGATGCTTTTGATCCGGGTTGCTTGTGGGCCGGCCAAAGCTTGTGGCCCTGGCAAGCTTGTGATCCTGGCATGCATGTGACCCCTGGCATGCTTTGGGGGGATGGGGTACCCCTTTTGGGCCCCGGGATACTTTTGGCCTTCGCGCGCTTGTGGCCGTTTCCCTGCTTTTTGGCCTTGGGGCGCTTGTGACCTTGGGGCGCTTTTTGGCCCCTTTGGGAAACTTTTTGTTTCCCGGTGCGCTTTAGACCCTGGTGTGCTTGGAACCCCGGGATTTTTGTGACCCCGGGGCGTTTTTGGCCTTGGGGTGCTTGAGGTTTACGGGATGCTTGTGACCCTGCCCGGGATATGACCCCGGGATGCTTGGGGACCCTGGCATGGGTTTTGGGCCCTGGCCTGCTTGTGACCCTGGCATCTTTTTGGCCCCCGGCATGCCTTTTTTACCCAGCATGCTTTTGGTCCTGGCGGCTTGTTTTGGCCCCCGCATTTCTTGGGGGCCCCCGGGAAAAGCGGTTTGCCAAAGGCAAAGCTTGTGACCCTGGCATGCATGCGGCCCCCGGCGTGCTTGTGACCCTGGCCTGCTTGTGGCCCCCGGCGTGCTTTTTTGGCCCCGGGGTGGGTTGCGACCCCCCCGTCATGCTTTTGGCCGTGACCCTGCTTTTGACCCCTGACATGCTTGTTTGGGCCCTGCGTACTTGCGACCCTGGGCCCGCTTGTGACTCTGACATGCTTGTGGCCCTTTTTTGCTTTTACCCCGGAAAGGTTGTGAAACCCGGGGTGCCCTTTTGACCCTTGGAAAGATTGTAACCCTGGCATGCTCGTGGACGGCATGCCCTTGGGGGATCCTGGCGCGCCTCGACCCTTAGATGCTTATACCCTAGCAAGCTTGTACCCTGGCATGCGGGGACCCTGGGAAGCTTGGGCCTGGGATGCTTTTGACCCGGATCTTTTAGCCCTGGCATGCTTGGGCCCGGCATGCTTTTTGACCCCGGCATGCTTTTGACCCTGGATGCTTGGGGGCATGGGATAAATTGTGGCCCTGGCATACTTGGGGGCCCCTGGAGCTTGTTTTTACGTGGCGTCTTGTGGGCCCTTTGGGCCCCCTTTTGGCCTTGGGGCGCTTGTGGGCCCTTTCCCCTGCTTGTGTTTTTCCCGGTGCGCTTGAGAACCCCCGGTTTTGCTTGTGAAACCCCGGGATAAAATTTTGACCCCGACAGGCCCTTTTGACCCTGGGATGCTTGTGGCCCTGACATGCTTGTGCCCTGGAATGCTTGTGGGCCCTTCCCCCGCGCTTTTTGGCCTTTGGGGTCTTGTGGGCCCTTGGGCGAGCTTGTGACCTTGGGGTTCTTTTTTGGCCCCTTGGGGTGCTTTTTGTTCCTGGGGGCCCTTTAGACCCTGGTGTCTTTTGACCCTGGCAAAAATTGTGACCCTGGGCCACTTTGCCCTGGGGTGCTTTTGACCCCGGGATGCTTTTTGACCCTACAGGCCCTTTTACCCCGGCATGCTTGTGGCCCCGGCATGCTTGTGACCCTGGAATCCCTTGGGGGCCTTTTGCGCCTTGTGGCCTTGGCGTGCTTGGGCCTTGGCGAGCTTTTTGACCTTGGCGTGCTTTTGGCCTTTGGGGGCTTTTGTTTCCTGGGGGGCTTGAACCCGGTGTGCTTGTGACCCGGGAAAAATTGTGACCCTGGCCTACTTTGCCCTTGGGGTGCTTGTGGCCCCGGCATATTGTTTACCCTTGTATGCCCTTTTGGCCCCGGCATGCTTTTAACCCTGGGATGCTTGTGACCCGTCAATTTTTGTTTCCCTTGGGATGCTTTTTGACCCTGGCAAGCTTATGCACTGGCAAAGCTTGTGGCCCTGGCGCACTTTTGGCTCTGGCACACTTGTAACCCAGGCATGCTTGTGACGCCCGTCATGCTGTGACCCTGGGAGCTTTTGACTTTGGCATTTCCCTTTTGGCTAAGGCATGTTTGTGACCCTGGCATGCTTGTGAAACCCGGGATGCTTGTGGCCCTGGATGCTTTTTGGGCCCTAGCATGCTTGTGGCCTAGCGTTCTTGGGGCCCTGGGAGCTTTTGACCCTGGCATGCTTGTAGCCATGGCAAACCCTTTTGGGCACTGCATGCTTGTGACCCTGGCAAATTTTTGGGGGCTCTGGCGGGGCTTTGGCCCTGGCGTGCTTTTGGAAACCCGTCCCTTTCTTTTGGCCGTGACCCTGCTTTTGACCCCACAAGGGTTTTGGCCCCGGCGTAACTTGCGACCCCGGCCTGCTTTTGACTTTTGACAGCTGTTTGGGCCCCTTTCAAAGCTTTTTGCCCCTTTGGGTGGGTTTTGACCCTGGCCCTGCTTTTTGGTTTTGGGAAAGCTTGTGACCCTGGATGCTTGTGGACTGGGATGCTTTTTGACTCCCGGGGGCGCCCCTGAAAACCCCGACCAAGCTTAAGACCCTAACAAGCTTGTTTACCCCCGGCATGGGTTTTACCCTTGGGATGCTTTTGGGCCCGGGATGCTTTTGAAAACCCCGGCATGCTTTTTTGCCCTGGCATGCTTGGGCCTGGGAGGGTTGTGATCATGGGGATACATGTTGCCCCCCTTTCGCTTTTGGGCCCCGGGGAAAAATTTTTGGCCTTGGGGCCGGGCTTTTCACCCGGGGCTTGTGAAACCCTTTGCATTCTTGGGGGCCTTTTTCATGCTTGTGTTCCCGGTGCGCTTGAGAAACCCCGGTGTGCTTGTACCCTGGCAAAAAATGGACCCTGGCGGTTTGTGGCCCTTGTCCCCTTCTAGTCCTGGCCCTGCCCTTTTGACCCTGGCATAATTGGGGACCCGGCATGCATTTGGGCCCTTGGGATCTTTTTGACCCTGGAAAGCTTGTGACCCTGGATGCTTTTTTCCGTGGCATGCCCTTTTGGCCCTTGGGGTGCCCATGCCCTGGCCTGCTTTGGGGGCCCGGCCCTGCTTGTTGACCCGGGGTATTTTTGCCTGGCATAATTTTTTGGGCCCTGGCGTTTCTTGTGACGGGTGGGGTTGCTTGACCCGGCATGCTTTTGACCCCTTGGAAAGGTTTTGGCCATTGGGATGATTGTACCCAGGCATGCTTTTTGAACCCCCAATGCTTGGGCCTCCATGCTTGTTTGGGCCCTGGTATGCTTTTGGGGCCCTATAAAGGCCTTTTTTTGCCCCCGGCCCTGCTTTTCACCCTGGCATGCATGTTTGGGCCCCGGCATGCTTGTGAAACCCGTGATGCTTGTGACTCCACATGGCTGTTGGGCCCCGATTGCTTGTGGGCCCTTTTTTGCTTGTGGCTCTGGCATGCTTTTAGACCCTAGCATGCTTTTTGGGGGTTTGGGATGCTTGTTACCCTGGCGTGCTTCTGACCCTGGCATGCTTGTGACCCTGGCATGCTTGTGGCCCTGGCATGCTTGCGACCTTTCCATGCTTGTGACCCTGGCGTGCTTGTGACCCTGGCATGCTTGTGACCCTGTCATGCTTGTTAACGTACCATGCTTGTGACCCTGGCATGCTTGTAACCCTGGCATGCTTGTGGCCCTGGCATGCTTGTGGCCCTGGCATGCTTGTGACCCTGGCATGCTTGTGACTCTGGCATGCTTGTGGCCCTGGCATGCCTGTGACCTTGGCGTACATGTGGCTTTGGCATACTTGTGACCCTGGCATGCTTGTAACGCTGGCATGCTTGTGACCCTGGCATGCTTGTGACCCTGACATGCTTGTGACCCTGACATGCTTATGGCCATGACATGCTTGTTACCCTGACATGCTTGTGGCCCTGGCGTACCTGTGGCCCTGGCGTGCTTGTGACCCCAGTTTGTGGCCCGGGGTCTTTTGACCCCGCAGCTTTTGGGCCTGGCGGCTTGTGACCCTGACATGCTTGTGGGAATGACAGCTTGTTATACACTTTGACTCTGGGTTTTGTGACCCCGGCATGCTTGTGGCCCGTGCCTCCAAAACCCCCAGGGGGCCTTCCCTATTTTAGGGCCCTGTGTATTTTACAGCAGACTGAACGACAGTCGCCACCTGTCTATCTTAGCTGCCGCCTCGATACTGCTATCTGGGGAACCCCACCCATTTTTTTTTTGGAAGGGGTTTTTTTGCCACCGTCAGCGTTATTGTTTTTCGTTGTTACTTTTTTATTGTCGTTGTTACTTTATGTTGTCTTTGTTGTGTTATTTTTGTCGTTGTTACTGTTTTGTTGTCGTTTTTCGTTTTATTGTTTTTTGTTTTTCTGTTATTGTTGTCGTGTTTCTGTTTTATTGCGTTTTTCTGTTTATTGTTATCGTTGTTTTTGTTTTTTTGCGTTGTTACTTTATTGTTGTCGTTTTACTGTTTTTGTTGTCGTTTTTACTTTATTGTTTTTTGTTATGTTATTGTTGATAAATTAGACAATGTGCCCTTGGGAATCTTTTTTAGGTTAGGGTTGGTTAGGTTAGGTTGGTTGGTTAGGTTGGTTTGGGTTTGGTTTTGGTTAGGTTTGGTTAGGTTTGGTTGTTAGGTTGGTTAGGTTTTGGTTAGGTAAGGTTCGTCAGGAAACAGGACAAATGTTTCCCGACGGGTTTATAATGAGACCCGCCTTTTGGGGCTTTTGGTCATCTGACCGAGGCCTTTTCCGCTGGTTACCGGGGCCCCCCCTTTAAAAAAATTTTTGGTCATTTTTTAACCCTTTTTCTTTTCGGAAACTTTTTTTTATTGGCAAGGAAGAAATCCTAAGTATTAAGATCCCCGAAATTGCAGGTCCCCCGCAAACCTGTCAGACACTGCAACTTTGGATATTAAAATTTGGGAATTTTTTCGCTTGCCTAATTCTTTGGGGCCGACCCCTTCCTTGCCAATTTTGGCCGACCTACTTCCTTGCCTAATCTTGGGCCGACCCCCTTCCCTTGAACAAATGTGACCCACCATGACTGCTGCACCCCCCTCCATCGGTTTAAAATGTTCTCCCTCCCAGCGTTTCTATTCAAAATTGAGGACTGAAAAATCGACTCAAAGGTTTAGGGGCTGTTACCCATTTTCTCCCGTTCTTCAACTTCTACTACGTATGGACTGATGAACCCTGTGTGGCGAAACGTTTTCCTCAATAAAGAACCCCGATTTTACAGTGTCAATTTAAACAGTCGGTTTCTGAACCCTTCATTAAATGTTATTTTTAGCGTTGTTATTGTTAAGTTTCGTTATCAGTATTTTTGTTTTTCGTTATCGATTATTGTTATCGTTGTCAGTTATTTTTTTCGTTGTCATGTTATTGTTATCGTTGTCAGTGTTATTGTTATCGTTGTCAGTGTTATTGTTATCGTTGTCAGTGTTATTGTTATCGTTGTCAGTGTTATTGTTGTCGTTGTTATTGTTAATGTTATCGTTATCAGTATTATTGTTATCGTTGTCAGTGTTTTTTGTTGTCGTTGTCAGTGTTATTTTTTGTCGTTTTTTATTGTTAATGTTATCGTTATCAGTATATTGTTATCGTTTCATTTGTTATTGTTGTCGTTTGTCAGGGGTTATTGTTATCGTTGTCAGTTTTTATTGTTATCGTTGTCAGTGTTATTGTTGTCGTTGTCAGTGTTATTGTTGTCGTTGTTATTGTTAATTTTTATGGGTTATCAGTATTTGTTATCGTTGTCAGTGTTATGTTGTCGTTTGTCAGTGTTATTGTTATCGTTGTCAGTGTTTTTTGTTATCGTTGCCCAGTGTTATTGTTATCGTTGTCAGTGTTATTGTTGTGACGAAGGGTTTTGAAAACCGACAAGTTGAAGATTGAAACACATATGCAACATATGGGAAATTTTATTGAGGAAACGTTTCGCCACACAGTGTGGCAAAACGTTTCCTCAATAAAGATTCCAATAAGTTGCATATGTGTTTCAATCTTCATGTTATTGTTGTCGCTGCAATGTTATTATTGTCGTTGTCAATAATATTGTTGTCGTTGGCAGTGTTAGTGCTAGAGCTGTGCGAGACATGGTTACCTCTGCTTCTTCAACTGGACCAGATATTGACAAACATCTCTCGGTTATAAATCGAAAAACGTCGCTCTCAGGGGAAAAGACTTTCAAACCTTCCTTGTTGTGAAATAAAATAATGAAAACCAAGTGATAATCAATAAAATAAAAAAGAAGGACAGGAGCTACGAGCTGGTTACAACACCTTTGTTACACTTAATAATAATAATAATAATAATAATAATAATAATAATAATAATAATCATTCAAAGTCAGCTGTGTTTTCAGAGTTAGAAGTTGAGATAGTCCAAGTTAGTAGTCAGGAACACTACCATTTGATGAATTTGGGACTGAATATCTCCATGTCCTAAACGAAACATGTTGGGAAGATGTCTTAAATGACATGGATCCAAACCAGTGCCTTGAAAGGATCAACTTTCTGGCAGCTGAAGCATGTTCTAGGCATATTCCCGTAAGAAAGAAGAAGAGCAGGAGTAAACTGGAGAGAGAAAGACGCTCCCTCTACAGAAGCGACGAAGAGTCACTGAGCTCCTCAGGAGTGCTAGAATATCTGATACACGAAAGGAGGCGCTGACCAGGGAAGTGGAAACTATCGAACTTAAGTTAAATGACTCTTACAGGAACCAGGAGAGGCAGGAGGAGCTTAAAGCTATTAGTGAAATTGAAAGAAATTCAAATATTTCTTTCATATGCCAAAAACAAGGCAAATACCACATCTAGTATCGGGCCCTTACTCAGACAGGATGGACTTACACAGATGACAACAAAGGAAATGAGTGAAATATTGAAATCCCAGTACAACTCTGTGTTTTAGTGAACCACTAAATCGGTTTTGAGGATCGACGACCCAAATGATTTCTTCATGAATGAGCCTCCAAACTCCATAAATGTATGCCAGATTTCCGACATTACCCTAACTCCGATAGATTTCGAAAAAGCCAATTGACAACATGCCTATGCACTCAGCCCCGGGCCCAGACTCGTGGAACTCTGTTTTCATTAAGAACTGCAAAAAACCCCTCTCGCGTGCCCTATGTACACTATGGAGGAGGAGCTTGGACATGGGTGAAATTCCAGTCACTTAAAACAACGGATATAACCCCACTCCATAAAAGGTGGCAGCAAAGCATTAGCTAAGAACTATAGACCAATAGCTCTGACGTCCCACATCATAAAAATCTTTGAAAGAGTGCTAAGAAGCAGGATTGCAAATCACCTGGATTCCCAAAATCTGCACAATCCAGGGCAACATGGGTTCAGGGCAGGTCGCTCCTGCCTCTCACAACTGCTCACAACTATGATATGGCCTTGGATGCACTGGAAGAAAATCAGAATGCAGATGTAATACACAGACTTTGCAAAAGCATTTGACAAATGCGATCATGGCGTAATAGCCCATAAAATACATGCTAAAGGAATAACTGGGAAAGTGGGGAGATGGATCTTCAACTTCCTAACAAATCGAACACAAAGAGTAGTGGTCAACAGAGTTAAATCGGAGGCTGCCATAGTGAAGAGCTCTGTTCCACAAGGCAGAGTACTCGCCCCCATCCTATTCCTTATCCTCATATCAGACATAGACAGAGATATACACCACAGCACCGTATCATCCTTTGCGGATGATACTAGGATCTGCATGAGGCTGTCATCTGCTGAGGACGCGGTTAACCTCCAAGAAGATATAAACAAAGTTTTCCAGTGGGCAACGGTAAACAATATGATGTTCTGATGAATGGTTTGAAAAACCGACAAGTTGAAGATTGAGACACTTATGCAGCATATGGGAATCTTTATTCAGGAAACGTTTCGCCACACAGTGACTTCATCAGTCCAATACAAAGAGGAAGGCGTAAGGAGAGGAGGAGAATGAGGTAATCAGTCCCTCAACCTGGAGTCGATGTGTTCAGTCCATCAATCTTGTAGAATGTTCAATGAGGACAAATTCCAACTACTCCGTTATGGAAAACTGGAGGAGATAATAACTAGAACAGAGTATACTACTGACTCCGGCCATACAATAGAGCGGAAAAATAATGTAAGGGACCTGGGAGTAGTAATGTCTGAGGATCTCACTTTCAAGGATCACAACAGTGCCACGATCGCACGTGCAAAGAAAATGATGGGATGAATAATGAGAACTTTCAGAACGAGAGATGCCAGGCCAATGATGATCCTTTTCAAATCACTTGTTCTCTCTAGGCTGGAATACTGCTGTATATTAACATCTCCATTCAAAGCACGTGAAATCGCAGATCTAGAGAGTGTACAGAGATCCTTTACTGCACGTATAAGTTCTGTCAAGCACCTTAACTACTGGGAACGCTTGGAAGCACTTGACTTGTACTCGTTGGAACGCAGGAGGGAGAGATATATCATAATCTACACTTGGAAAATCTTGGAAGGAATGGTCCCAAATCTGCACACAGAAATCACTCCCTACGAAATTAAAAGACTGGGCAGGCGATGCAAAATGCCCCCAATAAAAAGTAGGGGCGCCATTGGTACACTAAGGGAAAACACCATAAGTGTCCGGGGCCCAAGACTGTTCAACAGCCTCCCATCAAGCATTAGGGGAATTACCAATAAACCCCTGGCTGCCTTCAAGAGAGCTGGACAGATACCTAAAGTCAGTACCGGATCAGCCGGGCTGTGGCTCGTACGTTGGACTGCGTGCGGCCAGCAGTAACAGCCTAGTTGATCAGGCCCTGATCCATCGGGAGGCCTGGTCATGAACCGGGCCGCGGGGGCGTTGATCCCCGGAATAACCTCCAGGTAACCTCCAGGTACTTCTCCTTCTCCTCATCATCTACCTTTCTTTGCATTGGACTGAAGAAGTCACCGCGAGGTTTCAAGTGTCAAATTTATCAATGTGTCTTTTCTGTAAACTTCTTCCCTACCTGTCACAGACCGGGCACCGGGGGCGTTGACCCCCAAAACCCTCTCCAGGTGTACTCCAGGTATACCAGTTGGCGCTCAGACTGACTTCCTCCTCTTGAGCTGTGTTCCCAGGCAGTTCTCTGAGCACTGTGGCTGCCAACGATAACAATAACACTGACAACGATAACAATAACACTGACTACGATAACAATAACACTGACTACGATAACAATAACACTAACAACGATAACAATAACACTGGCTACGATAACAATAACACTGACTACGATAACCATAACACTGAGAACGATAACAATAACACTGACTACGATAACAATAACACTGACAACGATAACCATAACACTGACTACGATAACAATAACACTGACAACGATAACAATAACACTGGGTACGATAACAATAACACTGACAACGATAACAATAACACTGACAACGATAACAATGATACTGACAACGACAACAATAACACTAACCTTAGAGAGGTTCCAAGGCTGTAGTTCATGTTGGATATAACTTAGGTCTCTCAGTGTTCAGGATTCTGAACTGGCCGACTTAGAGACGGCTAAATTGTATGTCACTTGCCTTCAAGTATTCAGTTACCAAGTCAAGTTCTGCTGCTGCTCAGTAACTCTCCCTTGTGGATAAGCAAGACACAGGTGTAACACTTAAGTATCTTTATTCCGAAACGTTTCGCCTACACACTAGACTTCTTCAGTCCAATACAAAGAAGAATGGTTGAAGATCTTCAACCATTTTTTTTTTTCTGTATTGGAGTGATGAAGTCACTGGCTGGTGAAACCTTTCCACGATATAGATACCCAAGTGTTGCACCTGTGTTTAATTCATCATAGTTTTAATTACTCAGCCAAGGAAGGTAAAGTTGGTGCTGGTGGTGAGACTAACAGCAACGGATAATCAAATATACACAGCAGTACACAACACTAATGGCAAACAGCATCACACAGGAAGATAATACAGTTTTGGGAGAAGTGTGTAGGTGAGGTGGTAAACCTCACTCACTCAACTTATGATGTAAATATTGAAACCAAACGCAGACAAGACCCAGGGTGAGCAGCGGAGATGCGAACACTTGCAATACGCAGATACACACACAGCCCTGGGTTAGGTTCGGTTAGGTTAGGTTAGGTTAGGTTAGGTTAGGTAAGGTTAGGTTAGGTTAGGTTAGGTTAGGATAGGTTAGGTTAGGTTAGGTTAGGTTAGGTTAGGTTAGGTTAGGTTCGGTTAGGTTAGGTTAGGTTAGGTTAGGTAAGGTTAGGTTAGGTTAGGTTAGGTTAGGTTAGGTTAGGTTAGGTTAGGTTAGGTAAGGTTCGTCAGGAAACAGGACAAATGTTTCCTGACGCGGGTCTTAGTCAGATGATGACCCGCCTTTGGAGCTTTTGGTCATCTGACCGAGGCCTTCCGCTGGCTTACCGGTCCACCCCTTTAAAAATTATGGTCATTTATAACCAGTTTTCATTCTCGGGAATCTTTATTTATTAGGCAAGCGAAGAAGTCCTAAGTATTAAGATCCCAAGAAGTTGCAGTGTCTGCAAACCTGTCAGACACTGCAACTTCTTGGGATATTAATACATAGGAATTCTTCGCTTGCCTAATTCTTGGGCACGACCTACTCCCTTGCCTAATTCTTGGGCACGACCTACTCCCTTGCCTAATTCTTGGGCACGACCTACTTCCTTGCCTAATTCTTGGGCACGACCTACTTCCTTGCCTAATTCTTGGGCACGACCTACTTCCTTGCCTAATTCTTGGGCACGACGTACTTCCACATTGAACAAATGTAACACCACCTATGACTGCTGCACCTCTCCTGCCATACGGTTTATAAGCTGCTTCTCCGCTCATCTGCCGTATTCTATTCAAGATTGATGGACTGACCACATCGACTCAAGGTTGAGGGACTGATTACCTCATTCTCCTCCTGTTCTTCAAGTTTCTACTACGTATGGACTGATGAAGCCACTGTGTGGCGAAACGTTTCCTCAATAAAGATACCCAAGAGTTGCACATGTGTCTAATTTATCAACATGTCGGTTCTCTGAACCATTCATCTACACTGTTATTGTTAGCGTTGTTATTGTTAATGTTATCGTTATCAGTATTATTGTTATCGTTGTCAGTGTTATTGTTGTCGTTGTTATTGTTAATGTTATCGTTATCAGTATTATTGTTATCGTTGTCAGTGTTATTGTTGTCGTTGTCAGTGTTATTGTTATCGTTGTCAGTGTTATTGTTGTGACGAATGGTTTTGAAAACCGACAAGTTGAAGATTGAAACACATATGCAACATATGGGAAATTTTATTGAGGAAACGTTTCGCCACACAGTGTGGCAAAACGTTTCCTCAATAAAGATTCCAATATGTTGCATATGTGTTTCAATCTTCAGTGTTATTGTTGTCGTTGTCAATATTATTGTTGTCATTGGCAGTGTTATTATTGTCGTTGTCAATATTATTGTTGTCGTTGGCAGTGTTAGTGCTAGAGCTGTGCGAGACATGGTTACCTCTGCTTCTTCAACTGGACCAGATATTGACAAACATCTCTCGGTTATAAATCGAAAAACGTCGCTCTCAGGGGAAAAGACTTTCAAACCTTCCTTGTTGTGAAAATAAAATAATGAAAACCACAGTGATAATCAATAAAATAAACAGAAGGACAGGAGCTACGAGCTGGTTACAAAACCTTTGTTACAGTTAATAATAATCATAATAATAATCATAATAATAATAATAATAATAATCATTTTATAAAACAAGCAAAGTCAGCTGTGTCTTCAGAGTTAGAAGTTGAGATAGTCCAAGTTAGCAGTCAGGAACACTACCATTTGATGAATTAGGGACTGAATATCTCCATGTCCTAAACGAAACATGTTGGGAAGATGTCTTAAATGACATGGATCCAAACCAGTGCCTTGAAAGGATCAACTTTCTGGCAGCCGAAGCATGTTCTAGGCATATTCCCCTAAGAAAGAAGAAGAGCAGGAGTAAACTGGAGAGAGAAAGACGCTCCCTCTACAGAAGACGACGAAGAGTCACTGAGCTCCTCAGGAGTGCTAGAATATCTGATACACGAAAGGAGGCGCTGACCAGGGAAGTGGAAACTATCGAACTTAAGTTAAATGACTCTTACAGGAACCAGGAGAGGCAGGAGGAGCTTAAAGCTATTAGTGAAATTGAAAGAAATTCAAAATATTTCTTTTCGTATGCCAAAAACAAGGCAAATACCACACCTAGTATCGGGCCCTTACTCAGACAGGATGGGACTTACACAGATGACAACAAGGAAATGAGTGAAATATTGAAATCCCAGTACAACTCTGTGTTTAGTGAACCACTAATCGGCTTGAGGATCGACGACCCAAATGATTTCTTCATGAATGAGCCTCCAAACTCCATAAATGTATGCCAGATTTCCGACATTACCCTAACTCCGATAGATTTCGAAAAAGCCATTGACAACATGCCTATGCACTCAGCCCCGGGCCCAGACTCGTGGAACTCTGTTTTCATTAAGAACTGCAAAAAACCCTCTCGTGTGCCCTATGTACACTATGGAGGAGGAGCTTGGACATGGGTGAAATTCCAGTCACTTAAAACAACGGATATAACCCCACTCCATAAAAGGTGGCAGCAAAGCATTAGCTAAGAACTATAGACCAATAGCTCTGACGTCCCACATCATAAAAATCTTTGAAAGAGTGCTAAGAAGCAGGATTGCAAATCATTTGGATTCCCAAAATCTGCACAATCCAGGGCAACATGGGTTCAGGGCAGGTCGCTCCTGCCTCTCACAACTGCTCACAACTATGATATGGCCTTGGATGCAATGGAAGAAAATCAGAATGCAGATGTAATATACACAGACTTTGCAAAAGCATTTGACAAATGCGATCATGGCGTAATAGCCCATAAAATACGTGCTAAAGGAATAACTGGGAAAGTGGGGAGATGGATCTTCAACTTCCTAACAAATCGAACACAAAGAGTAGTGGTCAACAGAGTTAAATCGGAGGCTGCCATAGTGAAGAGCTCTGTTCCACAAGGCACAGTGCTCGCCCCCATCCTATTCCTTATCCTCATATCAGACATAGACAGAGATATACACCACAGCACCGTATCATCCTTTGCGGATGATACTAGGATCTGCATGAGGCTGTCATCTGCTGAGGACGCGGTTAACCTCCAAGAAGATATAAACAAAGTTTTCCAGTGGGCAACGGTAAACAATATGATGTTCAATGAGGACAAATTCCAACTACTCCGTTATGGAAAACTGGATGAGATAATAACTAGAACAGAGTATACTACTGACTCCGGCCATACAATAGAGCGGAAAAATAATGTAAGGGACCTGGGAGTAGTAATGTCTGAGGATCTCACTTTCAAGGATCACAACAGTGCCACGATCGCACGTGCAAAGAAAATGATAGGATGGATAATGAGAACTTTCAAAACGAGAGATGCCAAGCCCATGATGATCCTTTTCAAATCACTTGTTCTCTCTAGGCTGGAATACTGCTGTATATTAACATCTCCATTCAAAGCACGTGAAATCGCAGATCTAGAGAGTGTACAGAGATCCTTTACTGCACGTATAAGTTCTGTCAAGCACCTTAACTACTGGGAACGCTTGGAAGCACTTGACTTGTACTCGTTGGAACGCAGGAGGGAGAGATATATCATAATCTACACTTGGAAAATCTTGGAAGGAATGGTCCCAAATCTGCACACAGAAATCACTCCCTACGAAATTAAAAGACTGGGCAGGCGATGCAAAATGCCCCCAATAAAAAGTAGGGGCGCCATTGGTACATTAAGGGAAAACACCATAAGTGTCCGGGGCCCAAGACTGTTCAACAGCCTCCCATCAAGCATTAGGGGAATTGCCAATAAACCCCTGGCTGCCTTCAAGAGAGAGCTGGACAGATACCTAAAGTCAGTACCGGATCAGCCGGGCTGTGGCTCGTACGTTGGACTGCGTGCGGCCAGCAGTAACAGCCTAGTTGATCAGGCCCTGATCCATCGGGAGGCCTGGTCATAAACCGGGCCGCGGGGGCGTTGATCCCCGGAATAACCTCCAGGTAACCTCCAGGTACTTCTCCTTCTCCTCATCATCTACCTTTCTTTGCATTGGACTGAAGAAGTCACCGCGAGGTTTCAAGTGTCAAATGTATCAATGTGTCCTTTCTGTAAACTTCTTCCCTACCTGTCACAGACCGGGCACCGGGGGCGTTGACCCCCAAAACCCTCTCCAGGTGTACTCCAGGTATACCAGTTGGCGCTCAGACTGACTTCCTCCTCTTGAGCTGTGTTCCCAGGCAGTTCTCTGAGCACTGTGGCTGCCAACGATAACAATAACACTGACAACGATAACAATAACACTGACAACGATAACAATAACACTGACAACGATAACAATAACACTGACTACGATAACAATAGCACTGGCTACGATAACAATAACACTGACAACGATAACAATAACACTGACAACGATAACAATAACACTGACTACGATAACCATAAAATAACACTGACAACGATAACAATAACACTGACTACGATAACAATAACACTGACAACGATAACCATAACACTGACTACGATAACAATAACACTGACAACGATAACAATAACACTGGCTACGATAACAATAACACTGACAACGATAACAATAACACTGACAACGATAACAATGATACTGACAACGACAACAATAACACTAACCTTAGAGAGGTTCCAAGGCTGTAGTTCATGTTGGATATAACTTAGGTCTCTCAGTGTTCAGGATTCTGAACTGGCCGACTTAGAGACGGCTAAGTTGTATGTCACTTGCCTTCAAGTATTCAGTTACCAAGTCAAGTTCTGCTGCTGCTCAGTAACTCTCCCTTGTGGATAAGCAAGACACAGGTGTAACACTTAAGTATCTTTATTCCGAAACGTTTCGCCTACACACTAGACTTCTTCAGTCCAATACAAAGAAGAATGGTTGAAGATCTTCAACCATTTTTTTTTTTCTGTATTGGAGTGATGAAGTCACTGGCTGGTGAAACCTTTCCACGATATAGATACCCAAGTGTTGCACCTGTGTTTAATTCATCATAGTTTTAATTACTCAGCCAAGGAAGGTAAAGTTGGTGCTGGTGGTGAGACTAACAGCAACGGATAATCAAATATACACAGCAGTACACAACACTAATGGCAAACAGCATCACACAGGAAGATAATACAGTTTTGGGAGAAGTGTGTAGGTGAGGTGGTAAACCTCACTCACTCAACTTATGATGTAAATATTGAAACCAAACGCAGACAAGACCCAGGGTGAGCAGCGGAGATGCGAACACTTGCAATACGCAGATACACACACAGCCCTGGCTTGAAAAAGTGTGGGAGCAAAATAAGGCATATCAATGTTAATATTTTTTAATACACCGGCCATATCCCACCGAGGCAGGGCGACCCAAAAAAAAGAAGAAAGGTTTTTCTTTTCTTTATATTTAGTAATTTATATAGAAAGGTTTACTAGCTCCTTGCTCCCACCTATGTTAGTATATTTTGCAAGAAAAAAGATACGTATCCACAATGAACGAGTGATCGGTGACAAGACACGTGATATTAAACAAAGTTTGTGACTAAGGCCTTCCTCTGACTGGTTATAATTACAACTATTTATAGTGTATGTGATATTACTGTTGAACATTAGTACAGTGTTTAAACGTGCCTGAAACGAAGAACAGAATTGCGAAGTTCCCATCAATTATAATCGTTGAATAGACGACATATTGTCAACGAAGCCACTGCAGTGATCTGTTCAGGACGTATAAGGGAAGTTCGGACAAGCGTCTATGGGTTATCATAACACGAGGGCGATTCCGCCCAACCCGAGTAGAGTAACGTGACCACTCTGTACAGGGGTGGAACACAGAAGTCAGGCTGTATTCTTAAACTCTTGTATGTTCCAGCCAACACACAGCTTCTGGGACAATATCTGACTGTCGTTGTCAGAGGAAAGAGTCCAGGGTGCAACTCCTGGAACCTCGAGATCAGGGGGTTCTTAACCTTTTTACGATTACAGACACACAAAGGATTGCCCAGTATGTGCACATAACCACCTTCATCAGACTGGAAATCATCACCACCACCAGTGCTATTAGGTACCAGTATGACTTCAAAGGATGTCAAAAGCCTAGTTTTACATATGGATAGCTAGTAACACAACACTTGATAGTTTATTCTAATCTAACAATGGTATTGGAACCATTATTTGGATCCCATACCTTCAAGGGGTACGGATACTCCCGGTTAAGAGCTCCTGATCTAAACTATAAACTCATCAGATAACCCGTTACTGTTACTAATATTCACCCAAAGTCGCATGAGTGGTCATTGGACCTATACAAAGTGGTGACAGTTCTCCGGCCTCAGGGTAGGGAGGGAGTACTGACACCAGGTCGTCTTGCACTGTTGCCCACCAGACATGTACCCGAGTCTAAGAATCAAAGTTTCTCTTGATTAGGTGGCGACCTTAACTTAATCCTTCCTGTTGGCTGTATGGTTAGGCTAAGGACTTGCTATTTTGTTTAGTCTATCTTTAAACATGAAATTCCTCTGGTCAAATACCTTGAATAAGTTTGTCATCATGACCTAAATTGGTAGAAAATGAGGGCGTGCTAACCATGTTCTTGAAAGGTCTGGTGTGCATTACTATCCCCTCCTTGTATTGTAGAGAGAGGAGGGAGGGAGGGATTACAGCTTCTCTCCCCCCCCCTCGTTTGGAGGCTAATTCCTCCAAACCTCGTGCAAGCATTAATCTGATTAGCTCCTTTGATTCTTTTTACCAGTCTAACTCTCAGAGTATTCCTCACATGTCTGCTATTCCCTTGAAAGCTTTTTTTCTAAGACTCACCACCTTCCTCGTCGGTATCAACTTGCTCTTTTTTCTTTTAGATTCGTTACTTATATTGTTATTTTTCCTTCTGATAAATGGAATTCGGCAGTTATTCTTAATCGTGAGGATTACCTTGACAAGTCAAAAGCTTTGCACTCTGACTCGCGCACCTGTGCTCCTCTCACTTCCAACCCTCTTGATCGCATCAAGAGAACTTTTAACCTGAAACTTTGTGCTGTCTCTCTAATCTCTGTCCTCCTAACTTTGGTCTTATTCAACGTTCCAGTGTTATCTGTCTCTACCTTATTTCTGTGGTATTCCCAAAAGCCACAAAGCTTGTGTTCTTCATCCCATCATTTTCTCCAGAGACTCTGTTCTTATGCTCTTGCCTCTAGGACGAAATTCTCACTCCTTTTCTTGGTTCATTTTTGCCCCATGCTCACCTCCGTCACTCTCAAGACTTCATCGAACGTGTTGGACCACATTCGTCCTGTAAGATGTAAGTCTTGACGTTGAGTCTCTCTTCACTAATGTTCCTCTTGATGTGTTCTCAATTTTCTCATAGTGAAGGTCAATGAAGGGCTACTTCATCTCCCTATCCCCACTGACGTTCTTAATCTGATTCGCGTTTGTGTGAACTGTCACTTTTTTTTCCTTGTCAGGTAAATTTTATTACAAAACTTTTGGTATGGCTACGGGCTCTCCTCTATCCCCTGTCCTTCCTAATCTTTATACGGCAGTTTCCGAAATAGTTCTACGTCTTGCTACTGGGGTACGTCCTCTCTGGCTTTGCTAAGTAGTTGATGTCTTTGCTTCATGGGCACATGTACTCACCTAGTTGAGGTTGCGGGGGTCGTGTGTGTGTGTGTGTGTGTGTGTGTGTGTGTGTGTACTTGTTTAAGTGATAATTAGTGTCAGTCTATTTAACCAGAACCTGCCAGCTGCAACACAGGACTCTGTCAAATATATGGTGAACACTTTTCTTGGCGGGGAAAGATCAATAAGAAGATCACCGGACACTGTACACTTACCCCTATGATGCCCTTGTTGACACCTGGTTCCTGGTTCATCACCAGGTTGAATTGTCCAGCAGACTTGACCACTGAATAGAGTTAGAGACTGACGCAAAGGTAAATATACAAGACGTCGATACGAAACTGTGACAAGTTCCAGAGCTTAGTTCACCTCACTTGACCTATATCTACACAGTATATGTCACTCAGGTCCCTACTTGTATTGCTCATAGTATGGATTTCAGTCTTTTTAATGAACAAGGTAATGAGAAATAGGTTATACCTAACCTGCACGCCCCGATGCATTACTTGTACCTATGATACAATAGGATCACAGTAAACACGTGATATCACACATGCAGAACACCCACTGTGAAAAAGTAATGAGATTCTAAGAGCTTTTGTAATTTCTCACATTATCAGTTCCTTGATAATGTGAGAAATCACGAAAGTGCTTGGGATTTCACTATTTTTCACAGTGGTTTTTCTGCATATTATACCTAAGAGTTTTAGTGGCTTGGGTTTATGTTGTAGTCAAGTCAGGATGTTATATCAGAATGTCATCAATCACTAACTATAGTCGACACCCACTCAGCAGCCTCGCCGGTAATATTGTCAACATCACGGCTCACTCCTGGAGTGTGGATTCCGGCTTAAATCAATGACCCAGGGAGACGTTAGAGCTCATGATAAACAGAGGCGCGGGGTCTTCTCTCAGTAATATGTTCAGGGAGCAGTGCTAAATTAATCAGGCTTCCAGGTTAATGCGTTCTAAATGGTAATGGTGCTTCTTCTCTCGTTCCTGACACAAGACTGATCCTCCAGGAATTCAAAAAAAAAAAAATACAATCGGCTTACACAGCCCGGCCTATACAAGCCGGCTGGCCCTTGGGTGTTGTTGCCAACTGCTGCAGCAATGAGAGCTGATTACTCACTCTCAGTATGTCAGAACGTCAGTCACTGTGACAGTTATAAAACTTATCAAGATTCTGCGACCTAGTATGAATAGGTCTCTCATATTGCAAGTATGTTGCAAGGTAACTACAGTGGTCACCTTCACCAGTACAGATGTATGTTGCAAGGTAACTACAGTGGTCACCTTCACCAGTACAGATATATGTTGCAAGGTAACTACAGTGGTCACCTTCACCAGTACAGATGTATGTTGCAAGGTAACTACAGTGGTCACCTTCACCAGTACAGATGTATGTTGCAAGGTAACTACAGTGGTCACCTTCACCAGTACAGATATATGTTGCAAGGTAACTACAGTGGTCACCTTCACCAGTACAGATGTATGTTGCAAGGTAACTACAGTGGTCACCTTCACCAGTACAGATGTATGTTGCAAGGTAACTACAGTGGTCACCTTCACTAGTACAGATGTATGTTGCAAGGTAACTACAGTGGTCACCTTCACCAGTACAGATGTATGTTGCAAGGTAACTACAGTGGTCACCTTCACCAGTAGAGATGTATGTTGCAAGGTAACTACAGTGGTCACCTTCACCAGTACAGATGTATGTTGCAAGGTAACTACAGTGGTCACCTTCACCAGTACAGATGTAATGTTGCAAGGTAACTATAGTGGTCACCTTCACCAGTACAGATGTATGTTGCAAGGTAACTATAGTGGTCACCTTCACCAGTAGAGATGTATGTTGCAAGGTAACTACAGTGGTCACCTTCACCAGTACAGATGTATGTTGCAAGGTAACTACAGTGGTCACCTTCACCAGTACAGATGTATGTTGCAAGGTAACTATAGTGGTCACCTTCACCAGTACAGATGTATGTTGCAAGGTAACTACAGTGTAACAGGTCCTCCTCAGCAGATAGCCATGATGTGGACCATGTGGAGTTCACTGATTGTTTCTCTTATATACTCCGCCTTCACTCCCACACATCTTCTCCCTCCACTCCTGCACCTATTCCTGCACCTCCTTCTGCACCTCCTCTTGCACCACCTCCTGCACCTCCTCCTGCACCTTCTTCTGCACCTCCTCCTATACCTCCTCTTGCACCACCTCCAGCACCTCCTCCTGCACCACCTCCTGCACCTCCTCCTGCACCTCCCCCTGCACCTCCTTCCGCACCTCCTCTTGCACCTTCTGCACCCCCTCCTGCACCTCCTCCGGCATCTCTTGCACCTCCTTCTGCACCTCCTCCTGCACCTTCTTCTGCACCTCCTCCTGCACCTCCTCCTGCAACTCCTTCTGCACCTCCTCTTGCATCTTCTTCTGCACCCCCTCCTGCACCTCCTCCTGCATCTCCTGCACCTCCTTCTACACTTCCTCATGCACCTTCTTCTGCACCTCCTCCTGTACCTCCTCCAGCACCACCTCCAGCACCTCCTGCACCACCTCCTGCACCTCCTCCAGCAACTCCTCCTGCACCTCCTTCTGCACCTCCTCTTGCACCTTCTGCACCTCCTCCTGCACCTCCTCCTGCACCTCCTTCTGCACCTCCTCCTGCACCTTCTTCTGCACCTCTTCCTGCACCTCCTCCAGCACAACCTCCAGCACCTCCTCCTGCACCACCTCCTGCATCATTTGCACCTCCTCCTGCACCTCCTCCTGCACTACCTCCTGCACCTTCTTCTACACCTCCTCCTGTACCTCCACTTGCACCACCTCCAGCACCTCCTCCTGCACCACCTCCTGCACCTCCTCCTGCACCACCTCCAGCACCTCCTCCTGCACCACCTCCTGCACCTCCTCTTGCACCTCCTCCTGCACCACCTCCTGCACCTCCTCCTGCACCACCTCCTGCACTTCCTCCTGCACCACCTCCAGCACCTCCTCCTGCACCTCCTCCAGCACTTCCTCCTGCACGACTCCTGCACTCCTTCTGCACCTCCTCCTGCACCACCTCCTGCACCTCCTCCTGCACCTTCTCCTGCACCCCCTCCTGCACCTCCTCCTGCACCTCTTTCTGCACCTCCTCTTGCACCTTCTTCTGCACCTCCTTCTGCACCTCCTGCATCTCCTTCTGCACCTCCTCCTGCACCACCTCCAGCACCTCCTCCTGCACTTCCTTCTGCACCTCCTCTTGCACCACCTTCTGCACCACCAGCTGCACCTCATTCTGCACCTCATCTTGCACCTTTTTCTGCACCTCCTCCTGCACCTTCTCCTGCACTTCCTTATGCACCTCCTCTTGCACCACCTTCTGCATCACCAGCTGCATCTCATTCTGCACCTCATCTTGCACCTTTTTCTGCACATCCTTCTGCACCTCCTCCTGCACCACCTCCTGCACCACCTTCTGCACCACCTCCTGCACCTCCTTCTGCACCTCTTCTTGCACCACCTTCTGCACCACCAGCTACACCTCCTTCTGCACCTCCTCTTGCACCTTCTTCTGCACCACCTTCTGCACTACCTCCTGCACCACCTCCTGCATCACCTCCAGCACCTTCTGCACCTCCTCCTGCACCTCCTCCTGCACCTCCTCCTGCACCTCCTGTACCACCTCCTGCACCTCTTCCTGTGCCACCTGCACCACCTACTGCACCACCTCCTACACCACCTCCTACACCTCCTCCTCCTGCTATACTTCAGCAAGCAGTGTCCTGCTGGACTCTGCCTCGGGTATAGGAAATCAATGTCGACGCTGGAGCAACCAGGATGAAACGTGTTGTAAACCTTCACTTTGTGAGTGTGTGAGGGAGATGGAGGGTGAGGGAGGGAGGGAAGGAGGGGCTGAGAGAGATGGAGTGTGAGGGAGATTGATTGTGGGGGAGGGAGAGGGATGAGGGATGGGAGCGTCGGGAGGGATAGACAAGTAAGATGGAAGATATAATGATGATTTAAGGTTTAAGGGAGAGACTGAATGCGTAAGAGAGTAATTAAATGAGGGAGGGTGTAAGGTAGGGAGGAAAGAAGGGAGGGAAGGGAGAAAGAAAGGAGGAAAGAAGGAAGGGAAGAAGGGAAGAAGGGAGCTCGTGGATGAGAGCGTATGGAAGTGTATGTGATGAGAATCACTTGAGAGGCTTATCACTGTTAACACCTGGAAAATATCAACATGTATATAACACGTTCAAACATGCCCATAACCACTCCTAGAGCCATGCTAGACGAGACACAAGACGATAATGACCTTCTAGTAATGACGAGCAACGATCTAGAATGTAGAAAAGAATATCTAACCGCAACTCACAAAGCAAACAATTCTAGTTTTATTTAATAGGAATTTGTCAAGCAAAAACCCAAGGAAAAAAAGTGACTATAATGCTTTTCTTAGACCTAACATCCCTAGTAAACATAATAATTACGTACTAGATGTATTTAAGTCGCTGCGTGATTCTAGAAAGGCAGCCCGTGTGCCTCCATGCATGCGACTAAAATAGTTTGAGGTAATCAGTCCCTCAGTCTGGAGTCGATGTGTTCAGTCCATCAATCTTGTAGAAAGTACAGCATAGGGTCGTAGAAGTGGCTTATATATTGTAGTCAGGTGAGTGGAAGCAGGAGGCGGGATCACAGTGGTACCATCCACTAGTGTAAGTAGCAGGAGGAGGCGGGATCACAGTGGTACCATCCACTAGTGTAAGTAGCAGGAGGAGGCGGGATCACAGTGGTACCATCCACTAGTGTAAGTAGCAGGAGGAGGCGGGATCACAGTGGAACCATCCACTAGTGTAAGTAGCAGGAGGAGGCGGGATCACAGTGGAACCATCCACTAGTGTAAGTAGCAGGAGGAGGCGGGATCACAGTGGAACCATCCACTAGTGTAAGTAGCAGGAGGAGGCGGGATCACAGTGGAACCATCCACTAGTGTAAGTAGCAGGAGGAGGCGGGATCACAGTGGAACCATCCACTAGTGTAAGTAGCAGGAGGAGGCGGGATCACAGTGGAACCATCCACTAGTGTAAGTAAACAGGAGGAGGCGGGATCACAGTGGAACCATCCACTAGTGTAAGTAGCAGGAGGAGGCGGGATCACAGTGGAACCATCCACTAGTGTAAGTAGCAGGAGGAGGCGGGATCACAGTGGAACCATCCACTAGTGTAAGTAGCAGGAGGAGGCGGGATCACAGTGGAACCATCCACTAGTGTAAGTAGCAGGAGAGGCAGGATCACAGTGATACCATCCACTAGTGTAAGTAGCAGGAGGAGGCGGGATCACAGTGGTACCATCCACTAGTGTAAGTAGCAGGAGGAGGCAGGATCACAGTGGAACCATCCACTAGTGTAAGTAGCAGGAGGAGGCGGGATCACAGTTGAAGCATCCACTAGTGGAAGTAGCAGGAGGAGGGGGGGATCACAGTGAACCATCCACTAGTGTAAGTAGCAGGAGGAGGCGGGATCACAGTGGAACCATCCACTAGTGTAAGTAGCAGGAGGAGGCGGATCACAGTGGAACCATCCACTAGTGTAAGTAGCAGGAGGAGGCAGGATCACAGTGATACCATCCACTAGCGTAAGTAGCAGGAGGAGGCGGGATCACAGTGGAACCATCCACTAGTGTAAGTAGCAGGAGGAGGCGGGATCACAGTGGAACCATCCACTAGTGTAAGTAGCAGGAGGAGGCAGGATCACAGTGATACCATCCACTAGTGTAAGTAGCAGGAGGAGGCAGGATCACAGTGATACCATCCACTAGTGTAAGTAGCAGGAGGAGGCGGGATCACAGTGGAACCATCCACTAGTGTAAGTAGCAGGAGGAGGCGGGATCACAGTGGAACCATCCACTAGTGTAAGTAGCAGGAGGAGGCGGGATCACAGTGCTACCATCCACTAGTGTAAGTAGCAGGAGGAGGTGGGATCACAGTGCTACCATCCACTAGTGTAAGTAGCAGGAGGAGGCGGGATCACAGTGGAACCATCCACTAGTGTAAGTAGCAGGAGGAGGCGGGATCACAGTGGAACCATCCACTAGTGTAAGTAGCAGGAGGAGGCGGGATCACAGTGGTACCATCCACTAGTGTAAGTAGCAGGAGGAGGCGGGATCACAGTGGTACCATCCACTAGTGTAAGTAGCAGGAGGCGGGATCACAGTGGTACCATCCACTAGTGTAAGTAGCAGGAGGAGGCGGGATCACAGTGGTACCATCCACTAGTGTAAGTAGCAGGAGGAGGCGGATCACAGTGGAACCATCCACTAGTGTAAGTAGCAGGCAGGAGGGCGGGATCACAGTGGTACCATCCACTAGTGTAAGTAGCAGGAGGAGGAGGGATCACAGTGTTACCATCCACTAGTGTAAGTAGCAGGAGGAGGCGGGATCACAGTGGTACAATCCACTAGTGCAAGTAGCAGGAGAAGGCGGGATCACAGTGGAACCATCCACTAGTGTAAGTAGCAGGAGGAGGCGAGATCACAGTGGAACCATCCACTAGTGTAAGTAGCAGGAGGAGGCGGGATCACAGTGGTACCATCCACTAGTGTAAGTAGCAGGAGGATGAGGGATCACAGTGGTACCATCCACTAGTGTAAGTAGGAGGAGGTGGCGGGATCACAGTGGAACCAACAACTAGTGTAAGTAGCAGGAGGAGGCGGGATCACAGTGGAACCATCCACTAGTGTAAGTAGCACTAGGAGGCGGCATCACAGTGGTACCATCCACTAGTGTAAGTAGCAGGAGGAGGCGGGATCACAGTGGTACCATCCACTAGTGTAAGTAGCAGGAGGAGGCGGGATCACACTGGAACCATCCACTAGTGTAAGTAGAAGGAGGAGGCGAGATCACAGTGGAACCATCCACTAGCGTAAGTAGCAGGAGGAGGCGGGATCACAGTGGAACCATCCATTAGTGTAAGTAGCAGGAGGAGGCGGGATCACAGTGGAACCATCCACTAGTGTAAGTAGCAGGAGGAGGCGGGATCACAGTGGAACCATCCACTAGTGTAAGTAGTAGGAGGCGGGATCGCAGTGGAACCATCCACTAGTGTAAGTAGCAGGAGGAGGCGAGATCACAGTGGAACCATCCACTAGTGTAAGTAGCAGGAGGAGGCGGGATCACAGTGGAACCATCCACTAGTGTAAGTAGCAGGAGGAGGCGGGATCACAGTGGAACCATCCACCAGTGAAGATAGCAGGAGGAGGCGGGATCACAGTGGAACCATCCACTAGTGTAAGTAGCAGGAGGAGGCGGGATCACAGTGGAACCATCCACCAGAGTAAGTAGCAGGAGGAGGCGGGATCACAGTGGAACCATCCACTAGTGTAAGTAGCAGGAGGAGACGGGATCACAGTGGAACCATCCACTAGTGCAAATAGCAGGAGGAGGCGGGATCACAGTGGAACCATCCACTAGTGTAAGTAGCAGGAGAAGGAGGGATCACAGTGGAACCATCCGCTAGTGTAAGTAGCAGGAGGCGGGATCACAGTGGAACCATCCTCTAGTGTAAGTAGCAGGAGGAGGCGAGATCACAGTGGAACCATCCACTAGTGTAAGTAACAGGAGGAGGCGGGATCCCAGTGGAACCATCCACCAGTGTAAGTAGCAGGAGGAGGCGGGATCACAGTGGAACCATCCACTAGTGTAAGTAGCAGGAGGAGGCGGGATCACAGTGGAACCATCCACTAGTGTAAGTAGCAGGAGGCGGGATCACAGTGGAACCATCCTCTAGTGTAAGTAGCAGGAGGAGGCGAGATCACAGTGGAACCATCCACTAGTGTAAGTAACAGGAGGAGGCGGGATCACAGTGGAACCATCCACTAGTGTAAGTAGCAGGAGGAGGCGGGATCACAGTGGAACCATCCGCTAGTGTAAGTAGCAGGAGGCGGGATCACAGTGGAACCATCCTCTATGTAAGTAGCAGAGGAGGCGGATCTCAGTGGAACCCATCCACTAGCGTAAGTAACAGGGGAGCGGGATCCCAGTGGAACCATCCACCAGTGTAAGTAGCAAAAGGAGGCGGGATCACAGTGGAACCATCCACTAGTGTAAGTAGCAGGAGGAGGCGGGATCACAGTGGAACCATCCACTAGTGTAAGTAGCAGGAGAGGCGGATCACAGTGAACCATCCACTACGTAAGTAGCAGGTGGAGGCAGGATCAGAGTGGAACCATCCACTAGTGTAAGTAGCAGGTGGACGCAGGATCACAATGGAACCATCCACTAGTGTAAGTAGCAGGAGGAGGCGGGATCACAGTGGAATCATCCACTAGTGTAAGTAGCAGGAGGAGGACGGATCACAGTGGAACCATCCACTAATGTAAGTAGCAGGAGGAGGCGGGATCACAGTGGTACCATCCACTAGTGTAAGTAGCAGGAGGAGGCGGGATCACAGAGGAACCATCCACTAGTGTAAGTAGCAGGAGGAGGCGGGATCACAGTGGAACCATCCACTAGTATAAGTAGCAGGAGGAGGCGGGATCACAGTGGAACAATCCACTAGTGTAAGTAGCAGGAGGAGGCGGGATCACAGTGGAACCATCAACTAGTGTAAGTAGCAGGAGGAGGCAGGATCACAGTGGAACCATCCACTACCGTAAGTAGCAGGTGGAGGCAGGATCAGAGTGGAACCATCCACTAGTGTAAGTAGCAGGTGGAGGCAGGATCACAATGGAACCATCCACTAGTGTAAGTAGTAGGAGGAGGCGGGATCACAGTAGAACCATCCACTAGTGTAAGTTGCAGGAGGAGGCAGGATCACAGTGGAACCACTAGCGTAAGTAGCAGGTGGAGGCAGGATCAGAGTGGAACCATCCACTAGTGTAAGTAGCAGGAGGAGGCGGGATCACACTGGAACCATCCACTAGTGTAAGTAGCAGGAGGAGGCGGGATCACAGTGGAACCATCCACTAGTGTAAGTAGCAGGAGGAGGCGGGATCACAGTGGAACCATCCACCAGTGTAAGTAGCAGGAGGAGGCGGGATCACAGTGGAACCATCCACTAGTGTAACTAGCAGGAGGAGGCGGGATCACAGTGGAACCATCCACTAGTGTAAGTAGCAGGAGGAGGCAGAATCACAGTGGAACCATCCAATAATGTAAGTAGCACTAGGAGGCGGGATCACAGTGGTACCATCCACTAGTGTAAGTAGCAGGAGGAGGCGGGATCACAGTGGAACCATCCACTAATGTAAGTAGCAGGAGGAGGCGGGATCACAGTGGAACCATCCACTAGTATAAGTAGCAGGAGGAGGCAGGATCACAGTGGAACCATCCACTACCGTAAGTAGCAGGTGGAGGCAGGATCAGAGTGGAACCATCCACTAGTGTAAGTAGCAGGAGGAGGCGGGATCACAGTGGAACCATCCACTAGTGTAAGTAGCAGGAGGAGGCGGGATCACAGTGGAACCATCACTAGTGTAAGTAGCAGGAGGAGGCAGGATCACAGTGGAACCATCCACTACCGTAAGTAGCAGGTGGAGGCAGGATCAGAGTGGAACCATCCACTAGTGTAAGTAGCAGGGGGCGGGATCACATGGAACCATCCACTAGTGTAAGTAGTAGGAGGAGGAGCGATCACAGTGGAACCATCCACTAGTATAAGTAGCAGGAGGAGGCGGGATCACAGTGGAACCATCCACTAGTATAAGTAGCAGGAGGAGGCGGGATCACAGTGGAACCATCCACTAGTGTAAGTAGCAGGAGGAGGCGGGATCACAGTGGAACCATCCACTAGTTAAGTAGCAGTGAGGCGGATCACAGTGGAACCATCCACTAGTATAAGTAGCAGGAGGAGGCGGGATCACAGTGGAACCATCCACTAGTGTAAGTAGCAGGAGGAGGCGGGATCACAGTGGAACCATCAACTAGTGTAAGTAGCAGGAGGAGGCAGGATCACAGTGGAACCATCCACTACCGTAAGTAGCAGGTGGAGGCAGGATCAGAGTGGAACCATCCACTAGTGTAAGTAGCAGGTGGAGGCAGGATCACAATGGAACCATCCACTAGTGTAAGTAGTAGGAGGAGGCGGGATCACAGTGGAACCATCCACTAGTGTAAGTTGCAGGAGGAGGCAGGATCACAGTGGAACCATCCACTAGCGTAAGTAGCAGCTGGAGGCAGGATCAGAGTGGAACCATCCACTAGTGTAAGTAGCAGGAGGAGGCGGGATCACACTGGAACCATCCACTAGTGTAAGTAGCAGGAGGAGGCGGTATCACAGTGGAACCATCCACCAGTGTAAGTAGCAGGAGGAGGCGGGATCACAGTGGAACCATCCACTAGTGTAAGTAGCAGGAGGAGGCGGGATCACAGTGGAACCATCCACCAGTGTAAGTAGCAGGAGGAGGCGGGATCACAGTGGAACCATCCACTAGTGTAAGTAGCAGGAGGAGGCGGGATCACAGTGGAACCATCCACTAGTGTAAGTAGCAGGAGGAGGCAGGATCACAGTGGAACCATCCACTAATGTAAGTAGCAGGAGGAGGCGGGATCACAGTGGTACCATCCACTAGTGTAAGTAGCATGAGGAGGCGGGATCACAGTGGAACCATCCACTAGTGTAAGTAGCAGGAGGAGGCGGGATCACAGTGGAACATCCACTAGTATAAGTAGCAGGAGGAGGCGGGATCACAGTGGAACCATCCACTAGTGTAAGTAGCAGGAGGAGGCGGGATCACGGTGGAACCATCAACTAGTGTAAGTAGCAGGAGGAGGCGAGATCACAGTGGAACCATCCACTAGTGTAAGTAACAGGAGGAGGCGGGATCACAGTGGAACCATCCACTAGTGTAAGTAGCAGGAGGAGGAGGGATCACAGTGGAACCATCCACTAGTGTAAGTAGCAAAGGGGGCGGGATCACAGTGGAAAACCCTCCTCTAGTGTAAGTAGCAAGGAGGAGGCGAGATCACAGTGGAACCATCCACTAGTGTAAGTAACAGGAGGAGGCGGGATCCCAGTGGAACCATCCACCAGTGTAAGTAGCAAAAGGAGGCGGGATCACAGTGGAACCATCCACTAGTGTAAGTAGCAGGAGGAGGCGGGATCACAGTGGAACCATCCACTAGTGTAAGTAGCAGGAGGAGGCAGGATCACAGTGGAACCATCCACTAGTGTAAGTAGCAGGGGAGGCGGGATCACAGTGGAACCATCCACTAGTGTAAGTAGCAGGGACGCGGATCACAATGGAACCATCCACTAGTGTAAGTAGCAGGAGAGGCGGGATCACAGTGGAACCATCCACTATGTTAAGTAGCAGGAGGGTGGCAGGGATCACAGTGGAACCATCCACTAATGTAAGTAGCAGGAGGAGGCGGGATCACAGTGGAACCATCCACTAGTGTAAGTAGCAGGAGGAGGCGGGATCAAGGGAACCATCCACTAGTGTAAGTAGCAGGGGAGGCGGATCACAGTGGAACCATCCACTAGTATAAGTAGCAGGAGGAGGCGGGATCACAGTGGAACAATCCACTAGTGTAAGTAGCAGGAGGAGGCGGGATCACAGTGGAACCATCAACTAGTGTAAGTAGCAGGAGGAGGCAGGATCACAGTGGAACCATCCACTACCGTAAGTAGCAGGTGGAGGCAGGATCAGAGTGGAACCATCCACTAGTGTAAGTAGCAGGTGGAGGCAGGATCACAATGGAACCATCCACTAGTGTAAGTAGTAGGAGGAGGCGGGATCACAGTGGAACCATCCACTAGTGTAAGTTGCAGGAGGAGGCAGGATCACAGTGGAACCACTAGCGTAAGTAGCAGGTGGAGGCAGGATCAGAGTGGAACCATCCACTAGTGTAAGTAGCAGGAGGAGGCGGGATCACAGTGGAACCATCCACTAGTGTAAGTAGCAGGAGGAGGCGGGATCACAGTGGAACCATCCATAGTGTAAGTAGCATAGGAGGCGGGATCACAGTGGAACCATCCACCAGTGTAAGTAGCAAGGAGGAGGGGGGATCACAGTGGAACCCCACTATGTAACTAGCAGGGAGGAGGCGGGATCACAGTGGAACCATCCACTAGTGTAAGTAGCAGGAGGAGGCAGAATCACAGTGGAACCATCCAATAATGTAAGTAGCACTAGGAGGCGGGATCACAGTGGTACCATCCACTAGTGTAAGTAGCAGGAGGAGGCGGGATCACAGTGGAACCATCCACTAATGTAAGTAGCAGGAGGAGGCGGGATCACAGTGGAACCATCCACTAGTATAAGTAGCAGGAGGAGGCAGGATCACAGTGGAACCATCCACTACCGTAAGTAGTAGGTGGAGGCAGGATCAGAGTGGAACCATCCACTAGTGTAAGTAGCAGGAGGAGGCGGGATCACAGTGGAACCATCCACTAGTGTAAGTAGCAGGAGGAGGCGGGATCACAGTGGAACCATCACTAGTGTAAGTAGCAGGAGGAGGCAGGATCACAGTGGAAACCATCCACTACCGTAAGTAGCAGGTGGAGGCGAGGATCAGAGTGGAACCATCCACTAGTGTAAGTAGCAGGTGGAGGCAGGATCACAATGGAACCATCCACTAGTGTAAGTAGTAGGAGGAGGAGCGATCACAGTGGAACCATCCACTAGTATAAGTAGCAGGAGGAGGCGGGATCACAGTGGAACCATCCACTAGTATAAGTAGCAGGAGGAGGCGGGATCACAGTGGAACCATCCACTAGTGTAAGTAGCAGGAGGAGGCGGGATCACAGTGGAACCATCCACTAGTATAAGTAGCAGGAGGAGGCAGGGGATCACAGTGGAACCATCCACTAGTATAAGTAGCAGGAGGAGGCGGGATCACAGTGGAACCATCCACTAGTGTAAGTAGCAGGAGGAGGCGGGATCACAGTGGAACCATCAACTAGTGTAAGTAGCAGGAGGAGGCAGGATCACAGTGGAACCATCCACTACCGTAAGTAGCAGGTGGAGGCAGGATCAGAGTGGAACCATCCACTAGTGTAAGTAGCAGGTGGAGGCAGGATCACAATGGAACCATCCACTAGTGTAAGTAGTAGGAGGAGGCGGGATCACAGTGGAACCATCCACTAGTGTAAGTTGCAGGAGGAGGCAGGATCACAGTGGAACCATCCACTAGCGTAAGTAGCAGGTGGAGGCAGGATCAGAGTGGAACCATCCACTAGTGTAAGTAGCAGGAGGAGGCGGGATCACATGGAACCATCCACTAGTGTAAGTAGCAGGAGGAGGCGGTATCACAGTGGAACCATCCACCAGTGTAAGTAGCAGAAGGAGGCGGGATCACAGTGGAACCATCCACTAGTGTAAGTAGCAGGAGGAGGCGGGATCACAGTGGAACCATCCACTAGTGTAAGTAGCAGAGGAGGCGGGATCACAGTGGAACCATCCACTAGTGTAAGTAGCAGGAGGAGGCGGGATCACAGTGGAACCATCCACTAGTGTAAGTAGCAGGAGGAGGCAGGATCACAGTGGAACCATCCACTAATGTAAGTAGCAGGAGGAGGCGGGATCACAGTGGTACCATCCACTAGTGTAAGTAGCATGAGGAGGCGGGATCACAGTGGAACCATCCACTAGTGTAAGTAGCAGGAGGAGGCGGGATCACAGTGGAACCATCCACTAGTATAAGTAGCAGGAGGAGGCGGGATCACAGTGGAACCATCCACTAGTGTAAGTAGCAGGAGGAGGCGGGATCACGGTGGAACCATCAACTAGTGTAAGTAGCAGGAGGAGGCAGGATCACAGTGGAACCATCCACTACCGTAAGTAGCAGGTGGAGGCAAGATCAGAGTGGAACCATCCACTAGTGTAAGTAGCAGGTGGAAACAGGATCACAATGGAACCATCCACTAGTGTAAGTAGTAGGCGGAGGCGGGATCACAGTGGAACCATCCACTAGTGTAAGTGCAGGAGGAGGCAGGATCACAGTGGAACCATCCACTAGCGTAAGTAGCAGGTGGAGGCAGGATCAGAGTGGAACCATCCACTAGTGTAAGTAGCAGGAGGAGGCGGGATCACACTGGAACCATTCACTAGTGTAAGTAGCAGGAGGAGGCGGGATCACAGTGGAACCATCCACTAGTGTAAGTAGCAGGAGGAGGCGGGATCACAGTGGAACCATCCACTAGTGTAAGTAGCAGGAGGAGGCGGGATCACAGTGAACCATCCACTAGTGTAAGTAGCAGGAGGAGGCGGGATCACAGTGGAACCATCCACCAGTGTAAGTAGCAGGAGGAGGCGGGATCACAGTGGAACTATCCACTAGTGTAAGTAGCAGGAGGAGGCGAGATCACAGTGGAACCATCCACTAGTGTAAGTAGCAGGAGGAGGCGGGATCACAGTGCAACCATCCACTAGTGTAAGTAGCAGGAGGCGGGATCACAGTGGAACCATCCACTAGTGTAAGTAGCAGGAGGAGGCGGGATCACAGTGGAACCATCCACTAGTGTAAGTAGAAGGAGGAGGCGAGATCACAGTGGAACCATCCACTAGCGTAAGTAACAGGAGGAGGCGGGATCACAGTGGAACCATCCACTAGTGTAAGTAGCAGGAGGAGGCGGGATCACAGTGAAACCATCCATTAGTGTAAGTAGCAGGAGGAGGCGGGATCACAGTGGAACCATCCACTAGTGTAAGTAGCAGGAGGGGGCGGGATCACAGTGGAACCATCCACTAGTGTAAGTAGCAGGAGGAGGCGGAATCACAGTGGAACCATCCACTAGTGTAAGTAGCAGGAGGAGGCGGGATCACAGTGGAACCATCCACTAGTGTAAGTAGCAGGAGGAGGCGGGATCACAGTGGAACCATCCACTAGCGTAAGTAGCAGGTGGAGACAGGATCACAGTGGAACCATCCACTAGTGTAAGTAGCAGGAGGAGGCGGGATCACAGTGGAACCATCCACTAGTGTAAGTAGCAGGAGGAGGCGGGATCACAGTGGAACCATCCACTAGTGTAAGTAGCAGGAGGAGGCGGGATCACAGTGGAACCATCCACTCAGTTAAGTAGCAGGAGGAGGCGGGATCACAGTGGAACCATCCACTAGTGTAAGTAGCAGGAGGAGGCGGGATCACAGTGGAACCATCCACCAGTGAAAGTACAGGAGGAGACGGGATCACAGTGGAACCATCCACTAGTGTAAGTAGCAGGAGGAGGCGGGATCACAGTGGAACCATCCACTAGTGTAAGTAGCAGGAGGAGGCGGGATCACAGTGGAACCATCCACTAGTGTAAGTAGCAGGAGGGATAAGTGGATCACTAGTGGATCCAGTGCCATTAGTGTAAGTAGCAGGAGGAGGCGGGATCACAGTGGAAACATCCACTAGTGAAAGTAGCAGGAGGAGGCGGGATCACAGTGGAACCATCCACTAGTGTAAGTAGCAGGAGGAGGCGGGATCACAGTGGAACCATCCACTAGTGTAAGTAGCAGGAGGCGGGATCACAGTGGAACCATCCACTAGTGTAAGTAGCAGGAGGAGGCGGGATCACAGTGGAACCATCCACTAGTGTAAGTACAGGAGGAGACGGGATCACAGTGGAACCATCCACTAGTGTAAGTAGCAGGAGGAGGCGGGATCACAGTGGAACCATCCACTAGTGTAAGTAGCAGGAGGAGGCGGGATCACAGTGGAAACCAACCACTAGTGTTAAGTAGCAGGAGGAGGCGGGATCACAGTGGAACCATCACTAGTGTAAGTAGCAGGAGGAGGCGGGATCACAGTGGAACCATCCACTAGTGTAAGTAGCAGGAGGAGGCGGGATCACAGTGGAACCATCCACTAGTGTAAGTAGCAGGAGGAGGCGGGATCACAGTGGAACCATCCACTAGTGTAAGTAGCAGGAGGAGGCAGGATCACAGTGGAACCATCCACTAGCGTAAGTAGCAGGTGAAGGCAGGATCAGAGTGGAACCATCCACTAGTGTAAGTAGCAGGTGGAGGCAGGATCACAATGGAACCATCCACTAGTGTAATAGAGGGGAGGCGGGATCACAGTGGAACCATCCACTAGTGTAAGTAGCAGGAGGAGGCAGGGATCACAGTGGAACCATCCCTAGGTAAAGTAGCAGGAGGAGGCGGATCACAGTGGAACCATCCACTAGTGTAAGTAGCAGGAGGAGGCGGAATCACAGTGGAACCATCCACTAGTGTAAGTAGCAGGAGGAGGCGGGATCACAGTGGAACCATCCACTAGTGTAAGTAGCAGGAGGAGGCGGGATCACAGTGGAACCATCCACTAGTGTAAGTAGCAGGAGGAGGCGGGATCACAGTGGAACCATCCACTAGTGTAAGTAGCAGGAGGAGGCGGATCACAGTGGAACCATCCACTAGTGTAAGTAGCAGGAGGAGGCAGGATCACAGTGGAACCATCCACTAGGTAAGTAGCAGGTGGAGGCGGATCACATGGAACCATCCACTAGTGTAAGTAGCAGGAGGAGGCGGGATCACAGTGGAACCATCCACTAGTGTAAGTAGCAGGAGGAGGCAGGATCACAGTGGAACCATCCACTAGTGTAAGTAGCAGGAGGAGGCGGGATCACAGTGGAACCATCCACTAGTGTAAGTAGCAGGAGGAGGCGGGATCACAGTGGAACCATACCACTAGTGTAAGTAGCAGGAGGAGGCGGGATCACAGTGGAACCATCCACTAGTGTAAGTAGCAGGAGGAGGCGGGATCACAGTGGAACCATCCACTAGTGTAAGTGCAGGAGGAGGCGAGGATCACAGTGGAACATCCAACTAGTGTAAGTAGCAGAGGAGGCGGGATCGACAGTGAACCATCCACTTGTAAGATAGCAGGAGGAGGCGGGATCACAGTGGAACCATCCACTAGTGTAAGTAGCAGGAGGAGGCGGGATCACAGTGGAACCATCCACTAGTGTAAGTAGCAGGAGGAGGCGGGATCACAGTGGAACCATCCACTAGTGTAAGTAGCAGGAGGGGGCGGGATCACAGTGAAAACCATCACACTATGTAAGTAGCAGGAGGAGGCGGGGTCACAGTGGAACCATCCACTAGTGTAAGTAGCAGGAGGAGGCGGGATCACAGTGGAACCATCCACTAGTGTAAGTGGCAGGAGGAGGCGAGATCACAGTGGAACCATCCACTAGTGTAAGTAGCAGGAGGAGGCGGGATCACAGTGCAACCATCCACTAGTGTAAGTAGCAGGAGGAGGCGGGATCACAGTGGAACCATCCACTAGTGTAAGTAGCAGGAGGAGGCGGATCACAGTGGAACCATCCACTAGTGTAAGTAGCAGGAGGAGGCGAGATCACAGTGGAACCATCCACTAGTGTAAGTAACAGGAGGAGGCGGGATCACAGTCTAACCATCCACTAGTGTAAGTAGCAGGAGGAGGCTGGATCACAGTGGAACCATCCACTAGTGTAAGTAGCAGGAGGAGGCGGGATCACAGTGGAACCATTCACTAGTGTAAGTAGCAGGAGGAGGCGGGATCACAGTGGAACCATCCACTAGTGTAAGTAGCAGGAGGAGGCGGAATCACAGTGGAACCATCCACTAGCGTAAGTAGCAGGTGAAGGCAGGATCAGGTGGAACCATCACTAGTGTAAGTAGCAGTTGAGGCGGATCACATGAACCATTCACTAGTGTAAAGTAGGAGGGGGCGGGATCACAGTGGAACCATCCACTAGTGTAAGTAGCAGGTGGAGGCAGGATCAGAGTGGAACCATCCACTAGTGTAAGTAGCAGGAGGAGGCGGGATCACAGTGGAACCATCCACTAGTGTAAGTAGCAGGAGGAGGCGGAATCACAGTGGAACCATCCACTAGTGTAAGTAGCAGGAGGAGGCGGGATCACAGTGGAACCATCCACTAGTATTAAGTAGCAGGAGGAGCGGATCAAGTGGAACCATCCACTAGTTGTAAGTAGCAGGAGGAGGCGGATCACAGTGGAACCATCCACTAGTGTAAGTAGCAGGAGAGGCAGGGATCACAGTGGAACCATCCACTAGCGTAAGTAGCAGGGGAGCAGGATCAAGTTTGGGAAACCCTCCACTAGTGTAAGTAGCAGGTGGAGGCGGATCACAGTGGAACCATCCACTAGTGTAAGTAGCAGGAGGAGGCGGGATCACAGTGGAACCATCCACTAGTGTAAGTAGCAGGAGGAGGCAGGATCACAGTGGAACCATCCACTAGTGTAAGTAGCAGGAGGAGGCGGGATCACAGTGGAACCATCCACTAGTGTAAGTAGCAGGAGGAGGCGGGATCACAGTGGAACCATCCACTAGTGTAAGTAGCAGGAGGAGGCGGGATCACAGTGGAACCATCCACTAGTGTAAATAGCAGGAGGAGGCGGGATCACAGTGGAACCATCCACTAGTGTAAGTAGCAGGAGGAGGCGGGATCACAGTGGAACCATCCACTAGTGTAAATGCAGGGAGGTGGCGGGATCACAGTGGAACCATCCACTAGTGTAAATAGCAGGAGGAGGCGGGATCACAGTGGAACCATCCACTAGTGTAAGTAGCAGGAGGAGGCGGGATCACAGTGGAACCATCCACTAGTGAAAGTAGCAGGAGGAGGCGGGATCACAGTGGAACCATCCACTAGTATAAGTAGCAGGAGGAGGCGGGATCACAGTGGAACCATCCACTAGTGTAAATAGCAGGAGGAGGCGGGATCACAGTGGAACCATCCACTAGTGTAAGTAGCAGGAGGAGGCGGGATCACAGTGGAACCATCCACTAGTGTAAGTAGCAGGAGGAGGCGGTATCACAGTGGAACCATCCACTAGTGTAAGTAGCAGGAGGAGGCGGGATCACAGTGGAACCATCCACTAGTGATAAGTAGCAGAGAGAGGCGGGATCACATGGAACCATCACTAGTGTAAGTAGCAGGAGGCGGGATCACAGTGGAACCATCCACTCATTGCAAGAATACAGGTCAGGAGCGGGATCACAGTGAACCATCCACTATGTAAGTAGCAGGAGGAGGCGGGATCACAGTGGAACCATCCACTAGTGTAAGTGGCAGGAGGAGGGCGAGACACAGTGGAACCATCCACTAGTGTAAGTAGCCTGAGGATGGGCGGACACAGGAACCATCCACTAGTATAAGTAGCAGGAGGAGGCGGGATCACAGTGGAACCATCCACTAGTGTAAAGATAGCAGGAGGAGCGGGATCACAGTGACCATCCACTAGATGTAAATAGCGGAGAGGCCGGGATCACAGTGGTACCATCACTAGTGAATAGCAGGAGTAGGCGGGATCACACGTGGACACGATCATAGGTAACGATACAGGAGGGTAGGCGGGATCACATGGAACCATCCACTGTATAAGTACAGAGGAGCGGGATCACAGTGGAACCACCTACATGTGTAAATAGCAGAGGAGTCGGGATCACAGGGAACAATCCTACTAGTGCGAGTACAGGAGGAGCGGGATCACAGCGGAACCATCCACTAGGGTACAGATAGCAGGAGAGGCGGGATCACAGTGGACTATCAACTATGTAAGTAGCAGGAGGCGGGATCACAGTGGAAACCCTCCACTAGTGTAAGTAGAAGGACGGTCACAGGGACATCACAGTGGTAAGTACAGATGCGATCACAGTGGAACACATCCACCATGGAAGTACAGGGGAGGCATCACATGGACCTCACGGATATGAAGTAGGCAGAGAGGCGGGTCACAGGGAACCATACTGTGTAAGTGGCAGGAGGAGGCAGATCACAGGACCATCATAATGACGTTACAGGGACGATACTGAAACGATCCACAGTGTAAGTACAGGGAGCGTCACAGGGACTAACATATGTGAGTACAGGATCGTCACAGAAACAGGACGCGGAGTCGAGTACGATCCTACAATTTTAGGAAGTATACCAGAACGGAGTGAAGGGGCTTAGACGTGTACCTATGGTATGCAGAAGGGGTACCAGTGGTGCACTAGGAAGTACGGGGTCAGGGATCCAGTGGACACCACTGGTAAAGCGAGGGGGATCCGGTGTTCATACTGTAGTCAGAGCGGAGGGGTAGTGGACCATTCATGTGTAGTACAGGGAGGCGGGATCAATGGACCATATCACCGGTAATGACAGGGGGCGGACACAGTGACGTACCATCTTAGTTATACTGAGGAGGAGGGACGGTAGGTGTACCCCTGGTGCTACAGTAGAGAGGCGCAGTGGAACTCACAGTGTCAACGGAAGCGACACGGGACCACACACTGGAATACTGGAAGGGGGGCGGGCAGGACACCCCAGTGTAAGTGGAGCGCGGAACAGTGGAATCACTAGGGAAGTAGGAGAGAGCGGGTACATGGAACCATCCATAGTAAGATGCAGGAGGCGGGATCACAGTGGACCATCCATAGGTAAGTAGCAGGGAGGCAGGATCAAGGACATCCATGTAAGAGGGAGGGGCAGTGCAACCACGTAGTGTAGAGGGGGGGGATCATGAAAAATCAAGGAAGAACAGGGACACATGGGAAAATATAGTGAAAAGGGACTGATAAATGTCTCACTAGGAGAGCAGAGGACCCCATGGGAAAACATGATGGTAAAGTCGGGGCGATGTGTATGGGGCCCAAAAGGAAACAGGGAGTAAATGTCCGTAGTAGGGGGAACGGGACAAAAGGTAACATCCACTAGGAAGTAGCAGGGGAGGGGGGTCACAGGAACCATATTAAGAAGGCGGGGAAAGGGGATAAAGGGACCATCCACTAGTTAAGTAGCAGGAGGAGCGGGCACAAGTACCCTCCACTAGGAAGGAGGAGGGGCGGGAACAGTGGAAACCCTCCACTATGAATAGAGGAGGAGGGGATCACAGGAAAAACCCTCACTAGGTAAGTACAGGAGGAGGGGATCCCGTGTACCATCCACTGTAAGTAGCGAGGAGGCGGGATCACAGGAACCATCCATGTGTAAGTAGCAGGGGGAGGCGGGATCACAGTGAACCATCCAGGGAAAGAGGAGGAGCGGGGAATCACATGAACATCCACTAGTGAAGTGGCAGGGAGGAGCGGATCCATACCAAAAGGAGAAGGGAGGAGGGGGTCAAAAGTATCCACCACAGTGTAAGTAGCAGGAGGAGGGGGGATCACAGTGGAAAACCATATTAAGTGAAGGAGGGAGGCGGGACACAGTGAAACCATCATAGTGTAAAGTACAGAGGGAGGGCGGGACAAGTGACCATCCTATAAGTTAAGAAGGCGGAAAGGGCCAAAGTGGGAGACACCAGTGGTACACCACTAGTGTAAGAGGGAACATGGTACATCCAGTAAGTGGATAAGAAGGGGGGATCCAGGTTACAATGGAAAAGGGAGGGGATCACAGTGGTACCATCCACAGGGTAGGTCAGCAGGGAGGCCGGAATCACAGTGAACATTTCCCCCGTAAGTAGCAGGGAGGGATCACAGTGAAACCAGGAGGGGAAATACAGGGGACATCCGAAGTACAGGAAGGGGATCCTGGAAACCATGTTAAGTGCGGAGAGCAACCAGTGGAAATCCACTAGTAGAGGAAGGGAGGGGATCACAGTGGTACCATCAACATTTTAATAGAGGGGGAGAGGGGGTACGGATCCAAGGAGGTGGGAAACACAGTGAAAAATGAGAGGAGGGCGGGCGGATCCCCCAGTTGAAACCCAAGTGGCCAATAGGCTCAAGGGAAGTTACATAGGGGAGGCGGAATCACTGTGGTACAAAAACCCCCCTAGACTACGCGGGGCCTACACAAACCTACCGGACCACACAACCACAACCTACACGGAACCTACAAGGGATCTACACTGGACCTACACTGGACCTACACGGGATATACACTAGACCTACACTGGACCTACGCGGGACCTACACTGAACCTACACTGGACCTACACGGGACCTACACGGGACCTACACGGGTCATACACTGGACCTACATGGAACGTGCACGGGACCTACACAGGACCTACACGGGACCTACAGTGGACCTACACGCGACCTACATGGGAAGTACACGGGACCTACACGGGCCCTACATGAGAAGTACACGGGACCTACATGGGACGTACACGGGACCTACACTGGACCTACACGGGACCTACAGTGGACCTACACGGGACCTACGTGGGACGTACACAGGACGTACACGGGACCTACATGGGACGTACACGGGACGTACACTGAATCTACATGGGACGTACACGGGACGTACACGCGATGTACATGGGACGTACACGGGATGTACACGTGACGTACACGGGACGTACACGGGACGTACACGGGACCTACATGGGACGTACACAGGACGTTCACGGGACCTACATGGGACGTACACGGGACGTACACTGGACCTACATGGGACGTACACGGGACGTACACGGGACGTACACGGGACGTACACGGGACCTACGTGGGACGTACACAGGACGTACACGGGACGTACACTGGACGTACACGGGACGTACACGGGACGTACACTGGACGTACACGGGACGTACACGGGACGTACACGGGACGTACACGGGACGTACATGGGACGTACACGGGACGTACACTGGACCTACATGGGACGTACACGGGACCTACACGGGACCTATACTGGACCTACACTGGACCTACACTGGACCTACACTGGACCTACACTGGACCTGCATGGGACCTGCACGGGACCTACATGGGACCTACACTGGACCTGCAAAAGACCTGCACGGGACCTGCACGGGACCTACATGGGACGTACACGGGACCTACATGGGACGTACACGGGACGTACACGGGACGTACACGGGACCTACATGGGACGTACACGGGACGTACACGGGACGTACACGGGACGTTCACGGGACGTACACGGGACCTACATGGGACGTACACGGGACGTACACGGGACGTACACGGGACCTACAGTGGACCTACACGGGACCTACGTGGGACGTACACAGGACGTACACGGGACCTACATGGGACGTACACGGGACGTACACGGGACGTACACGGGACGTACACGGGACGTACACGGGACCTACATGGGACGTACACGGGACGTACACGGGACGTACACGGGACCTACAGTGGACCTACACGGGACCTACGTGGGACGTACACAGGACGTACACGGGACCTACATGGGACGTACACGGGACGTACACGGGACGTACACGGGACGTACACGGGACGTACACGGGACCTACACGATACCTACATGGGACGTACACGGGACGTACACGGGACGTACACGGGACGTACACGGGACCTACATGGGACGTACATGGGACGTACACGGGACGTACACGGGACGTACACGGAACGTACACGGGACGTACACGGGACCTACACGGGACCTACACAGGAAGAAAGTTTATATAAGTTTGGTGTATATAACATATATATTGTTAACAGTTATCTTGAGTATATACATGTTATAAACACTAAATATTAACAAGTTAATTTAACTTAAGATAACTAAATAAAGTCAAACATTATGAGTTATTTCTCATCACAAGAAATATTTCACAATTATTCCGCAGCAACCAGTTTTATTATTAATATTGTCACGTGATAACTTAGACAACTAAACATGAAGATAACTTACATAACTGTCACGTGATAACTTAGACAACTTAGCATGAAGATAACTTACATAACTGTCACGTGATAACTTAGACAACTTAGCATGAAGATAACTTACATAACTGTCACGTGATAACTTAGACAACTTAACATGAAGATAACTTACATAACTGTCACGTGATAACTTAGACAACTTAACATGAAGATAACTTACATAACTGTCACGTGATAACTTAGACAACTTAACATGAAGATAACTTACATAACTGTCACGTGATAACTTAGACAACTGAACATGAAGATAACTTACGTAACTGTCACGTGATAGCTTAGACAACTTAACATGAAGATAACTTACATAACTGTCACGTGATAACTTAGACAACTTAACATGAAGATAACTTACATAACTGTCACGTGATAACTTAGACAACTTAACATGAAATAACTTACATAACTGTCACGTGATAATTTAGACAACTTAACATGAAGATAACTTACATAACTGTCACGTGATAACTTAGACAACTTAACATGAAGATAACCTACATAACTGTCACGTGTTAACTTAGACAACTTAACATGAAGATAACTTACATAACTGTCACGTGATAACTTAGATAACTTAACATGAAGATAACTTACATAACTGTCACGTGATAACTTAGACAACTTAACATAAGATAACTTACATAACTGTCACGTGATAACTTAGACAACTTAACATGAAGATAACTTACATAACTGTCACGTGAATAACTTAGACAACTTAACATGAAGATAACTTACATAACTGTCACGTGATTAACTTTAGACAACTTAACAATGAAGATAACTTACATAACTGTCACGTGTTAACTTAGACAACTTAACATGAAATAACTTACATAACTTCACGTGATAACTTAGACAACTTAACATGAAGATAACTTACATAACTGTCACGATGATAACTTAGACAACTTAACATGAAGATAACTTACATAACTGTCACGAGATAACTTAGAAACTTAACATGAAGATAACTTACATAACTGTCAGTGATTAACTTAGACAACTTAACATGAAGATAACTTACATAACTGTCACGTGATAACTTAGATAACTTAACATGAAGATAACTTACATAACTGTCACGTGATAACTTAGACAACTTAACATGAAGATAACTTACATAACTGTCACGTGATAACTTAGATAACTTAACATGAAAAACTTAATAACTGTACAGTATAACTTAGACAACTTAACATGAAGATAACTTACTAACTGTCACGTGATAAACTTAGATAACTTACATGAAGATAACTTGACAACTGTCACAGAAATAGATTAACTTAACAAACGATAACTTAGATAACTTACATAATACTAGAAACTCAATCGAAATAACTTAGATAACTTAACATGAAGATAACTTAGATAACTTACATAAGATACTTAGAAACTTAACATAAGATAACTTACATAACTGTCACTGATAACTTAGATAACTTAACATGAAGAAAACTTACATAACTTCATGGATTAACTTAAATCAACTTAACATGAAGATAAACTTAATAACTGTTCATGGATAAACTTAATAACTTAACATAAGATAACTTATTAACTGTAACATGATAACTAGATAACTTAACATGCAAGATAACGTATTAACCTGTCACATAGATACTTAGACAACTTAACATGAAGATAACTTAGACAACTTAACATGAAGATAATTTAGACAACTTAACATGAAGATAACTTAAACAACTTAACATGAAGATAACTTACATGACTGTCACCTGATAACTTAGATAACTTAACATGAAGATAACTTAGACAACTTAACATCAAGATAACGTAGATTACTTAACATGAAGATAACTTAGATAACTTAACATGAAGATAACTTAGACAACTTCACAATCAAGATAACTTAGAAACTAATAGAAGAAACTTAGATAACTTAACATCAAGATAACTTAGATAACTTAATATGAAGATAACTTAGATAACTTAACATCAAGATAACTTAGATAACTTAATATGAAGATAACTTAGACAACTTCACATCAAGATAACTTAGATAACTTAATATGAAGATAACTTAGATAACTTAACATCAAGATAACTTAGATAACTTAATATGAAGATAACTTAGATAACTTAACATCAAGATAACTTAGATAACTTAATATGAAGATAACTTAGACAACTTCACATCAAGATAATTTAGATAACTTAATATGAAGATAACTTAGACAACTTCACATCAAGATAACTTAGATAACTTAACATGAAGATAACTTAGATAACTTAACATGAAGATAACTTAGACAACTTCACATCAAAATAACTTAGATAACTTAATATGAAGATAACTTAGATAACTTAACATCAAGATAACTTAGATAACTTAATATGAAGATAACTTAGATAACTTAACATCAAGACAGCTTAGACAAATAGGAGACATTCAAATTCGATCCAAAAAAGGGGAAAATAAGTCCAGTTCCTTGGATCAAGAGCCGCCTCACCAGCATCAAGGAAAAATAATGTAATTAGGTGAACCTGGAGGGTGTTCCCGGGGCCACCGCCCCCGAGACCCCGTCCGTGACCAGACCTCCCGCTGGATCAAGGCTTCCCGCGGGATCAAGGCCTCCCGCTGGATCCAGGTCTCCCGATGGATCCAGGCCTCCCGATGGAGCCAGGCTTCCCGCGGGATCCAGGTCTCCCACTGGATCCAGGCCTCCCGCTGGATCCAGGTCTCCCGATGGAGCCAGGCTTCCCGCTGGATACAGGTCTCCCGCTGGATCCAGGCCTCCCGCTGGATCCAGGCCTCCCGCTGGATCCAGGCCTCCTGATGGAGCCAGGCTTCCCGCTGGATCCAGGCTTCCTGATGGATCCAGGTCTCCCGCTGGATCCAGGCCTCCTGATAGAGCCAGGCTTCCCGCTGGATCCAGGCCTCCTGATGAACCCAGGCTTCCCGCTGGATCCAGGCCTCCTGATGGAGCCAGGCTTCCCGCTGGATCCAGGCTTCCTGATGGAGCCAGGCTTCCCGCTGGATCCAGGCCTCCTGATGGAGCCAGGCTTCCTGCTGAATCAAGGCCTCCTGATGGAGCCAGGCTTCCCGCTGGATCCAGGCCTCCTGATGGAGCCAGGCTTCCCGCTGGATCCAGGCCTCCTGATGGAGCCAGGCTTCCCGCTGGATCAAAGCCTCATCAACCAGGTCATTTCGAGATTAAAAGTGTCAACATGTTATCAACTCTTCGTTAAATACACAAACCTCCTTCTGTTGTAATTCTGTAGCCAATCAGAAGCGACTTTCTTTGCCAGTCACAGGAAAACAAAAATTTGAAGTCTTTCGCCGGAAAGAAAAACTTGGAACGGCCTTCGTAACATCGTGCACAGGTCACCCACGCTGGCGAATTTCCTCACCAATCTTGACCAAGATACACCACACCAGCGTTGAAAGTTTGCAGCCGATCGAATGAGGCGTTCTCAAATAATATGCGAAAATTTGTGAGAAAGTTAGCGAAAATATTGCTGAGAATGTTCCAGAAAAAAATAAAAAAGTCTTCCCTCGTTGATCTTGAAAAACAGCATAAAACTTTTATACTTTCATACTTTTTCAGTTTAATTTTCTCGTTTATATTTCATTTAAAATTCTCTACAAACCTGTTTAATTTTCTCGTTTATATTTCATTTAAAATTCTCTACAAACCTGTTTAATTTTCTCGTTTATATTTCATTTAAAATTCTCTACAAACCTGTTTAATTTTCTCGTTTATATTTTATTTAAAATTCTCTACAAACCTGTTTAATTTTCTCGTTTATATTTTATTTAAAATTCTCTACAAACCTGTTTAATTTTCTCGTTTATATTTTATTTAAAATTCTCTACAAACCTGTTTAATTTTCTCGTTTATATTTCATTTAAAATTCTCTACAAACCTGTTTAATTTTCTCGTTTATATTTCATTTAAAATTCTCTACAAACCTGTTTAATTTTCTCGTTTATATTTTATTTAAAATTCTCTACAAACCTGTTTAATTTTCTCGTTTATATTTTATTTAAAATTCTCTTCAAACCTGTTTAATTTTCTCGTTTATATTTTATTTAAAATTCTCTACAAACCTGTTTAATTTTCTCGTTTATATTTTATTTAAAATTCTCTACAAACCTGTTTAATTTTCTCGTTTATATTTTATTTAAAATTCTCTACAAACCTGTAGAAAAATTTGAGTTTAATTTTTCAAACAAAAAAAAAAAAAATAACAAAATTGGCAGAAAATAACAAATTGTTAGTCACACAGCCCAAAATTAATACGAAAATATTTCCTATTAAGATACAGCAGGATTTAAGGTTTGAAGCCGATCGGAAGAGGCATTCTCTAGTTATTGCATGAGAAAGAAATTGCTTAATAAAACTGACCAAATAAAACTTACAAAGCTTAAGTTTTAATAAGGTTCACTAAAGATAAAAATTTCAAGCCAATTTCTCACTTACTCACGCTATACACATGAGTCATTATTCTTCTCATAAGACACTTCCTCAAAGAGAGTTTGAACCCGATCAGACGAACCATTCTTTGTTTATTGATTCAAAATAATATCGATATTTATTTAATAAAATTAGCAAGTTGGGAACTTACATCGCCCAGTAACAGTGTGAACTTTATGTTCAGGAAGCCACACCAGTAGTGAAAATTTGAAGCCGATCAGATGAGTCATTCTCCAGGTATGACACGGATTAAAACGATTTCAAATTTGTTTTAATGTTTACTGCATCAACGAATATGCCAGAACACAACCCAGACTTAAGAGGCACTGATTAAGACACACCTGAAACACCTGTTTATCTTCGTTGTTGTAACGTTTAGCTTACATTGTAGGTTTCCTCAGTCAAATACAGTCACATGTGTGGCCAGTCGGAAGTCATATGTGTAGCCACCAATAGTCACACGTATGGTCAGCTAACAGTCACATGTGTGGCCAGCTATAAGTCACACGTGTGGTGTGATGTAAGTCACATGTGTGGCCAGCTATAAGTCACACGTGTGGTGTGATATAAGTCACATGTGTGGCCAGCTATAAGTCACACGTGTGGTGTGATATAAGTCACATGTGTGGCCAGCTATAAGTCACACGTGTGGTGTGATGTAAGTCACATGTGTGGCCAGCTATAAGTCACACGTGTGGTGTGATATAAGTCACATGTGTGGCCAGCTATAAGTCACACGTGTGGTGTGATATAAGTCACATGTGTGGCCAGCTATAAGTCACACGTGTGGTGTGATATAAGTCACATGTGTGGCCAGCTATAAGTCACACGTGTGGTGTGATATAAGTCACATGTGTGGCCAGCTATAAGTCACACGTGTGGTGTGATATAAGTCACATGTGTGGCCAGCTATAAGTCACACGTGTGGTGTGATATAAGTCACATGTGTGGCCAGCTATAAGTCACATGTGTGGCCAGCTATAAGTCACATGTGTGGAAAGATAAATATATAAGCTTTCAGAGGGACACAAATTAGCGTTCTGTTCTTAGACGTTGAAAGTTAACTTCAGGAAGATATATAGAATCTTAATGCAATTCTATACAGAAAAAAATGCTAAACATGGATGAAGAAGTTCTAAGACAAGAATTTGGCAAGAGAAAAGAGATGTGAGAGCCCTAGGAGTAATCATTATCAACGATATTATTATAATATAATAATAATAATAATAATAATTATTATTATTATTATTATTATTATTATTATTATTATTATTATTATTATTATTATTATTATTATTATTATTATTATTATTATTATTATTATTATATTATTATCATTATTATTATTATTATTAATATTATTATATTATTATTATTATTATTATTATTATTATTATTATTATTATTATTATTATTATTATTATTTATTATTATTATTATTATTACTGATTTTGTTGTCATGTTTCTGTTTATTAAAACTTTACGATCCCGTTTGTGTGTACTCGCCTAATTTTGGCTGCAGGGGTCGATTCATAGCTCCTGGCCCCGCCTCTTCACTGGTGGTTACTAGGTCCCTCTTCTTGCTCCACAAGCTTTATCATACCTCTGCTTAAAGCTATGTATGGATCCTGCCTCCACTACATCGCTTCCCAAACTATTCCACTTACTGACTACTCTGTGATTGAAGAAATACTTCCTAACATCCAAATGATATTTGTGTCTTCAGCTTCCAACTGTCTCCCATTGTTGCTGTGTTCCATCTCTGGAACATTCTGTCTCTGTCCACCTTGTCAATTCCTCTCAGTATTTTATACGTCGTTATTATGTCCCCCCTATCTCTCTTGTCCTCCAGTGTCGTCAGGTCGATTTCCCTTAACCTCTCCTCGTAGGACATACCTCTAAGCTCTGGGACTAGTCTTGTTGCAAACCTTTGCACTTTCTCTAGTTTCTTTACGTGCTTGGCTAGGTGTGGGTTCCAAACTGGTGCCGCATACTCCAATATGGGCCTAACGTACACGGTGTACAGGGTCCCGAACGATTCCTTATTAAGATGTCGGAATGCTGTTCTGAGGTTTGCTAGGCGCCCATATGTTGCAGCAGTTATTTGGTTGATGTGCGCCTCAGGAGATGTGCCTGGTGTTATACTCACCCTAAGATCTTTTTCTTTGAGGTTTGTAGTCTCTGGCTCCCTAGACTGCACTCCGTCTGCTGTCTTCTTTGCCCTTCCCCAGTGTTCATGACTTTGCACTTGGTGGAGTTGAACTCCAGGAGCCAATTGCTGGATCAGGCCTGCAGCCTGTCCAGGCTAGTGAGCGTGCGTGCGTGCGTGCGTGTGTGTGTGTGTGTGTGTGTGTGTGTGTGTGTGTGTGTGTGTGTGTGTGTGTGTGTGTGTGTGTGTGTGTGTGTGAGTGTGTGTATACTCACCTAATTGTGGTTACAGGGGTCGAGACTCAGCTCCTGGCCCCGCCTCTTCACCGACCGCTACTAGGTCCTCTCTCCCCCTGCTCCATGAGCTTTCTCATACCTCGTCTTAAAACTATGTATAGTTCCTGCCTCCACTACATCGCTTGCCAGACTATTCCACTTCCTAACTACTCTATGACTGAAGAAATACTTCCTAACATCGCTTTGGCTCATCTGAGTCTTCATCTTCCAATTGTGACCCCTTGTTTCTGTGTCCCATCTCTGGAACATCCTGTCTCTGTCCACCTTGTCTATTCCACGCAGTATTTTGTATGTCGTTATCATGTCTACCCTGACCCTTCTGTCCTCCAGTGTTGCCAGACCGATTTCCCTTAACCTTTCATCATAGGACATTCCCCTTAGTTCTGGAACTAGCCTTGTTGCAAACTTTTGCACTTTCTCTAATTTCTTGACGTGTTTGACCAGGTGTGGGTTCTAAACTGGTGCTGCGTACTCCAGTATGGGCCTGACGTACAGTGTATAAAGTCTTGAACGATTCCTTACTGAGGTACCGGAACGCTACTCTCAGGTTTGCCAAGCGCCCATATGCCGCAGAAGTTATCTGGTTAATGTGTGCTTCTGGCTATGTACTCGGTATTATACTCACTCCTAGGTCTTTCTCCTTGAGTGAGGTTTGCAGCCTTTGGCCACCTAGCCTATACTCTGTCTGCAGTCTTCTTTGCCCTCCTCCGATCTTCATGACTTCGCATTTGGCGGGGTTAAATTCTAGGAGCCAGTTTCTGGACCACACATCCAGCCTGTCCAGGTCTCTTTGTAGACCTGTCTGGTCCGCGTCTGATTTAATTCTCCTCATTAACTTCACGTCATCTGCAAACAGGGACACTTCTGAGTCTATCCCTTCCGTCATGTCGTCCACATATACCAAGAATAGCACTGGTCCCAGGACTGACCCCTGTGGGACCCCGCTCGTCACTGGCGCCCACTGTGATACCTCATCACGGACCATGACTCGCTGTTGCCTCCCTGTTAGGTATTCTCTGATCCATTGCAGTCCCCTTCCTGTTATATGTGCCTGTTCCTCTAGCTTCTGTACTAATCTCTTGTGAGGAACTGTGTTGAAGGCCTTTTTGCAGTCCAAGAAAATGCAATCAACCCACCCCTCACTCTCATTTCTTACTTCATTTACCTTGTCGTAAAACTCTAGTAGGTTTGTGACACAGGATTTGCCTTCCATGAATCCGTGCTGGCTGTCGTTTATAATCTTGTTCCGCTCCAGGTGCTCCACCACTCTCCTCCTGATAATCTTTATCAAGACTTTGTATACTATACACGTCAGTGACACTGGTCTATAATTTAGTGATTCATTTCTGTCTCTCTTCTTAAAGATGGGGACTACCTTTGCCTTCTTCCATACTTCAGGTAGTTGCCCAGTTTTAAGTGAAGTGTTGAAGATTTTGGTTAGTGGCACACGTAGTGTCCCTGCTCCCTCTCTAAGGACCCATAGTAGATGTTATCCAGTCCCACCGCCTTTGAGGTATCAAGGTCAGTTAGGAGCTTCTCCACCTCCTCCTCAGTTGTGTGTAATTCATCCAACGCTTGTTGGTATATCCCTTGTTGATGTACCCCACTGTTTTGTCTTCCCGTTTTCCCCTGTGTGTGTGTGTGTGTGTGTGTGTGAGTGTGTGTGTGTGTGTGTGTGTGTGTGTGTGTGTGTGTGTGTGTGTGTGTGTGTGTGCGTGTGTGTGTGTGTATGTGTGTGTGTGTACTCACCTAATTGTACTCACCTAATTGTGGTTGCAGGGGTCGAGACTCAGCTCCTGGCCCCGCTTCTTCACTGATCGCTACTGGGTCCTCTCTCTCTCTGTTTCCTGAGATTCGTCATACCTCTTCTTAAAACTATGTATGGTTCCTGCATCCACTACTTCACTTGCTAGGCTATTCCACTTGCTGACAACTCTATGACTGAAGAAATACTTCCTAACGTCCCTGTGACTCGTCTGAGTCTTCAGCTTCCAGTTGTGACCCCTTGTCCATGTGTCCCCTCTCTGGAACATCCTATCTCTGTCCACCTTGTCTATTCCCCCAGTATCTTGTATGTCGTTATCATGTCTCCCCTGACCCTTCTGTCCTCCAGTGTCGTCAGTCCGATTTCCCTTAACCTTTCCTCGTACGACATTCCCTTGAGCTCTGGGACTAGCCTTGTTGCAAACCTTTGTACTTTCTCTAACTTCTTGACGTGCTTGACCAGGTGTGGGTTCCAGACTGGTGCTAACATACACAGTGTACAGTGTCTTGAACGATTCCTTATTAAGGTATCGGAACGCTATTCTCAGGTTTGCCAGGCGCCCGTATGCTGCAGCGGTTATTTGGTTGATGTGTGCCTCCGGTGATGTGCTCGGTGTTATGGTCACCCCAAGGTCTTTGTCCCTGAGTGAGGTCTGTAGTCTTTGTCCACCTAGCCTATACTCTGTCTGCGGTCTTCTTTGCCCCTCCCCAATCTTCATGACTTTGCATTTGGCTGGATTGAATTCGAGAAGCCAGTTACTGGACCACATGTCCAGCCTCTCCCAGGTCTCTTTGCAGTCCTGCTCATCCTCGTCCGATTAATTCTTCTCATCAACTTCACGTCATCTGCGAACAGGGACACTTCAGAGTCTAATTCCTTCCAATATGTCGTTCACATATATCAAAAATAGCACTGGTCCTAGAACTGACCCCTGTGGGACCGCCGCTCGTAACAGGCGCCCACTGTGATACCTCTTCACGTACCATGACTCGTTGCTGCCTCCCTGTCAGGTATTCCCTTATCCATTGCAGTGCCCTCCCTTTTACATGCGCCTGATCCTCCAGCTTCTGCACTAATCTCTTGTGGGAACTGTGTCAAAGGCCTTCCTGCAGTCTAGGAAAACGCAATCTACCCACC
>NC_069424.1:8861503-8866503 GCF_026875155.1 Cherax quadricarinatus | reverse complement strand
GTCATTTGAAAAGGATCATCATGGGCTTGGCATCTCTAATTTGAAAGTTCTCATTATCCATCCTATCATTTTCTTTGCACGTGCGATCGTGGCACTGTTGTGATCCTTGAAAGTGAGATCCTCAGACATTACTACTCCCAGGTCCTTACATTATTTTTCCGCTCTATTGTATGGCCGGAGTCAGTAGTATACTCTGTTCTAGTTATTATCTCCTCCAGTTTTCCATAACGGAGTAGTTGAATTTGTCCTCATTGAACATCATATTGTTTACCGTTGCCCACTGGAAAACTTTGTTTATATCTTCTTGGAGGTTAACCGCGTCCTCAGCAGATGACAGCCTCATGCAGATCCTAGTATCATCCGCAAGGGATGATACGGTGCTGTGGTGTATATCTCTGTTTATGTCTGATATGAGGATAAGGAATAAGATGGGGGAGTACTGTGCCTTGTGGAACAGAGCTCTTCACTATGGCAGCCTCCGATTTAACTCTGTTGACCACTACTCTTTGTGTTCGATTTGTTAGGAAGTTGAAGATCCATCTCCCCACTTTCCCAGTTATTCCTTTAGCACGTATTTTATGGGCTATTACGCCATGATCGCATTTGTCAAATGCTTTTGCAAAGTCTGTGTATATTACATCTGCATTCTGATTTTCTTCCAGTGCATCCAAGGCCATGTCATAGTGATCCAGTAGTTGTGAGAGGCAGGAGCGACCTGCCCTGATCCCATGTTGCCCTGGATTGTGCAGATTTTGGAATCCAGGTGATTTTGCAATCCTGCTTCTTAGCACTCTTTCAAAGATTTTTATGATGTGGGACGTCAGAGCTATTGGTCTATAGTTCTAGCTAAAGCTTTGCTGCCACCTTTATGGAGTGGGGCTATATCCGTTGTTTTTAAGTGACTGTGGAATTTCACCCATGTCCAAGCTCCTCCTCCATAGTGTACTTAGGGCACGCGAGAGGGGTTTCTTGCATTTCTTAATGAAACAGAGTTCCACGAGTCTGGGCCCGGGGCTGAGTGCATAGGCATGTTGTCAATGGTTTTTTTCGAAATCTATCGGAGTTAGGGTAATGTCGGAAATCTGGCATACATTTATGCAGTTTTGAGGCTCATTCATGAAGAAATCATTTGGGTCGTCGATCCTCAGACCGATTAGTGGTTCACTAAACACAGAGTCGTACTGGGATTTCAATATTTCACTCATTTCCTTGTTGTCATCTGTGTAAGTCCCATCCTGTCTGAGTAAGGGCCCGATACTAGATGTGGTATTTGCCTTGTTTTTGGCATATGAAAAGAAATATTTTGAATTTCTTTCAATTTCACTAATAGCTTTAAGCTCCTCCTGCCTCTCCTGGTTCCTGTAAGAGTCATTTAGCTTAAGTTCGATAGTTTCCACTTCCCTGGTCAGTGCCTCCTTTCGTGTATCAGATATTCTAGCACTCCTGAGGAGCTCAGTGACTCTTCGTCGTCTTCTGTAGAGGGAGCGTCTTTTTCTCTCCAGTTTACTCCTGCTCCTCTTCTTTCTTAGGGGAATATGCCTAGAACATGCTTCGGCTATCAGGAAGTTGATCCTTTCAAGGCACTGGTTTGGATCCATGTCATTTAAGACATCTTCCCAACATGTTTCGTTTAGGACATGGTTTACCTGGTCCCAGTTGATGTTCTTGTTGTTGAAATTGTATTTTGTGAAGACACCTTCACAGGTACATGCATTCTGCTGTTCAGGACCCCTATGCATGTACGTCTGGACCGGACAACATCTCCCCATGGGTCCTTAGAGAAGGAGCAGAGATGCTGTGTGTGCCTCTAACCACAATCTTCAACACATCCCTTGAAACTGGGCAACTACCTGAGAAATGGAAGACAGCTAATGTAGTCCCCATATTTAAGAAAGGAAACAGAAACGAGGCACTAAACTACAGACCTGTGTCTCTGACATGTATTGTGTGCAAAGTCATGGAGAAAATTATCAGGAGGAGAGTGGTCGAACACCTGGAAAGGAACAAGATTATAAATGAAAACCAGCATGGGTTCATGGAAGGCAAATCTTGTATCACAAACCTCCTGGAGTTTTATGACAAGGTAACAGAAGTAAGACACGAGAGAGAGGGGTGGGTAGATTGCGTTTTCCTAGACTGCAGGAAGGCCTTTGACACAGTTCCCCACAAGAGATTAGTGCAGAAGCTGGAGGATCAGGCACACGTAAAAGGAAGGGCACTGCAATGGATAAGGGAATACCTGACAAGGAGGCAGCAACGAGTCATGGTACGTGAAGAGGTATCACAGTGGGCCCTGTACGAGCGGGGTCCCACAGGGGCAGTTCTAGGACCATGCTATTTTTGATATTTTGAACACATGAGGGAAAGAATAGACTCTGAAGTGTCCCTGTTCGCAGATGACGTGAAGTTGATGAGAAGAATTAAATGGGACGAGGATGAGGCAGGACTGCAAAGACCTGGAGAGGCTGGCATGTGGTCCAGTAACGGGCTTCTTGAATTCAATCCACCAAATGCAAAGTCATGAAGATTGGGGGGGGGCAAAGAAGACCGCAGACAGAGTATAGGCTAGGTGGAAAAAGACTACAGACCTCACTCAGGAGAAAGACCTTGGGGTGACCATAACACCGAGCACATCACGGAGGCACACATCAACCAAAAAACTGTTGCAACAACGGGCGCCTGGCAAACCTGAGAATAGCGTTCCAATACCTTAAAAAGGGAAAATCGTTCAAGACACTGTACACTGTGTATGTTAGGCCCATACTGGAGTATGCAGCACCAAGTCTGGAACCCACACCTGGTCAAGCACGTCAAGAAGTTAGAGAAAGTACAAAGGTTTGCAAAAAGGCTAGTCCCAGAGCTAAAGGGAATGTCGTACGGGGAAAAGGGTTTAAAGGGAAATCGGACTGACGACACTGGAGGACAGAAGGGTCAGGGGAGACATGATAACGACATACAAGATACTGCGGGAATAGACAAGGTGGACAGAGATAGGATGTTCCAGAGAGGGGACATAGGGACAAGGGGTCACAACTGGAAGCTGAAGACTCAGACGAGTCACGGGGACGTTTAGGAAGTATTACTTCGTCATAGAGATTCAGCAAGTGGAATAGCCTAGCAAGTGAAGTAGTGGAGGCAGGAACCATACATAGTTTTAAGAAGAGGTATGACAAAGCTCAGGAAGCAGAGAGAGAGAGGATCCAGTAGCGATCAGTAAAAGGGGCGGGGCCAGGAGCTGAGTCTCGACCCCCAACCACAATTAGGTGAGTACAATTAGGTGAGTACACACACACACAAACACACACATACACACACACACACACACACACACACACACACACACACACACACACACACACACACACACAACACATACACACACACACCACACACACACACACACACACACACACACACACACACACACACACACACACAATATGTTATACTTTTATCAGTCTTGATAGACTGAACACAACGATTAAAGGCTGAGGGGCTGATTACCTCAAACTTCTCCTCAACTTCCACTTTCTCTGTACTGGACTGAAGAAGCCACTGGCTGCTGGCGAAACGCTTCCAGAATAACGATACCCAAATATTGCACTAGTGTCTCATGTATCAAATAAGGTAACGCTGAGGGATTACAGTATTCCCCGGTGACTGTGGAAACTTTAGAGAGACAGAAGCTTGCAAATGTGCATAAGGATAGCGTTCAAGATACCACTTCAAGATGCCTGTTCAAGATGCTGTATGTCAGTCAGAAGAGAGGAACACAGTGGTGCTTGGAGTCCTCCCTAAGTAACACTACCAACACCATCACACGGAGTTCGGACAGTCGTCGACCTCTTAACCTACCTGCTGCTGCGTCAGCAGTATTTATGTGACCTCTCAATCTCCCTCACCCTTACCCTTTATCCCTCTCTTACCCTCACCAGTCACCCTCACCCTTACCCCTTATCCCTCACTTACCCTCACCAGTCCCCCTAACTCTCACCCTCACCAGTCACCCCACCCCTCACCATCCCCCCTCAAGTCACCCTCACCCTCACCAGTTTACCCTCACCCTCACCAAGTCACCCTCAACGTCACCCTCACCCTCACCAGTCCCCCTTCACCTTCACCAGTCACCCTCACCCTCACCAGTCACCCCCACCCTCACCAGTCACCCTCACCCCACCAGTCACCCCCCACCTTCCCCAGTCACCTTCACCAGTCACCTTCACCAGTCACCCTCACCTTCACCAGTCACCTTCACCAGTCACCCTCACCTTCACTAGTCACCTTCACTAGTCACCTTCACCAGTCACCTTCACCAGTCACCTTCACCAGTCACCCTCACCTTCACTAGTCACCTTCACCAGTCACCTTCACTAGTCACCTTCACCAGTCACCCTCACCTTCACTAGTCACCTTCACTAGTCACCTTCACCAGTCACCTTCACCAGTCACCTTCACCAGTCACCTTCACCAGTCACCTTCACCAGTCACCCTCACCTTCACTAGTCACCTTCACCAGTCACCTTCACCAGTCACCTTCACCAGTCACCCTCACCTTCACTAGTCACCTTCACTAGTCACCTTCACCAGTCACCTTCACCAGTCACCTTCACCAGTCACTCTCACCTTCACCAGTCACCTTCACCATCACCCTCACCTTCACTAGTCACATTCACTAGTCACCTTCAAACCCGTCCCCCTTCACTAGTCACCTTCACTAGTCACCTTCACCAGTCACCTTCACCAGTCACCTTCACCAGTCACCTTCACCAGTCACCCCACCTTCACCAGTCACCTTCACCAGTCACCCTCACCTTCACTAGTCACCTTCACTAGTCACCTTCACCAGTCACCTTCACTAGTCACCTTCACCAGTCACCCTCACCTTCACTAGTCACCTTCACTAGTCACCTTCACCAGTCACCTTTTACTATTTCCCTTTAACATCACCTTCACCCGTCACCTCACCAGTCACCCTCACCTTCACTAGCACCTTTTAAATA
>NC_069424.1:8858640-8861003 GCF_026875155.1 Cherax quadricarinatus | reverse complement strand
TCTCTTCAAACCTGTTTAATTTCTCGTTTTATTTTATTAAATTCTCTACAAACCTGTTTAATTTTCTCGTTTATATTTTTTTTAAAATTCTCTAAAAACCCTGTTTAATTTTCTCGTTTATATTTTTTTTTAAAATTCTCTACAAACCTGTAGAAAAATTTGAGTTTAATTTTTCAACAAAAAAAAAAAAAATAACAAAATTGCAGAAAATTAACAAATTGTTAGTCACACACCCCAAAATTAATACAAAAAATATTTCCTATTAAGATACAGCAGGATTTAAGGTTTGAAAGCCGATCGGAAGAGGCATTCTCTAGTTATTGCATGAGAAAGAAATTGCTTAATAAAAACTGACCAAATAAAACTTACAAAGCTTAAGTTTTAATAAGGTTCACTAAAGATAAAAATTTCAAGCCAATTTCTCACTTATCACGCTATACACATGAGCCTTATTCTTCTCATAAGACACTTCCTCAAAGAGAGTTTGAACCCGATCAGACGAACCATTCTTTGTTTATTGATTAAAAATAATATCGATATTTATTTAATAAAATTAGCAAGTTGGGAACTTACATCGCCCAGTAACAGTGTGAACTTTATGTTCAGGAAGCCACACCAGTAGTGAAAATTTGAAGCCGATCAGATGAGTCATTCTCCAGGTATGACACGGATTAAAACATTTCAAATTTGTTTTAATGTTTAACTGCATCAACGAATATGCCAGAACACAACCCAGACTTAAGAGGCACTGATTTAAAAACACACCTGAAACACCCGTTTATCTTCGTTGTTGTAACGTTAGCTTACATTGTAGGTTCCTCAGTCAAATACGTCACATGTGTGGCCAGTCGGGAAATCATATGTGTAGCCACCAATAGTCACACGTATGGTCAGCTAACAGTCACATGTGTGGCCAGCTATAAGTCACACGTGTGGTGTGATGTAAGTCACATGTGTGGCCACTATAAGTCACACGTGTGGTGTGATATAAGTCACATGTGTTGGGCCAAACATAAGTCACACGTGTGGTGTGTATTTAAATCACATGTGTGGCCAGCTATAAGTCACACGTGTGGTGTGATGTAAGTCACATGTGTGGCCAGCTTAAGTCACACTGTGGTGTGATATAAGTCACATGTGTGGCCCGCTATAAGTCACACGTGTGTGGTGTGATATAAGTCACATGTGTGGCCAGCTATAAGTCCACGTGTGGTGTGATTTTAAGTCACATGTGTGGCCAGCTATAAGTTTACACCCTGTGGTGTGTATAAGTCACATGTGTGGCCAGCTATAAGTCACACGTGTGGTGGGGATATAAGTCACATGTGTGGCCAGCTATAAGTCACACGTGTGGTGTGTATAAGTCACATGTGTGGCCAGCTATAAGTCACACGTGTGGTGTGATAATAAGTCACATGTGTGGCCAGCTATAAGTCACACGTGTGGTGTGATATAAGTCACATGTGTGGCCCAGCTATAAGTCACAGGTGTGGTGTGATATAAGTCACATGTGTGGAAAGATAAATATATAAGCTTTCAGAGGGACACAAATTAGAGTTCTGTTCTTAGACGTTGAAAAATTAACTTCAGGAAGATTTTATAGAATCTTAATGCAATTCTATACAGAAAAAAATGCTAAACATGGATGAAGAGTTCTAAGACAAGAATTTGGCAAAGAGAAAGAATGTGAGAGCCCTAGGATAATCATTATCAACGATATTAATTATTATTATTATTATTATTATTATTATTATTATTATTATTATTATTATTATTATTATTATTATTATTATTATTATTATTTCATATTATTATTAATATTATTATTATTATTATTATTATTATTATTATTATTTTTTATTATTATTATTTTTTATTATTATTATTATTACTGATGTTGTTGTCATGTTTCTGTTTATTAAAAACTTTACGATCCTGTTTGTGTGTACTCGCCTAATTTTGGCGCAGGGTCGATTCATAGCTCCTGGCCCGCTTCTTCACTGGTGTTACTAGGTCACTCTTCTTGCTCCACAAGCTTATCATACCTCTGCTTAAACTATGTATGGATCCTGCCTCCACTACATCGCTTCCCAAACTATTCCACTTAACTGACTACTCTGTGATTGAAGAAATACTTCCTAACATCCAAATGATATTTGTGTCTTCAGCTTCCAACTGTCTCCCCTTGTTGCTGTGTTCCATCTCTGGAACATTCTGTCTCTGTCCACCTTGTCAATTCCTCTCAGATTTTATACGTCGTTATCATGTCCCCCCTACTCTCTTGTCCTCCAGTGTCGTCAGGTCGATTTCCCTTAACCTCTCCTCGTAGGACATACCTCTTAGTTCTGGGACTAGTCTTGTTG
>NC_069424.1:8841140-8853640 GCF_026875155.1 Cherax quadricarinatus | reverse complement strand
GCAGGTGGTTGTGGTGGTTGTGGTGGTGGTGCTGGTGCTGGTGGTGCTGGTAGTGGTGGCTGGTGGTGGTGCTGTAATGGTGGCTGGTGGTTGTGGTGGTGGTGCTGGTAGTGGTGGGCTGGTGGTGGTGGTGGTGTGTGTGGTGGTGGTGGTGGTGGTGGGCTGGTAGTGGTGGGCTGGGGCTGGTGGTGGGGTGGTTGTGGTGGTGGGCTGGGGATTATAGTTAGGCCAGTGGGCTGGTGGTGGTGGTAGTGGTGGGCTGGTGGTGGTGGTGGTGGTGGGCTGGTGGTGGTGTGGTGGTGGTGGGCTGGTGGTGGGTGGTAGGCTGGGGATTAAGTTAAGCCAGTGGGCTCGTGGTGGTGGGCTGGTGGTGGGCTGGTGGGGGGCTGGTGGTGATGGTGGGCTGGTGGTGGTGGTGGTGGTGGGCTGGTGGTGATGGCTGGTGGTGATGGGCTGGTGATTTTGGGCTGGTGGTGGTGGGCTGGTGGTGGTGGGCTTGTGTGGTGGTGGTGGTAGTGTGGGCTGGTGGTGGTGGGCTGGTGTGGTGGGCTGGTGGTGGTGGGCTGGTGGTGGTGGTAGTGGTGGGCTGGTGGTGGTGGGCTGGTGGTGGTGGGCTTGTGGTAGTGGGCTGGTGGTGGTGGCCTGGTGGTAGTGGGCTGTGGTGGTGGCCTGGTGGTGGTGTGTGTTAGTGGTGAGTTGGTGGTGGTGGGCTGGTGGTAGTGGGCTGGTAATGGTGGGCTGGTGGTAGTGGGCTGGTGGTGGTGGGCTGGTGTGGTGGTGGTAGTGGTGGGCTGGTAGTGGTGGGCTGGTGGTGGTGGGCTGGTGGTAGTGGGCTGTGGTGTGTGGCCTGGTGGTGTTAGTGGTGAGCTGGTGGTGGTGGGCTGGTGTAGTGGGCTGGTGGTGGTGGGCTGGTGGTAGTGGGTTGGTGGTGGTGGGCTGGTGGTGGTGGTGGTAGTGGTGGGCTGGTGGTGGTGGGCTGGTGTGGTGGTTTGGTAGTGGTGGACTGGTGTGGTGGGCTGGTGGTGGTGGTGTAGTGGTGGGCGGGTGGTGGTGGGCTGGTGGTAGTGGGCTGGTGGTGGTGGCCTTGTGGTGGTGGTGGTAGTGGTGGGCTGGTGGTGGTGAGCTGGTGGTAGTGGGTAGTGGGGTGGTGGGCTGGTGGTGGTGGCAGTGGGCTGGTGGTGGTGGCTGGTGGTAGTGGGTTGGTGGTGGTGGGCTGGTGGTGGTGGTGGTAGTGGTGGGCTGGTGGTGGTGGGCTGGTGGTGGTGGTTTGTAGTGGTGGACTGGTGTGGTGGCTGGTGGTGGTGGTGGTAGTGGTGGGCTGTGTGGTGGGCTGGTGGTAGTGGGCTGGTGGTGGTGGCCTTGTGGTGGTGGTGGAGTGGTGGGCTGGTGGTGGTGGGCTGGTGGTGGTGGGCTGGTGTAGTGGGCTGGTGGTGGTGGCCTGTGGTGGTGGTGGTATGGTGGGCTGGTGGTGGTGAGCTGGTGGTAGTGGGCCGGTGGTGATGGGCTGGTGGTGTGGGCGGTGTGATGGTGGTAGTGGTGGGCTGGTGGTGGTAGGCTGGTGGTGATGGTGGAAGTGGTGGGCTGATGGTGGTGGTTTGGTAGTGGTGGGCTGGTGGTGGTGGGCTGGTGGTGGTGGTGGTAATTGTAAGCTTAGAGATCTCCAGTGAATACTAGAAAGGACTGCCCTTCTAGCATCCAGCCTGTTACTGGGTTTTCGTAACAAGTAGTCAGTATTCCTTGTCCAATTATCCATTAAAATTTCAGTATGGTTCAATAGTGCTTAGGATTACAACTGGTAGGCTACTAACTGGAGAAATTAAAATTTAATAAATTTATTAAGTCTATAAGTTGTCTAGAGGTATATTATCAAAGTAAATTAATTCACAGCAATCAAATAAAATCAATCTCTCGAGTTCAATATTATTGTGCTGAAAGCACATATCACATTTATAATTCTTAAGTACTGTCTGGTACATTAACATTTAATAAGATATTACAAATATGTACAAGTGTGTGTATGCGTGTAAGTGCTCTTAAGTAGTTAGCTATGTCTCAAGACTCGAATAAGACTTAAACAAGTGACTGACAAAGTCCTCAAATAAAACTAACTTCTTGACCGACTGGCAACCCGAACAGTCTGCTTGAACAACAAGAATGCTAAGCCCAATAGCAAATGCAATATCAAGCGACTGTGACACAGAATCAGGAACAAGGAGATAATATAACGACACTAAAGTAGGGACCATCTGCAGATCCTCCACAAAAGTTACAAACTCCCATACTACTGAATCTATGTTCAGCATAGGAAAAACGCGACTGTGACAATACACAGGAACCAGTACAAAATTAGGTCAGAAGCTATAGCTAAGGACCTGAGATGTTCAGAGTGTCTATGTGACACACAACCTCAGTACAACGTCGAAAATCACAAGTCTATACAATGTTCTGTGAACAAAGTTCTACAGAACTAACAAGAATAATGAGACAGACAATCTGTCCAACCAGCAAGCGAGTCTAGAGCAGACTGAAAACTTCACGAGAGGTGAGGACACCCCCCCTCGATCACGTGATAGCTACGTGGACAACTGCAGCTCAGAAGCCGGCAGTATAACGAGCGACAAGCGATAATTACAGTAGTTTGACAATTAAGACTAACTGAGCACATATTATGTACATCCTAACAATATAAGCTACGTCAAATAACAATATAAGGCAATACATTTGCGATTTAGCTATTATCGCAAATATAAGCAATATAAAATTAAATGAAAAGGTAATATACATTATATATACATAATAATCATTGTAACCCATTCAGGGGTTGCAACACCCCCCCCCCCCAACACGACAGAGGGTCGCACTAGGAGTTTCATTAATGTCTTTCACAGCGTCCGTCACTAGGATATGCCCCTAGTACTAGGGCAGTACACCGTATCGTATCTCTTCATACTCGTGGTTATGTGCATCAGTGTAGAGACTGGATAGCGCTGACAAGGAGGGCACGTTGAGGCTCTATCATAGTAGAGGAGACTGCATTCCACTCTTAAGTAGTGGTTGTGGAATGCGAGGCAGTATGAACATCTGAGTATGAAACAGCTTAAGGTGTGTAGTGAGGAGGGGGGTCTGCGACAGGACAGTTTTGCGTCACGCAGTACATCACCCGCACCACACTACTCACTCAACACTCAGCTTGTCTCCTCCTCACACAACAATACTGTAAATACATAAATATAATAATTAGACATGACATGAGTATATATAGTTAATATGGGCTGGAGGGATTAAGTTACTTTACTGAATTTGACATAGCAAGTAACAAAAGGTATTTGGGCATAAAATTACGTTAATTTAATGTAACTGATAATTATTAAGGACGAGACAGAGCGTCAGCAATTACATTACAATGACCACTTATGTGTTTTATACTAATAGAATAAGGTTGGATTCTGAGTGCCCACCTCATGATCCTAGCATTTTTACTCTTCATCGTATTTATATAAGTGAGTGGATTGTGGTCAGAAAAAACGTTAATTTTAAATGGGGAAGTGCCCAAATACACGTCAAAATGTTCCAAGGACACCACAAGAGCTAGAGCCTCTTTCTCAACAGTGGCATAATTTTTCTGGTGTCGTTTAAGCTTAGATGAATAGTAACATATAGGATGGAGAATGTCAGTGGATGTTGACTGTTGGAGCAGCACAGCACCCACTGCATAACCACTCGCATCTATATGTAAAAAGAAGGGAAGATTGAAATTAGGACTTTTCAACACAGGAGCAGAGGAGAGCAAACGTTTCAACCTTTTGAACGAGTCTGAACAATCTCTAGTCCAGGTGAACTGAACTTTACTACTAGTAAGCTCAGTGAGAGGAGCTGCAATCTGAGAAAAGTTTGGACAGAACCTGCGATAATATCCTGCCATACCCAGGAATCTCTGTACTCCCTTCCTATCCTGTGGCACTGGAAATTCAGAAATTGCACTAACCTTAGCCTCAATAGGAGCAACCTCACCTTGGCCGATACAAAAGCCTAGATAGGTAATCTTGGCTTGACCAAAACTACATTTAGCTAAGTTAACAGTGAAGTTGTAGTGCGCGAGTCTCTCAAACAATGCTCTGAGACGCGTCAAGTGCTGTTCCCACTCGTCACTGTACACCACTAAGTCGTCAAGGTAGGCTTCTACTCCTTCCAAGTTGTGGGTCAACTCGTTCATTATACGCTGGAATGAAGAAGCCGCGTTACATAGGCCGAAGGGGGTGACGAGGTAGTTAAACAATCCATCTTGAACAGTAAAAGCAGATATTTCTTGAGCACGGTTCAGTAAGCGGGACTTGATAATAGCCTCGTAGAGATCAAAAACGGCTGACAACTGGGCTTCTGACACACGGTCAATAAGGTCGTCAATGCGAGGTAGAGGATAACCATCAGGCAAGGTGACAGAGTTCACTTCCTGTAATCAGTGCACATCCCTGAACTACCATCAGATTTAGGCATAAAAATACAGGGAGATGCCATGGACTTTTACTGCGCTCAATAAGTCCATGAGATAACAGAAATCAACCTCTTCTCTCAATGCTTTATGCTCGTTGGACTCATTCTAATGGTGATTGCTTAATGGGTGATGTCCTGTACATCAACGTCATGTACACCCAGAGTACAACGTTTAGGAACATCACCGAACAATTCAGGGAAATGCAAAATCATGTTTTAATATCACCAGCTTTATCAATCCCAAGGTTACTAAGAAAATCTAGTGATTGTAGAGTCACTGAATTTTCTAAACGAACCTCTATACCCTAGAGATGTCAGGTAGACTGACGTTTTTCTCCTCTGTCCTAGGAAGAAATAGAAGTAGTAGGTAGAGGATCTAGCGTAGTAATGCTTAAGCTGGTTAACATGGTACACATGATTAGATTTTTTTTCCAGGCGTGCGTACTAAATAATTTTATGTCGCTAAGCTTTTTCACTACTTCCAGGGGACCATCATACCTGGCTTGTAGAGCATGACCTGGTACTAATTTCCGAGCCATCACCTTATCTCCTGCTTTAAAAGAACGAGAGACAGCATGCTTGTCATAATGTTGCTTCATTCTAGCTTGGGCTGAAACTAGGTTTTTCGAAGCTAGCTCTCTAGCGGCTGTCAAATGTTGCTGCATTAATGAAGGTGAAGTACTCAATGATGGATTTGATTTTCCTGTCCACACGTCTTTTAACACAGCGAGAGGACCACGCACTTGGTGTCCGAATATTAGTTCAAATGGACTAAATCCGAGACTTTCTTGCTCACTTTCTCTCATAGCGAACAGAAGAAAAGGTATACCCTCATCCCAGTCTCTAGAAAAATGCTCACAATAAGCTCTCATCATAGACTTCAATGTCTGATGAAATCTCTCTAGAGCACCTTGTGACTGTGGATGATAACTGGTTGAAAGTACAGACCTTATTCTAGGTGGGATAATGCTTCTCGAAAGATCTTAGAAGTGAAATTAGATCCCTGATCTGATTGTATCTCTCGTGGCAATCCAACCTGGGAGAAAAATTTCATTAGCGCTCTCACAATAGCCCGAGCATTAATTTTTCTCATAGGAATAGCTTCGGGATAGCGTGTTGCAGCGTCCATAATAGTAAATAAGTATTGGTTTCCTAGTTTGTCAGGTGTGTCCTGACTAGGTTGATGACCAGGGGGAGTTAGTGTTAATGATCCTGGGAGCAGAACGTCACTAAACAACATATTCAAGCCCAAATCATTGTCATCCACTAACTCAACAGGAGACAAGGATGGTTGTTGAATCTTTGACATAGCTCTAGTAATTGCGCTGAGAGGAAATAAAATAGGTTTCTCTCTACAAGCTTCAATGGCATAATTATCATCAGTGTTATTATCAATCACAAGTGGTTCTTTACATATACCAGCATGAAGGATATCGTTTCCTATCAACAAGTCCACTGACCTGATGGGAAATACACCACTGGATATACCCACTGAAATATAACCAGTATAATAGCTTGTTTCAATATATACCTTGTGAAGAGGCACTTTTATAACAGCCCCTCCATAGGCTTCTAACAATACATCTATCTTGCAATAGGTATCGTCAGTTATGGGCAGTACATCTTCTCTTAATAACGTGAGATAACTGCCAGTGTCTCTGAAAGAAGTTATCTCAGTTAGATGTGATTCGTCAAATCCTACTTTATCTCTTGAAAAGTAAGGACTCATTGCTGAACGAATCTTTTCGTCAGATACACTTTCTGACGCTAGTCATCTATCCTGAGTAACATTATCTAAAACAGTAGGTTCAGAGGTATTGCTAGGATTTTGGTGTCTTTGTTGCTCGGAAGAGGATACGACTTGAGTGGGTGCGCCAGCCGCACGACTGTTTCTCGTATCTCTTTCTAACTTATAGCAATACTCTCTAGTATGTCCTTTTCTGTTACAATAGGTACATTTAACCTTCTTCTTCTCGATACCAGATTTCTGTCTAGCCACAGAGACAGATTCAGGATTGTGAGTTTCCCTGGTAAAGGTACGAGAAGTTACAGTAGCAGGTACAGCAGGCCGGCAATGAGCAGCTGATTTAGGTTGCCAACTTCTAGGACAATTTTTAGTTACCTTGTTTCTCTGTGTTTTAGTACGTACAAGTTTGTGAGAAATCTCGTAATTGTCTGCTAATGCTGCAGTTTCCAGAATATCCGAGGTAGTATGATCGATCAGATATTCTTGTATGTCAGCAGGCATACAGTTGTTAAACTCTTCGTGTAGTAACAACTGAACAAGGCTGTCATAGTTGTTACACTTGACAGACCTACACCACCTCTGAAATGCAACTTTTTTCTCACGAGCAAACTCTACACAAGTTTGATCTTGTCGTCGTTGTAACGTACGAAATGCTCTTTGATAACTTACAGGTAACAAGTTATACGTCTCTAGAATAGTTTGTTTGACAGCGTCATAACTAATGTACTTGGCAAATGGTAAGGCTGCAGTACAGGTTTGAGCTCTTCCTGTCAATGCTGTATGCAGCAATGTTGCCCAGTGCTTACGTGGCCAGTTCATAGCACGAGCCTGGTTCTCAAACACATCAAAATAGGTGTCTAAGTCACTTTCAAAAAACTTAGGAACCATGGATGCAGCTTTCTGCACATTAAATGTGTCCTGTGATCTATCAGTCTGTTGTCTTAACAGACAAACATTTTCTCTTTGGAAATCTTCTTCGTTCAATTTCCTCTGTGCCTCTATTTGTGCAGTCTGCAACATAAGGAGGCGTTCAAACCTCTCAAACTGTTCCTGAGAGATAGGACCAGTGGGTAATGGAGGAGTAGGGAAATTAACATGGTCTGGACGGTCCTTAGGTCGGACACTTGGTCCAGCCGTCTCTAGAGAGTCTAGATCTGGTCTAGGATAAGTAAATACAGGTGTAGTATACACTGTACTAGTATTAGGCTGTGTCATACTACCAGCTACACTCTGTACTATAGTGTCAGTGAGGGAAGGCGTGAGCGAGAACTGAGCTACACTAGGCTCAGACACTAGGCTCACTTCGGCCTTAGTTGCTCTTTCATCAACTTCAAATAGAGCCATACTTCCTAATTGTGACACTAGGCTTTCTGAATCTGAATCATAATCAGACATCTCTGTATGAGCAGGAAACAATATATCTTTAATTAATGCTCTGACAGTTTCTGCAGTGTAATTCCTGTTATACGTCACACCGAGATATTTGGCTACTTGCCAAAACGTCTGAAGTTTTAATGTACTCAACTCAGACAAAATCAGAGTATCAATTAACTGTTTCACTTTGGCATACATCACAAAAATAATTGTACTACGAGAGAGTGATTATGGGAAACTATAATCCTAATAGGAATTTTAGTGTTAGTTGTCTTAGAGCTAGAGCTCATAAACAGTATTTCCATCTCCTTGGATCAAGAGACTCAGTCAGGTACATACATCCACCTGGTATGTTGTACAAGACTAAACTCAAAGTCTTCAGATTAGGAAAGTACTCAAAGTGTTTGATCATAGAAGTACTAGTATGTCAAACTGGACAATTTCTCCAACACCTTGGATCAAGAGCCTCCCGGACAGGCCCCATTTGTTACAAAAAACGCGATTCTAAAAGCTTAGAGATCTCCAGTGAATACTAGAAAGGACTGCCCTTCTAGCATCCAGCCTGTTACTGGGTTTTCGTAACAAGTAGTCAGTATCCTTGTCCAATTATCCATTAAAATTCAGTATGGTTCAATAGTGCTTTAGGATTACAACTGGTAGGCTACTAACTGGAGAAATTAAAATTTAATAAATTTATTAAGTCTATAAGTTGTCTAGAGGTATATTATCAAAGTAAATTAAATCACAGCAATCAAAATAAAATCAATCTCTCGAGTTCAATATTATTGTGCTGAAAGCACATATCACATTTATAATTCTTAAGTACCATCTGGTACATTAACATTTAATAATATATTACAAATATGTACAAGTGTGTGTATGCGTGTAAGTGCTCTTAAGTAGTTAGCTATGTCTCAAGACTCGAATAAGACTTAAACAAGTGACTGACAAAGTCCTCAAATAAACTAACTTCTTGACCGACTGGCAACCCGAACAGTCTGCTTGAATAACAAAGAATGCTAAGCCCAATAGCAATGCAATATCAAGCGACTGCGACACAGAATCAGGAACAAGGAGATAATATAACGACACTAAGTAGGGACCATCTGCAGATCCTCCACAAAAGTTACAAAACTCCCATACTACTGAATCTATGTTCAGCATAGGAAAAACGCGACTGTGACAATACACAGGAACCAGTACAAAATTAGGTCAGAAGCTTAGGCTAAGGACCTGAGATGTTCAGAGTGTCTATGTGACACACAACCTCAGTACAACGTCGAAAATCACAAAGTCTATACAATGTTCTGTGAACAAAGTTCTTCAGAACTAACAAGAATAATGAGACAGACAATCTGTCCAACCAGCAAGCGAGTCTAGAGCAGACTGAAAACTTCACGAGAGGTGAGGACACCCCCCCTCGATCACGTGATACTACGTGGACAAACTGCAGCTCAGAAGCCGCAGTATAACGAGCGACAAGCGATAATTACAGTAGTTTTACAATCAAGACTAACTGAGCACATATTATGTACATCCTAACAATATAAGCTACGTCAAATAACAATATAAGGCAATACATTTGCGATTTAGCTATTATCGCAAATATAAGCAATATAAAATTAAATGAAAAGGTAATATACATTATATATACATAATAATCATTGTAACCCATTCAGGGGTTGCAACAGGCTGGTGGTGGTGGGCTGGTGGTAGTGGGCTGGTGGTGGTGGCCTTGTGGTGGTGTGGGTAGAGGTGGGCTGGTGGTGATGAGCTGGTGGTAGTGGGCTAGTGGTGGTGGCCTGGTGTGGTGGCAGTGGGCTGGTGGTGGTGGGCTGGTGGTTGTGGTTTGGTAGTGGTGGGCTGGTGGTGGTGGGCTGGTGGTGATGGTGGTAGTGGTGGGCTGGTGGTGGTGGGCTGGTGGTGGTGGCTGGTGGTGATGGTGGAAGTGGTGGGCTGATGGTGGTGGTTTGGTAGTGGTGGGCTGGTGGTGGTGGGCTGGTGGTGGTGGTGGGTAGTGGTGGGCTGGTGGTGGTGGGCTGGTGGTGGTGGGGCTGGTGGTGGTGGTGGTAGTGGTGGGCTGGTGGTGGTGGGCTGGTGGAGGTGGGCTGGTGGTGGTGGTGGTAGTGGTGGGCTGGTGGTGGTGGGCTGGTTGGTGGTGGTGGTGGTAGTGGTGGGCTGGTGGTGGTGGGCTGGTGGTTGTGGGCTGGTGGTTGGGGCTGGGTGGTGGTGGGCTGGTAGTGTGTGGGCTGGGGATTATAGTAGGCCAGTGGGCTGGTAGGCTTGACATTGGGACTTGCACATGTTGGTCAAAACTCAGATGTTTAACATGTCTGAAATACATACATCCCTCCTCAAAAAAAAAAAAAAAAAAATCGTCAATAATTTAGAGTTGAAACAGTGACCACATCAAGAAATATTGAACGTTACAATAATGAACGTTAATATTAACGTAGGCAAATCTATGTTGTTACCTATAACCCGACATTAATTATAGTCGGACGAAATTATAATCAATTAGTCTAATGTCGGGTGTAAGAAGACAGTTGAAAGTTGTCTATAACAGTGATGGCGGGTTGATGGAGTTGATGAAGTTGTTGGTGGGGCTGATGGCGTTAATGGGGTTGGTAGAGTTGAGTGGGTTGATTGAATTGATGGGGTTGGTGACGTTCATGGAGTTGATGGAGCTGAAAGGTTTAATGGGGTGAAGGGAGTTGATGGGGTTAGTGGACTGGATGGTTGATGGAGCTGAGAGGGTCGTGGTAGAGTGTTCATTAGTCCTCACTGTTTTCCTCATAACCCTCTCTCTCTCTCTCTCTCTCTCTCTCTCTCTCTCTCTCTCTCTCTCTCTCTATAATTTCGCAATAATTTCGCAAAAATCATTCTGAACCTAACGAAATATATATTTTATTGTGTTTGTTTATTATTAATTATTGTAAACTTATCTAAAATATATTTAGTTTGATTAAGCTAAATTAAACTGAGCTTGTTATAATAAGGTTAGGTAAGTTTTCTGAGGTTCTTTTGGCACAACATTATTAATTTTTGCATTTACATAAATGAAAAAATATATCTTTAAACATATAAGTGAAAATTTTAGAAAGGGCTTAATTTTAAATGAGTTCTTGCTTACGGACCAGTTTTACCTATATCCCAGCAGTTATCTGGTAAGAGATATCTGTTATCATTAATATTGGAACAAACAGATAACAGGTATCATCCCAAGTAGCTTTTCTTTATCTTATTTGTGTGTGTGTGTGTGTGTACTCACCTAGTTGTACTCACCTAGTTGAGGTTGCGGGGGTCGAGTCCGAGCTCCTGGCCCCGCCTCTTCACTGATCGCTACTAGGTCACTCTCCCTGAGCCGTGAGCTTTATCGTACCTCTGCTTAAAGCTATGTATGGATCCTGCCTCCACTACATCGCTTCCCAAACTATTCCACTTACTGACTACTCTGTGGCTGAAGAAATACTTCCTAACATCCCTGTGATTCATCTGTGTCTTTAGCTTCCAACTGGTGTCCCTTGTTACTGGTGTCCAATCTCTGGAACATCCTGTTTTTGTCCACCTTGTCAATTCCTCTCAGTATTTTGTATGTCGTTATCATGTCCCCCCTATCTCTCCTGTCCTCCAGTGTCGTCAGGTTGATTTCCCTTAACCTCTCCTCGTAGGACATACCTCTTAGCTCTGGGACTAGTCTTGTTGCAAACCTTTGCACTTTCTCTAGTTTCTTTACGTGCTTGGCTAGGTGTGGGTTCCAAACTGGTGCCGCATACTCCAATATGGGCCTAACGTATACGGTGTACAGGGTCCCTGAACGATTCCTTATTAAGATGTCGGAATGCTGTTCTGAGGTTTGCTAGGCGCCCATATGCTGCAGCAGTTATTTGGTTGATGTGCGCTTCAGGAGATGTGTGCCTGGTGTTATACTCACCCCAAGATCTTTTTCCTTGATGAGGTTTGTAGTCTCTGACCCCTAGACTGTACTCCGTCTGCGGCCTTCTTTGCCCTTCCCCAATCTTCATGACTTTGCACTTGGTGGGATTGAACTCCAGGAGCCAATTGCTGGACCAGTTCTGCAGCCTGTCCAGATCCCTTTGTAGTTCTGCCTGGTCTTCGATCGAGTGTATTCTTCTCATCAACTTCACGTCATCTGCAAAACAGGGACACCTCAGAGTCTATTCCTTCCGTCATATCGTTCACAAATACCAGAAACAGCACTGGTCCTAGGACTGACCCCTGCGGGACCCCGCTGGTCACAGGTGCCCACTCTGACACCTCGCCACGTACCATGACTCGCTGCTGTCTTCCTGACAAGTATTCCCTGATCCATTGTAGTGCCTTCCTGTTATCCCTGCTTGGTCCTCCAGTTTTTGCACCAATCTCTTGTGTGGAACTGTGTCAAACGCCTTCTTGTGTGTGTGTGTGTGTGTGTGTGTGTGTATTTTGTTTCTTTGTAACTGATTGTTCTCCCATCTGGAAAATAATCTGTGCCACAGATTACTGACCTGCTCTAATCGCAGCTTGTTTTCTGAATGTTTGTCATATTTTCGTGGACAAACACACACACACGCACACACACACACACAACACACACACACACACACACACACACACACACATACACACACACACACACACACACACACACACACACACACACACACACACACACACACACACAATATGTTATATTTTTATCAGTCTTGATAGACTGAACACAACGATTAAAGGCTGAGGGGCTGATTACCTCAAACTTCTCCTCAACTTCCACTTTCTCTGTACTGGACTGAAGAAGCCACTGGCTGCTGCGAAACGCTTCCAGAATACGATACCCAAATGTTGCACTAGTGTCTCATGTATCAAATAAGGTAACGCTGAGATTACA
>NC_069424.1:8822413-8840640 GCF_026875155.1 Cherax quadricarinatus | reverse complement strand
AATGACTGCCCGCAACTTCTTGTGACCGACACAACCCTCCTGGGATTTGACCGACCCTCGAAACCGTCTTACAATGTTGCCCTTAAAAGCTTGTCCCACCTACCTCTGACACTCGTCAACACTATATTCACTATGTCTATGCTAATTTCTATTCTAATTCTGGTTAATAGCTTGCAGGAGTGAGTGACCAGTATCAAACAGTATGCAAGGCCAGCCAGGGCCGTCAACATGCAAACCACAAATAGGCGAATAAACTTGCGCTGCAATGGTGCGGTGACAGTTGCCAGCTGCTGATGACGGAGTCGTCGTACGTAGGCCTTAAATCCCTATTTTGGAGATCCTTCACCCGTGATGTTTATAACCATATATTCTCATACATCCCGCTTCCTCACGCGATGTCACTCTTCACTGATGATAGTATACACTTCACATTATATACACTTCACTTTATATGTATAATGGCGCACAACTTGTCGTGACGTCACTTCTTCAGGACTACCGCTGTCAATGTGGCAACAGTGCCTAAGACCCCCAACGGTTTGCGCTTTGAAATATTATGATTTCAGCTTTCCTCTCACTTTCTTTAACTAATAACTTTAATTATCACTCGTAGTATTGTTCACTGACGTTCCACTACCACTGATTACTGCTAGCTGTTATTGCACGCCTTTCAACGCTAAGGTTCTCGGAGCCTTGTTACCCACGTCTGCACCCCACGGACCCACGTGTGTGTGTATGTGTGTGTGTGTGTGTGTGTGTGTGTGTGTGTGTGTGTGTGTGTGTGTGTAGGATTACTGTTGTCTTTTTCCTGTCTCCTAAGAATGCTGGATAACATACATTTAGGTCACACTACATAGGCATGCACATTCATATATATATACATTCATGCATCTAGGTTTTTTCTTCTTTTCCTTAATAGATCTTGTTGTTCTTTATTTCCTTTATTCTCCATGGGGAAATGGAAAAGAATCTTTCCTCCATAAGCTATGCGCGTCGTATGAGTTAACTAAAATCCCAGGAGTAATGGGCTAGTAACTCCTCCTGTAGAAAGTACTGAAAGAAAAGAAGTAACACTTTATAAAACTGGGATACAGGGAAAATAGAAGCATCAAGAAAGAGAGAGGTAAAGGTTTATAAATTAAAGGAGGCAGTAAGGGTAAGATGTAAACAACTATTGGAGGATAAATGGGCTATTTAGAGTGTAGGCAATGGGGTAGAAGATGTATGGGGTAGGTTTAAAAAGGTAGTGTTAGAGTGTTAATAGAAGTTTGTGGTTAAGAGAAAGTGAGTGCGGGAGAGAAGTGGGATTGGTAGGATGATGATGTAAAGAGAATAGTAAGGGCGAAAAAGTTAGCATATGAGAGGTTTTACAATGCAGCAGTGATACAAGGAGGGAGGAGTATATGGAGAGAAGAGAGTAAAAGAGAGGTTAAAAGAGGGCTGAAACAATGTAAAAAAGAGAGCAAATGAGAGAGTGGGTGAGATGTTATCAACAAATTTTGTTGAAAATAAAAAAGAAGTTTTGAAGTGAGATTTTTTTATATATATATAAAAAAAAACACAGTACACATTATACATGTATGCTATACATAACTGGCCTAAAACAAGAAACATGAAGCAATATATAACTAAACAGAGGACAACCCACACCTGAACATACCTTAAACAAAAAATAGCTACAATCCAAAACCTGACACTCTTATTCATATTGTGTATGAAAACTTTATATACAAAACTTTATATATAAACTAATGCATTGCGCACTCAATTGTATTGTCTATTAGCATTTTATGTACAAAGACATTCTAAGACTGTACATCCCCAAATTACAAGATAATAAAGGAGTCAAAATAATAATCTCCGCACCACACCACAGAGGACCCAAAACACATTTTATTTAAAACATTGCTTACACTACAAGTGTTGATAAATTCTAGAAAATATTCTATGATATGTGCCAAGAAACTCAAAAAACATCCCAGGTACAGAAAATAATACATCAATCTTAATTACCATTTACATCAAAAAATCTACATTATACAGTATAGATATTTTTATTTAAAAGACACTTACTTGGTACAGTAAATAACCGAAAACATAACTATAAACATTGTGAACGATGTTGAATACTGCTAACCTAACCAATACACAAAAGTTATATCAATGGCTAGATACAAGAGTCCCCCCTCTAATTAGAGCGCCCTCCGCCTCCCAAACACACAGATACACAGTATGAACAAATAACATGTTCCCGTGATCCGTAGGTATATGTACATTAATACCACGGTAACATTCCCATTAGGGAGGAGCACTTATTGGGGCAACGTACACTGCAGTCTCCTATCACATAAAACATCCTAACATTGACAAAGTAGACATAATACAGAGAGTACATGAGCCCGGCGCACGCAGGCGCCTCACCCACACTGCAGTAGTCGTGCTTGTTAACATTATTGTAGAATAAAAACCAATACAATATATTAATATCTGGTGCAACAGAACAAATTCCCAGCTTCTAGTACAAAACAAAAAGGATTTCGTGAACATTATTTCAAAAGTGTCTTCCATTTGGCCCCTCTGTGAAAAGCATCTAAGAGAACACCTTGGCAGAACCTCCAGTTGCATAGAATACACGTACTAAAAATAACTTCCTCACTTACAGAAAACCACATTTCCATAACTGGACACACCACACACACACACACACACACACACACACAAAGGCCCTCATGCAGACAGAGCATTACACCATGTCAAAACATGATACGTTGAATGACAAACTCGATATGACTACAGCCTAAACCCAGAACCATACACTCTGGACTGACTCTGTAGTCACCAACAGGAGCAATACACTGAGTTCCTTTGCCTGAGCATACAAGCTTCTAAATAATCCACCCCAACATAATACCCCAAAATCAAATACAAAACCACCACCCTATAAGCACATACATGCTTGTACCAAACGTGAACATCCACGAAACACTAGAGGCCACACACTTCCCACACTATGAATAAATGCCCGTTAAGACATATATCAATTACCAGGCAAGGTACAACTAAAGCAGGAGAAGACTAGAACCCCCTGAAAACTATGGAGGAATACAAGCCTCCATCTCATCCACCAGTATACTAGCCTCAAGGACATCTGACATCATCCTCATCCTGGAACATGATGCACACTCTCCTGACGTATTCCAAAACCTCACACAAGATACACACTAAAACAAAGGTTATCTCACGTCGCCACACCACTCTAGAAGCCACCATCGCCGCATTACCCTACTACATCCATTCCTCAAGCACTCCATCACTCACCACCGGATGCCAACCCCTTGCCGTCCTACCCCGGCACCAACTGTAGCAGTCGTGCCACCGTCAGACCCCGATAATGCTCTGGAAAAGAAGTAACCCACTGACCCCACATAAGCTTCTATTCCTACCCACCAACCTTTAAAAACTCGCCTCTAGCGCCTTGATTCTGACATTACCCCCCACCTCCCTCATACCCCAAGAAACATCAAAAAATTCAACCATAATATACCTTAAACCCTTGCATACCTCACATGACCCCCCTCCCACGTCTAAAAGTAAAGCCCTGAGGACCCCCCCCCTCCCTCCCAATATCCCAAAAACACCCCTCAACCACAATCTTACATTTTCCAAAAAAGGACAAAAATACATCACATGAAAAGCAATTTCCACATCCCCACAATGCACAAGATGCATCTCTCACATATCCCATCTGCCTCAACACCTCTTTTGATGCCAATGTTCCCATGAGGAATCTGTACACCACTTCTCTCACCCTGGCGGGAATTCTTAGCTTTCGAAATTCCTCCCATATTACCATCCATTCATATGTGGGGAAGACAGCCACCCCTTGCAGCATCTCCCGACGAAACTCCATTCCCACTAGCCTTCCTATTCTCAAACAATGTACATCATGAACTCGTAACATATACCTCAACATGTCCTCACACACCTCCACGTCCCACCCAGTCCACCAACAACACACGTCCCTCATCACCTCCCACACACGACAACCCCTGCCCCCCCTCTGAGGGAAACGCATCTTAACATAAATCGTCATCACCCTGGGCCTCTATGCCAACAAACCCAATCCCCCCTGACGCACCATGTCTCATCCCAACCACGCCCTCCCATAACCCCATAGATACCTTAACACCCTCCTCTGGATTTCTATTACATCACAGTTCCTCAAGGGGTATACTGCCGCCGCCCTCCAAACCTTACTGTATGCCAGCGAATTCACAACCACTGCCCTTTGGTGCAACGTGACATCTCTGGCCTGAAGGCCACGTAGCCCGCCCACCGCCCTGTTCTTAACCTCCTCCGAATTAACCTTTCTACTGTCCTGCATGTCCACTGTATATCAAATCCCACAAATCTTGATCCTTTCCACAACATTCCATCCAAACCCCCGACCCAATCTCCCGCCCAAGTGCCCACCTCTAACAACATCGACTTGCTTTTGTTAACCCTCATCCCTGTTGTGGCCCCAAACCTCTCGATGACTCCACCCACCCGTGAAAAAACCTCCTTTCCACTAAGTAAGATCGTCGTATTATCAATGTAACCCACAACCCCCCCTTCCCTTCAGCCCCCTCACCACACAGCTCTCAGTCTACAAGCTCATAAAACGGATTCTGTACACATGCAAACAAAAGTTGGGAAAGCGGGCATCTCTGCCATAAACCCCTCTCCATACTAATCTTACAACCAAACCTATCGTTCACCTGCATCCACATCTTCGCTCCCGCATACAAGGCATCCACCCACCCTACCACCTTGGCACCAAAGCCCAAACCACTCAAGCTCTCATGCAAAAACACCTTGTCCACACAATCATATGCATTCTCCCAATCCAACCCAGGAACTCCTCCCCTCCACAACCCTCTAAGAAATCCCTGATGGCCTGTGTCCTTCCAGCATACTCCTCCCTGGAATTCCGAACTGACCGCAGTGTAAAACCGACCCCAGTACCTTCTTCAACCTATTACCTAGAATCTTTGCGAGCACCTTATAATCCGTGCACATCATGGAAATTGCCCGGAAAGCACTCAGTGCCTGTGCCCCCTCCTTCCCCCTTCTTCGGTACTAATACTACTTGTGACTCGCTCATCCTCCGACCATCTAGCATATTGTTCAAAACCCCAACAAAGCAATGCCTCATGCACCCCAATGAGCCCTGTAAAAATCAATAGGCAAACCATCAATCCCTGGCGCCTAACCCATGTTCATGCCGAAGACTGCATCCACCACCTCAACTTCACTAATGTCAACCTCCAACCCCACCCTATCCTTTTCCCCTATAACATTATGAACCCCCCTACCAAAAAGCTCCTGCCAGGTGCCTTGTCTTGCACCCCCTCTCCATTTTTCCCTGAACCATTCAGGGGCATAAAGTCATACTTCCTGGAGAAAAGGGGCCGCCCCTTCCCCGATATCCCCCCCCCCCGCGTAGTCATAACTGAAAACTGGTCACTTTCCTATAAACTTACACAAGACATACCGCCCTTTATCTCCCCACAACACATCCACCAACCCCAGTCAAAATGTACCGCGTCAAAACGTTTTTTTTGAATATCTGCAACCCTACCTCAAGGTGATTCACCCCCAAAGGGGCCCCCCCCCCCATAACAAGCCTGAAACTGTTCCTCCAAATAATTATGCAACCCATATCTCCATTTTGCTTCTCCATCCCTTAACCCTAAAAAAACCCGCAACCCCGGTTTCGGCCTAAACCCCACCGTTATAACTCCTTGCCCGACCCCTTGTGTCCCAAAACCTTACCACCACCCCTAAAAATCCCAAACCCCCACCCTCGCCCAAAGCAGCCGCACGTTCAATTCCAGTAACAGGGAAAAATATGCAAAGCACCCCCCCACACGATCTAATCCCGCCCTATGATCCGGGAAACCCACGTAAAATGTCTGCACCTTCCCCACCCCAAAACCCCTGCGAAAAAAAATTCTGTCTAGTCTCGTGCTACCCCTGACAAAACAAAACGTGTGCTCCCCCTAAAACCTTTCCCCCCAAAACATCTCGCCCCCCACGTCCCTCCCATCCCTCAGGAACTTTAAACAAAACCCTTCCCCCCGGTTCAATCCCACCCACGTACCCACAAATTTCCCAATCACCCCAAAAAATCATGATGGCAGGCAACCCCCAGAGATGGATACAATAATTCCCCCCTCACAAAATGGGCCTTCATCCTCTATTGTTGGACACCAGCAATACACCCTACACCCCTATAAAAACATGCCTTCTACCACCACATTCCCAACGCCCCCGCACAATTTTTCCCGCCCCCTCCCAAATCATGCATGCAAGGGGCGGGTTCCTTTATCGCATCGTCCCCTCCCCTTTCAACTATCCCCACGTAAGTACTTAGATACGTCGTGCAAACGACGTCCACCGCTGATTTCACAGTTCCCCGCGCTTGGTACTCATAAACCCCATCCTGTCGTAGAAGCCGGCAGTTTCATTTTCACGAATACTCTGGGCTCCTTTTTAAAAGTTACACCATAACATCGTCGTTGGTGTCCCCACAGATCTCTGATGATGGCAGGAGAAAGGTGTTTTTGTAGTCATGACGGGGCACGGACCAGCCCATTTCAAACAGGTTGATTTTGATTTTAATGCAAAAATTTACCACCAGAGGGCAGGTGTAGCAAACTGGGCCCGACGTCCTTCCCCCAGAGGTCGAGGACAAATGAGGGCAAGTGGGATTAATATGTTGAGGAAGCCTAAGGAACAAATGGATTTGTTGTTAAAAAAAAAGGAGAGGAGGGAAATTTTTAAATGGTGGTGGAGGTAGGGAGTTGTTAAATGTTGTTGAAGATAGGGAAGCGTGGTTTCGTGAATAGGGCAAGGGGAAAATAACATCTTTTTAGGAGTGAGGAGAGCCCTTTAGTGGAGGGGAGGGCAGCTGGGGTTGTTGGATAAAGATGGAAATGTTAAAAAACGTGGGGGGTATAGTTTTGGAAATGGTTTGGGGATTTTATTTAATAAATGTATGGAATTGTGTAAAAGGTACCAGGGATTGGAGAGGGCCTGCATAGTTCCTTTGTTTAAAAACAAAAGGGACAAAAGAGAGTGCAATAATTTAGGGGTATAAAATTTTTGAGATACCTTGGGAATGTGTATGGTAGAGTTATTATTGAAAAAAAATTAAGGTAAGACGGAGATAGGATAACCGAGAACAAAGGGGGCTTTAGGAAAATAAGGGGGGGGGTAGACCAAGGTTTTTAAGTCAAACCCTTTGGTAAAAGATTTAGTGGGTAAAGAGGTTTTTGTGGCATTTATGGATTTGGAAAAAAAAAGTTTTGACAGGTGGATAGGGGCAGTGTGACGATTGTTGCAGTGTAGGAAATAGGAAAAAAAGGTTAAGAAAGAAGTGAAAGTTTTTACGAGGAAGGAGGCTTGGGGTTTTGAATATAGGAGAGAGTGAATTATTTCCCAGTAAGCATAGGCCCTTTGACAAGGGTATGATGGCACCACGGTTGTTCAGTATATTTATAGATGGGGTTGTAAGAGAAGTAAATGCGAGGATTTTGGCAAGAGGTGTGGGGTTTAAAAATAAAGAACTAACACAAAGTGGAAGTTGTCACATTGCTCTTTTGGGGTATAATTTTGCTTTTGGGAGATTCTGAAGAGAAGTTGCAGAGATTGGTGGATGAGTTTGGTAGGGAATGTAAAAGAAGAATATTAAAAGAGGGTAAGGTGATGAGGGTAACAAAAAAATTAGGTGACGAAAGACTGGATATCAGATTGGAGAGAGAGAGTATTACGATAAACTTTATGAACCATAGGTGATGTTAGTCTAGGAGAGTTTTAGGGAGAATTATTCTCCAGTTATATCGTAATAAGGTTATAAGGAGATCGAAAAAACTTTGTAAAATGTATCTTTAATATAAAGTAGATATCGTTATAGATGTAGGGTATTTAGTTGAACCTCTTTCTTAATTATATATAAACAGACTTATACACCAATTATAAATTAAGAAGACCCTCATTCTTAGGTGAATGGACCTTTAATATACAGTTGAACAAAACGTTACGTCATCCTCTATGTTCTAAAGAGATTAGGCTCGTTGACTTAGCAAACTTGAAGTCAATACAACGAGAACCTTTATATAATAAAAATTCCACAATTTCTGGTGACTTTAGCGAATAAAGCTCTAGAACAAATGCTTCACCGTTTAGGTTAAAAGGAGTAAGCCGTGGAGACCTTTCTATACCAAAAAGAGGTGCTGTACTGCTTAATCTACCCCACTTACACCTGACGTCAGCTCGCTTCAGGCGAGTGGTGTAGAGGTGAGGCCATACAAACAAATTGGTCGTTACCCATTTCCTCACAAGAATAAATATATACACATATAATGAAAAATGGGAAAGATGAAAATGAATATTTAATATTATAAAACTGATTACTCTCGTTTTAGCATTTAACGATGGTAATCGCAATTTAATAATAGAAAGATGAACAAATATGAAAGACGTATATATCATAACTGCATCTCGGTGTAACAGAGAGTATGGAAGAGGTGAATGTATTCAGATATTTAGGATTTTTTTTTTTATATATTTTATTTCAAACAATACAATACATTAAATAAATAAAAGAACACAGTATCAATTCTTACACAGAATTATAAATTTCATTGTGAAAAGCACACAGACGTTTAACTTTGTGCTGATACAAACTGTCCCTCATCCCCTAAGCATTATATCATACACCTATGTTAAGCAAGATTGTATTTAAAACAGTACAGAACAGTTAATAAATAAAATAATACAAGACCTATCCGGCAACAGATGTGATAACCTTCCATCGCCTAATGAACCACTCAACTCCGTGTGGCTTCCAACACCCCCCCCCCTTTTACCTCCCTATTCTAAATCAAACAGGTTTACCACAGCTCACGGATATATTGACATATATACATTAATATAACAGTTGTCATGCTTGTCCACAAAGTGTATTAAACGACCACAAGACTGCCTGAACAGTGTACTAACAAGAGTCATGGTTTAGATATATATCACAACAAACATTACATTGCTACAACATAAAAGGCATGTATTTCACTACAGGAAAGACACCTATCCTAAAAATTTGTTTTTTTTTATTTTTTATTTAAAACCAATACAGTTTAACATAAAAATAAAGAAACAGTATGGAACCTAATCAAATTAACTGACAAACGGATTGTCCCTACATGCTCGCAAGATATTACAACAAAAACTTACAGCAAGAACATAACTAAAAACAAAATTACATGTCACAGGGTCATGAATTGACATATATACAAAACCTTGCATATATATAAATTGTACAAAATAAATGACATCTGACAAAGGTTCAATACCACTTGAACATAAAATATACAAAGAAGTTATATCAGTTAAAATCCCATCCTTCACATTAATCAAAAAACCAAAACCTAACATCATAATCTGACTAGATAATCTACATACTATCCCTAACAATACAGCTGAACATATCCCAACATACAAATAAACAGAAAAAGAATACAGCTTAGAACACAATAACAAGCTCTATACTGTTACAATACACCCATATACAAATTTCAGACAAATGGACTACGTCACAAAAACTGTCTAGATATGTCTGTATACCATACAGACTAAAACTTAACATCAAGAACTTGCATGAACACCAAACCGGTATCAGGGTACAGACCATAATTATAAACTTTAAAAAGAATCAATCATGCATATATAAAGTATTACATAACGTCTGACCCATGACAAAGGCTCAATACAATAGAAAGAGATATATATTTATATATATATATTTATATATTTACACATACACACCCACACACCCACACGTACACACAAAAATTTTCACAAAATCACATTAATCAGATGCACTGTATGCACAATGCAAAACAGTATATAAGTATATCTCATCGTGCTAAAACCCAGCACGTAACATAAAAACAAACTAAAACACTTCATGTCGCAAATAACTTATTTCTCAAGAATCATGTTATACAAGACTGATGCACATCATAATTATACATAAAAAATCTACTATATTATACCAAACATTCTGAAAAGTGTTATATCTACCATAACGAGACCTTGAGTTTCTACATCCACACTTGGATGCCATAAAGTCCCAATGAAAACCAGGAAACCATTCCAAACCCACATTCACAACACTCTCACGACCCCCCCCCAGGGAGGCGAGCCCGCTGTTGCCCCCTGACTCCCTCCAACCTATGAAAACCCCTTCACTCACTCATATCCAATCACAGATTTACGAGAATCCCTAACGTTAGCATTCTATACCCCTCTGAGAAAGCCTGATCCCACCTCCTCCCATACAAATCTCTGTTACGACACCTCGTACTATAGAACGTTACCGCAAGAACCTTTCTTCTCTCCTCACTATCCCCTCCCCCTCATCACCCCACGACATATATATATAATCTACTATGAAAATAATCTAAAGCTCTTATGACACCCTGTCTAACCCACCCGTATCTAGACTTAGAGCACGCAAAACCGACACCCCACAGCCCCCCACCCTCTGTACCAACCTACTTAACCAGCACCTAACCTCCTCTAGCCCTTCAAAAAAAGTAAATTACATGGAACGCAGTCTCTTCCCCTCCACAGATACCACACCCCCCACCCTCTACAACCTGTCTGTTTCGTAATATCTCACCAGACGGAAGGATCCCATGCAGAAACGAAACATCACCTCACGCGCCCGAGGTTTTAACTTAAATTTTTACTAAATCTAAACCAAATACTCTTCACGCATACATGGGGAACAAACCCTCAACTGGGACAATGCACCTACCTACAAGTAACCTACACAAAACCCTTATACGAACCTTTCTCAGTTCCCTAACCAACATCACAGCCCTCAAAAACTATTTCACATTCCCTCAACTCCATTCCTCGATACCACATACCCAGCCTGTCGTGTATCCTTCCCAAACGCCCCGCGTTCACACCCTCACGCAACACTTCCCATTTAATAAACACACATTTAGCCCTCCGTCTCAAATCCAACAACCCCAACCCACCCTGACTTACAGGTAAACATTACAACCTCCCTCCGTAACCAATCACAACGTGAACCCCATAAAAATTTGTACAACCCGTCTTAGTATCCCCGCAATCGCTGTCCCTGTAATTGGGAACACAGCTGCAACATACCAAACCTTACTATACAATAAAATGTTCACGACTATCACTCGCTGTATCAGAGTTAGGTGCTGGGGTCTCAGAACACCTAGACGCCCCACGATCCTTTCCAATAACCTATCCGAATTTTCCTCCCGCGCCGCAACCATGTCATCCCTATAAATAATACCACAAATCTTTAAAGACACCGCCCATTCTTTAACAACATTACATCTCCCCCCCACACACCCCCCCCAAGAACCCAACCCCATGCACCTTGACTTCGCACTATTTACCTGCATACCCGTGGCACTTCCAAATAATTGCACCACCTCGTCCAACACTCTCATTGACATCCCTGCACGAATGAGAACAGTGGTGTCGTCAACATATCCAATTAACCCCGGCCAGGCCCTCCCACCCCCCACACTTCCCTCACATGGCGTACATAAGCTACGGTCAACCATTCTACGAAAGGGGTCCTGGAAACACGCAAACAATATTTGGGACATGGGGCATCCCTGTCTAAGGCCTCTTCCCATTGCAATTTCCCTCCCCATACACCCATTAATCTGTATCCTCATTTTCGCCCCCTTGTACAACGTATTTACCCACTCGACTATTCCCCCCCAAAACCCTGTCTCCTAAGTATAACCTGCAAGCTCCCCTTTCCACTCTATCATATGCTCCCTGCCAGTCTAGAGCCAACAAAGCCGCCCCTCCACCCCCACCCTTAGCTTCGACAAAACTTCTCAGTATCCCATGTCCTTCAATCATCGACCTTCCCAGCAACCCGAACTGAGATTTTGACACCACCCTCTCCACTACACATTTGAACCTATTACCTAAAATTTTTGCAAACACCTTATAGTCTGCACACATCAGTGATATGGCTCGGTACTCCCGAAGGGTGGGCTGCCCCTTGACCTTCGGGACCAACACTACTACTGCTGTTTCCTGCTTCTCCCCCAACTTACCCTTCTCCTTCATACTATTAAATAACCTAACTATAAATTCCTTTATCAACGCCCAATGTTGTAAATAAAATTCTACCGGGAGAGACCATCAATACGGGAGCTTTCCCCTTCCTCATTCCCTTAACGCATTCTCTATTTCCTCTGCCGTAATCGTCCACCTAAAGCCTTTCGATCACTATTTCCTAAATTACACGTCACATACGTACACACCTTGTCCAATGCCCCATCACCCACCCCCCCACTGTTCCAGTACTTCTCGTACCAAGCCTCCGCATACGCACACATTCCCTTCGTGGTTCGTATCTCCTGCCCAACTCTATAATTCCCAACCATCTCCGTTACCTCTAAACATGGTATAGCCGTCAGCGCCTGCCTTGCTTTTGATGCCGCAAACACACGCTGATGGCTTGTCGCCCCAAAGCACTTCTCCACCCTGCCTGCATCCTTACAGCTTGAAACCTTTCATTTTGCAACACCCTCAACCTCCCCTTTATTTCAGCTATTTCATCCATAGGAAAATTATTCCCACCCACCCCCTCCCATAGCAACCTCTTAACCTATCCTCTAAATAGTTAGCCAGTTCATATTTTAAATTATTAATACGTTTTCCTTCTCTCACATAAACTTTCTAATCCTTTCCTTTGCGACACTATCCCACCATGTCACAATGTCATCCACTCCCTGTTCTTCCACACTAAGCTCCCTCCATAGGACTGAAAACCCATCCAACCCCTCCTCATCACCTAACACACTTATATTTAATTTCCAATAACTTCTATATATGTCCGCGAGCGTCCCCCACCCAACCTCCACCACCACTGCCCTATGATCTGACATTGTAGCCTCAACAGTACTGAAAGATTTCACATCCACTCCCCGAGAAGGTACACTCTATCTAGTCTCGCAGCATAACCACTCCTAACAAACGTATAATCAGTCTCCCACACCGCTCCCCCAAAGGCATCACGTAACCTAACATCCCTTAATAAATCCCTAAGAGCCACAGACATATATCCAGCCCCTTTGGGTCACATCAGCCACCTGATTACACTATTCCAGTCCCCACCAACTATTGCCACCTCTGGCAGTGCACTTAAGAAAAACACAATCCTCACACACAAAATCATTCTTTACCTTTATGTTATTTTCTGCCGGCGCATACACACTCACAAAAGACACACGCTTACCCATCACCACCCATCCACACGCAACACCCTCCCTCCCCTCCCCCCTCGCTTCTCTGCAAAACAAACAGGCTCGTCTCCCTTATTAAAATTCCCACACCACCTTTTAGACGGGGAGATGGCAGGGTAAATACCCGAAATCCTGCCACCTCCAACACCTACCCTCTTTGAAATTGTGCTCCTGCAGGAACACAACATCCACTCTAGATTTATTCAGAAAATTACGAAACCAATCTCTCTTCATACCGCTACATAACCCATTAACATTTACAGACATACACCTAAGGCCTATTAAAGTTTCCACCCCTGCTTCCTCTCATCACTCTTTACAACTCCAGAGCTTGAATTTACGTTCAACACCTTCAGAGTGCTCTCTTTCCCTCCCCCCTTCTTCCACCTACACCACTACCTTCACACTTCACCTCAGTCTGTTTCCCAGGCCTTTGTGCAGGCGTAAGGACGTCATCAGAATCTGATGTAGCCGCCCTCTTTCTCGTGACAGTCATGTTACACATATCTTGGTCAGATGTTACCTCTCGATGAACCTCCACCTCCACCTGAGAATGGTTTAATGAGTCAATGGACGACTCCAAACCACCATCACGTCCCAAATTATCATGTCTCAGACTTTCTGGAAGCGACGATTCTCCAATGACACCCCGCTCAGATGTAACATCCCCCTCTGGTGGTGACAACGTCTTCAACACCTCCACCAATTCCTCCTCAATCTCAAGAACCTTCTTGTACTTGCTGCTCCTCCTTATCCACAGGAGACGACACCTGATTCAAGCAGTTGGGGGCGGGACTCCAACTCACCACCAGTCCTGTGTGCCCGATCCACTATCTCGCTCCACAAAACACCACGCCCTCCATCAGATGTTTGTTCCTCACCTGCCACCTTTGAAGCAGGGGCTGCGACGTCCACCACAGGTCCAGGCACATGTCTTCGCTTGTCACAGGTCGCCGCTATGTGATCATACTCACCACATAGGCGGCACGTACGTCGTTGTCCTGGGTACATTACCATTACCTGCGTCCTGAAATCTTGGGAGGTACACATAGGATGGTATTGGGTGCCTCAAAGTCATTTTGAGGTTGAAAGAACCCTCTGGAAAAACCAGCATAGGCTCCTGCCGCCCACGTACCATGTTGAGCATAATGCACCGTCCCATACTTCTCAAAAACTTTCCTTATTTCCGCCTCGTCCGCCTCAAAGGAAACGTTGCGTAACTTGATCCACGTATAATACCGTGAAACATCTATCATTCTTACAGTGACAGCTGGTTTTGACGTTAAGACTCACGTCCTGAAACCCGGTGACTAACGATTCATAAACCGTTGCTGATAGCAGTTTGACGAAAATTCGTTGTCCTCCGTTCAATGCTACACCATACAAGTCACTATCTTGTACTCCATAAGTCTCCCGTATGATCTTTGGCAATAAGACTTGCGCAGAACTGGGCGTTATCGTTCCTTTAAGTAGCTCGATGCCTACAGTATTTATCCTTCGTCTCAGACTAACCGCCATCTTGACGATCACAGTGCACCTAAGTTGTCAGCCGAGGTGTGACAGCACCACTTCACACCACTGCAGCCAGGTAACTGACAAGGGCGCTCAACCTAAAAATTATCACCAACACAAACGTGTTTGAAGCCTCAACCCCCCCCCCCCCTTGCATGTCCCACCCAAACCTATTCACAACCAAACATACAAATTATACAGTAAAGAAAAAGAATACAACATCGTAACACATTGATACAGTACATGTATATACACAACCCATTTCACAAATATCCTCAAGTAATTACAAAGGGTCTGTCCTTGTGCATACAAGAGGCCTCATAACAGCAGGTCCTGCACAAGTAACACTACCAGTGTTTTTATACATTGTGTATGCATAGGTATAAAATACATACCCAATACTTGACATAGAACATAAGAATGCTCCTCAAACCTCCACCATACAGACCCCACCCACTATCATACAACATACAGTCCAAGATTCATACACACAGCAGCAGCATACGCCACCTCAACCGCACCAGCGTACCTTAGGCGCACACAGGCGCAGGCAGGCAAACACCTCTAACCAGAACCTAACACTACTCATACTCCACAATTTGCAGACACATCTGAACAGCACATATCAAGCCCCTTTCATCCTAACACTGGGCACATGCCCTTCTCTCAAGGAGCCGCTATCTGGTGCCCCAGACACACACGCCATTAACCGTCGCTGCCATCAAGCAGCAGACCTCATCACACCTTCCAAGACTATTCCCGCCCCTGTCTAAACCCCCCCTCACACCTGGCTAAGGTTTCCTCCCTCTCTGCCCCACTTGTACTTTTGCATGCCCACTTGGGCCCTGGGGGCCACGTTTGCCATGCTCTCCACGCACGACACCCGTGCCACCTGGGACCACCTGCTGTCGCTGCTCACCTCCACTAGCAAACCGCCCCCCATCTACTGATGCTTTCTTCCCTGTTCGTTGAGCCGGCGTCAGGACGTCCCTCAGAGTCCGACATTGCTGCAGCCCTCTTCCTCGTCCCAGCGTCCTCCTCCATTGTTTGTGACTGGATCGTCCACACGATGAACCTCCACCACACCTTCGTCTCTGCCTTCTGACGAGGGATCACCACGTCCCGCCAGCCCCACCAGCACCAACAACCTCCTCCTGCTGCTGCTCGACCGCCACAGACACGATCTCCGGACTGGCCGTCGTCACAGCCGGGGAGACCACATCCGTAGATGAGAACATGGTATGCAAAACAGATGCAAATTGTCGCATCCAAGTCCTCCACTTCCACCGTCACCTGGTCTTCCCCCGGAACCCTTTGCTGTACCTCCGGCGATGCAGGTGACTCGAGAGACGAACAGCTCCAGTTTCCCGGACACCACCACTGGCTCCTCAATCTCCTCATTCCAAAGCCGACCGTGGGCCACCATCTCCTTTTCGTCCACGTATGGGAGCCTCCTGCCCATCGTCATTCGTTGATCCCCCGGGCTGGCCTTCTGGCCTGCCCGCACTGCCCACACTCTGCTGCCATATGATCATATTCACCGCAGAGGCGACACGTCCGTCGTTGACCAGCATAAGACACCATGACCCGTGTGCGGAAGTCATCAAGGTACACATACGATGGTATGGCCCGGCGTTAGGAGACATCTTAAGGGTAAACGAACCGTCTGGGAGACCAACATACGCCCCAGCCACCCGCATGGGCCCTTTTTTAGCCATGTGTATCACTCCGTATCTTCTGAAAACACTGCGGAGATCCGTTGCATCGGCCTCGAAGGGCACATTGCGCAGTTTCACCCACGTATATTGTCGAGAGACATCCACCATACGTACATGCACGTCAGGGGACACATCTACGCAGAGATCTTGGAATTGCTCAACCAGCTGCTCGTACACTGGCTCGTAGAGTAGTTTTACAAATATCCGGTAGGCGCCATTTAATGCCACACCCTACAAATCCTTGTCCGCAATACCATAAGTGTCACGGATAATCTTAGGTAGCAAAACTTGTTCATTCTCAGGCGTAATCGCCCCCCGAACAAGCTGTATACCAACGGTATTCACCCGCCTCCTCACGCTGAATACCATGACGTCACTGGATAGCTTGCTAGACTGTCAGCAGAGAGGTATGAGGCACGTCCACACTCCCTGGCAGCTAGGTCGCGAATCATATTTAGGATTGGACCTGTCAGCAGATGGGTCTATGAAAGATGAGGCGAATCAAAGAATTGATGAGGGGCTGCAAAGAGGAGAGAGTATGAGAGTATAGTTATACCAACGCTCTTATATGGGTGTGAAACATGGGTGGTGAATGTTGCAACAAGGAGAAAGCTGGAAGCAGTGGAGATATTAATGTCTGAGGGCAATGTGTGGTGTGAATATAATGCAGAGAATTCGTAGTTTGGAAATTAGGAGGAGGTGCAGGATTACGAAAGCTGTTAACCAGAGGGTTGAGAAGGGGCTGTTGAGGAGGCTCGGACATGGATGGAAATAAATGGTATAAAATACCGACACAATGGAAATATAAACACTTATGTAGTATAATGTGATACTTTATTGACAACGTTTCGCCCATGCAGTGGGCTTTATTAAGTCACAAATAGATCTGTTTGTGACTTTATAATGCCCACTGCGTGGGCAATACGTTGTCAATAAAGAATCACATTATACTGCTTAAGTGTTTATATTTCCGAGGTTCAGACATGCAGGAAGAATGGAAAATAGAATGACGGCGAGGTTGGGGTCAGCCTAGGAAAGGTTGCAGGGAGGGGGTAAAGGAAGTTTTGTGTGCGAGGGACTTTGATTTCAGAAAGCATGCGTGAGCATGTTAGATAGGAGCGAATGGAGACAAATGGATTTTAGGACCTGACGTGCTGTTGGAGTGTGAGCAGGGTAATATTTATTAAGAACATAAGAAACATAGAACATAAGAAAGAAGGAACACAGCAGCAGGCCTACTGGCCCATGCGAGGTAGGTCCAATTCTCCTACCAGCATAAGCCAATTCTTTATCCTAGTCAGGTCAGGTCAGGTCACGTTCACTTCAGGAAGGAGCACGGCATCTGACCAAGTAGCACAAGCTAGTCAGGTCAAACTCACACCCACCCACATGCACTCATGTACTTATCTAACCTATTTTTAAAACTACAAAAACGTCCTAGCTTCTATGACGGCTCTCGGGAGTTTGTTCCACTCATCCACAACTCTATTACCAAACCAGTGCTTTCCTATATCCTTCCCGAATCCGAATTTTTCTAGCTTAAAGCCATTGCTGCGAGTCCTGTCTAGGCTAGATGTTTATAGCACGGTATTTACAGGTAGTAGGTTGGTAGACAGCAAACCCCCGGGAA
>NC_069424.1:8773904-8821913 GCF_026875155.1 Cherax quadricarinatus | reverse complement strand
GACAGGCAGGGGGCTCCCATACGTGACAAAAAGGAATGGTGGCCACGTCGGCTTTGGAGTGGGGAGATTGAGGGGGCATGGTGGTGTCGAATCTGGAGCTGTCGTCTCTCGAGTCACCTGCATCGCCGGTGGTACAGCAGGCTTCCGGAAGATCGGGTGAGGGTAGAAGTGAGGACTTGGATGCGACAATAGCGTCTGTTTTTGCATACCATGTTCTCATCTACGGATGTGGTCTCCCCGGCGTGACGACGGCCAGTCCGGAGATCGTGTCTGTGGGGGTTTCGAGCAGCAGCAAAGGAGGTTGTTGGTGCTGGTGGGGCTGGCGGGGACGTGGTGACCCCTCGTCAGAAGGCAGAGACGAAGGTGGTGGTGGAGGTACATCGTGTGGACGATCCGGTCACAAACATGGAGGAGGATGCTGGGACAGGAAGAGGGCTGCAGCATTGTCGGACTCTGACGACGTCCTGACGCCGGCTCAACGAACAGGAAGAAAGCATCGGAGATGGGGAGGGTCGGTGTGCAAGTGGAGGTGAGCAGCGACAGCTGGTGGTGCCAGGTGGCACGGGTGTCGTGCGTGGAGAGCATGGCAAACGTGGCCCCCAGGGCCCAAGTGGGCATGCAAAAGTACAAGTGGGGCAGCGAGGGAGGAAACCTTAGCCAGGGTGAGGGGGGGGGCTTTGGGGCCCAGGTTAGGATGAAAGTGGCTTGATATGTGCTGTTCAATGTGTCTGCAAATTGTGGAATGTGAGTAGTGTTGGTTCTGGTTAAGGTGTTGCTGCCGCCCTGTGTGCGCCTAAGGTACGCGGGGAGGGGTTTTGGGGTGGCATGTGCTGCTGCTGTGTGAAATAAATTCTTGGACTATATGTTGTATGATAGTGGTGGGTATGTATGGTGGAGGTTTTAGGAGCATCTTATGTTCTATGTCAAGTATTGGGTATGTATTTTATACCTATGCATACACAATGTATAAAACACTGGTAGTGTTACTTGTGCAGGCCCTGCTGTTATGAGGCCTCTTGTTTGCACAAGACAGACCCTTTGTAATTACTTGGGGATATTTGTGAAATGGGTGTATATACATGTACTTATCAATGTTTACGATGTTTGTATTCTTTTTCTTTACTGTAAATTGTATTTTGGTTGTAATAGGTTTGGGTGGGACATGCAAAGGGGGGGGCATGCAAGGGGGGGGTTGAGGCTTCAAACACGTTTGTGTTGGTGATAATTTTTGGGATAGGTTCTTTCCTGTAGTAAAATATTTGGGTGTGCTACATGCCTTTTATGTTGTAGCAATGTAATGTTTGTTGTGATATATATCAAGTAATTCTGTTGAGTAGCTTCAACAGTTTGGGTTAAGTGAAAGGATGAGGGAGCGGGGAGGGGGGGGTGTACCCACACGGTGTTGTAAGTGTGGTGGTAATATTAGCTGTAGGGAGGATTGGTTAATTTATAACTTAAATGAGTTTTACATATTATATTTTTGTAATTCAATGTTTTAAATAAAAAATTAAAAAAAAAAAAAAAAAAAAAAGCTACTAGGGCAGTTCATTTAGAAGTGGCACAGGACTTGTCTGCAGAACAGTTTAAAACACTGTTTCAAAAATTTTGCAGCTGGGAGATCCTTCCGAGTTTGATGATTTGGGATAATGCCACAAATTTGTAGCAGGTGCTCAACACTTGATAGAATTAAGTATTTAATGATGTTCATCACTGTTAACCCAGCGAGGGTGTACCTGGAAATTTATTACTCCTAAGCCCTTGGCAGGGTGGGTTTGTCAAAAGACTGAAGGCATAGTGAAGAGTGGTCTCTGCAAAATACACACGGGAAGAGAATTAATTTGGGAAGAATCCTTTGCAGTTTTAGTGGGGGCAAGAATCGAATAAATAATAGGCCTCTCTCGTACATGAGTGATACACCTGATGCAGATGTATTAACACCTCACCTAATATTGGAAGGAAATTGGAAGCTGCCCCTGTCTATAGAGATAAACCCCAGAAGAAAGTGATGAAGATTACAATGAGCAGCAGTGTTGTGTAATAAATTTAAAATGTTAAATAAAGTAATTGATCATTGGTCTAAGTGTGGCATAAGAATATCTTACACTACGTGAACACTTTTATGGTGCGACAAAAGGGGAGTAAATCGACAGACCATTCAACCAGGTGACATATGTGTTTAAATTTACACTGAACAACATCGAAAATTGTGGCCTCTGGGCAAAGTATTTACATTTTAAACCCCGATGGGACAAGGTGTTTGTCAGGAATTCCAAAGTGTTGTGTCGTGGCCAGGAAAGTTTACGCACAATTAATAAATTGATTCCCTTGGGAAATTAGGTGTTCAATCAAAACGTAAATGAAAATCTGAGGGAAAGTGTCACGAGTGATATGGAATATAACGCAGACCAAGTGATGCCAGAAGATGAAATCGTAGTAAGACCTACTAGGAGAACAGCCACTCAAGCCAGAACTGGCTGGAATCGTCTCCTAAAGGGAAAGGAGTAATTTGAATCGTTTAGCAAACACTCCGGCCGGGCCCCAGTGTGGAAAATAAATGTATATATTTTCCAGAAATTCAGTATTTATATGTAAATAGATGGCCATACTGTATTTAATAATAATTATGTCATAGAAAACGGAAAGCCTGCGTTTGCCAGACGAGACTCGCCATCTTGGTTTTGAATTGTGTACAACGTTGGTGTGAAGGAAAGGAATTTTCGTGCTCTAGAGGTTGAAATTGGGCTGACACCTCTCAAATGGAGGCGAAATTGTTGACATGCATTTCCCGCATAACTTGAGAAAATCAGACGACTGGACAAGACAGCTCCAGGAACCTCAGATAAAGCTCTCTAGATTTGTGTATAATTCTGGCCAGTGTTTTCATAAATTTAGTTGGTGAGGTTTTTCTGAGTATGATACAACTTAATATCCAGTCAAATTGGTGAGTGATATTAAGATATAATTTCCTTCTGTTATGTAATGTGTTTATATGTAATAATTTTTTAATATACAGTCCCCAAATTTATATATTTACCAAATTCCCGATGTATAATTCATTTAATTAATAGGTCCAGAGCAACTTGTGGTTATGACAGTGGTAGGTATCGAAGGGGACATTTTTTGCGACCTAGGTGTCCCAAATTCCTACCTGTCTATGTAACATTGATAAATAATAATTATCTTTGTTATCATTTACTGGGTTTTGTACATAATTAGTTACATTCAGAAATTAAATGCAATTTTCCACACACACACACACACACACACACCACACACACACACACACCCCACACACACACACACACAAAACACACACAACACACACAACATATATTATATATATATATATATATATATATATATATATAATATATATATATATATTTTATATATTCATATACAATATATTTTATATATATATATATATATATATATATATAAAAATATATATATATATATAATATATAATATATATATGTATGTAATAATTTTGCATATACAATATAAATATATATATATATATAATATTATATAAAAATATATAAATACAGTATATATAATATTTTACATATTTCAGTATATATATATATATAATATATATATATATATATATATATATATATATATATATTAATATATTCCAGAGATTTGCTAGAGTATATATCATGGATTCAAAACAACATCCACACACTGTATCACTCTAAAAGCAACTTTGATATCTCTGTGAGGCTTTTGATCCAAGGAATTGAGTTTTTTCTCCCTTTTCTTGGCTCCAACGTGCCCACTCCAGGCGCTGTGCAACTTCTACGGGTTTAGCACTTCCTCTCGAATATATAATTTTAATTAATGCTTTATATATATTTTTCAATCTTAACAATGAAGTTAATTTATCCAGACAGTGAGTAAAGTTTCAAGGCAAGAGGATGAGAGGTGCGGGCTAGTATCTGTGACAGCTGGAGGTGGGCAACCGAGGCACTCGCTCCCGTCACCTCCAGAACACCTGTCGCCTTCCCACCACTGCTATACCACAAATTATCCTCTCTGTTGCGCTGTTACACGTGGCACCACGTGTTCCACCACACAATGCAACGGTGGCTGTTCACAGTACCACTAGCCGTTCAAAATATCACTGTGGCCGTACACAGTGCCACTGTGGTTCGTCACAGTGCCATGGTGGCCGCCCAGTAGTCTAAACATTGTAAAGGTACACAGTCTCCAGGAGAAGGGTCCTAACATGCTATTAAGTGACTTAGTTACAGGATTTATGAGCTACTTACCAGAACAATGGATTCAATCATATTGGTAAATGGAAACTGTCATTACAGTAATGACGGTAATATTGTTAAACTTGAACATATACAATATAACGCAGAAATTCTACTGTTAACAGGGTTCTGGATACCTTTTTTTCATAATTCGAAATGTAGATGAAGTATTCAGTTTCCGATCTTCTTTTCAAAAACTTGTGCTGTTTGGGAATTTAATCCCAATATACGGTAATAAGCTAAGTATTGCTATTTTAAAATATATCTTGTTATCGGACACACCATTAATGCTTGCTAGTCTTGTTGGATAGTCTTTGAACTAGTTGTTACTGATGATGTGCGTGTGATCATACAGTTACGTCAAGCATCTTTGCGTCTGGCCAGTAACTGGATGGATGGCCACAAGGCAATAACCTCGGGAAGTGAAGTGGCTCCGGTACGTACTTCTATCAGTCTGAAGAATTTAGACACTTATGCAACACATGGGAATCTTTATTGAAGAAACGTTTCGCCACACAGTGGCTTCATCAGTCCAATACAAAGTAGAAATGAGTAAGGAGATGAGAAGTTCGAGGTAATCAGTCCCTCAACCTGGAAACGATGTGTTCAGTCCATCACTCTTGTAGGAAGTGCAGCATAGGGCCAGAGAGGTGGCTTATATACTGCGGTGAGATGAGTTGAAGCAGGAGGAGGGGGGATCACAGTGGGACCTCCCCACAAGTGTAAGTAGTCGTCGTCCAAAGGTTGGGCAAGCGTTGAAGTCTTTGTACCAAGATCCCATGATGTTGCAGTGTCTGACAGATGTGATGAATGGCTTAGAAAACCGACAAGTTGAAGAATTTAGACACTTATGCAACACATGGGAATCTTTATTGAAGAAACGTTTCGCCACACAGTGGCTTCATCAGTCCAATAAAAATACAAAGACTTCAACGCTTGCCCAACCTTTGGACGACGACCTACTTACACTAGTGGCAGGTCCCACTGTGATCCCGCCTCCTCCTGCTTCAACTCATCTCACCGCAGTATATAAGCCACCTCTCTGGCCCTATGCTGCACTTCCTACAAGAGTGATGGACTGAACACATCGTTTCCAGGTTGAGGGACTAATTACCCGAATTTCTCCTCTCCTTACCCATTTCTACTTCGAATGGACTGGAATGACCACTGTGTGGCGAAACGTTTCTTCAATAAAGTTTCCCCATGTGTTGCATAAGTGTCTAAATTCTTCAACTTGTCGGTTTTCAAAACCATTCATCACTTCTATCAGTCTACATATTAGAACTAACCTTGTAACATCTGTAAACATCCTACGGCAGGACCCCTCTCCTCAGAAACTGCTTAGCCAACCAACTCCGGGCTAGCAACTAGTCTCCATCGAACGCCCTGCAACTACCACAAGCAGCAGCAGCCTTACGTTCCCCTTTTCTTGCGCAAAAAGGCAATTGCAAAAAGTATGCATCCTTCCAACTCAGTGTATGCGGGTTTATACAGCTGGTATAACTGCGTGCAACTGGGGGGCAGGAATATACCTATCTTTCGAATCTAACGTATTCAGGCCCCTCCACGGGAGGCTCCTTGATGCGGTGAGGGTTCTTGATCTAGGGAATTGGATGTTCTCCAGTTCCCTGAATTAAACCTGAATGCCTTCCACACCCCCCCAGGCGCTGTATAATCCTATGGGTTTTAGCGCTTCCGCCTTGATTATAATAATAATAATAACGTATTCAGGATTAACACAACATACACACACACTTATTTAAATTGTGCCAAAGTGGGTTAGGCCACTTACCTTTAATACCCCCACCTCCCCCTCCATCCTCCCAACCCTTTTCCCATATTTCCATCCTTAACCCATTTCCCTTCTTTCTTCCCCATCTTAAACCCAAAACTCTGGTCAGGAACCTAGTACCCCCAGTAAGTGAAAATAATTCCCACTCCTCGGTAAGAAACTAATTCCCACTCCTAGGTAAGAGAACTAATTCCCACTCCTCGGTAAGAGAACTAATTCCCACTCCTTGGTAATTGAACCAATTCCCACTCCTTGGTAAGTGAACTAATTCTCACTCGATAAGTGAGCTAATTCCCACTCCTCGGTAAGTGAACTAATTCCCACTCCTTGGTAAGTGAACTAATTCTCACTCCCTGGGTAAGTGAACTAATTCCCACTCCTGGGTAATGAACTAATTCCCACTCCTTGCATGCCAGCAGCCGCCGGAACAACAGGACAGCCGTCCGGCAAGCGACGACAGGCAACGAGACAGACAACCCAGCAGAGAGCAGCAGCCCCGGAACAGAGTGAGCTTCGACCTTGGTCCAAGGGTCCGGGAGCTAATACAAGCTCTAACAGAGAAACCACCCGCAACTGCGGGACCAGGAGCTAGAGCTCCCGCCGCAGCCCCTAACCCTGTCCAGCCTTTTTTTCAGAATCCCAGACGATCCCGAGAACGAGGCCCGCGAGGCGGGGGCCAGGACAGACGGGGGAGTGGAGATTACCCGACCAGGAACCAGGGACAGCAGGACGAACCCCTGAGAGCCGGCCCCCCCGCCCCTACCAGCAGCGAGAGAGGGACAGGGACTACCAACAGCAGAGGAACCAGACGAACAACTACAGAGGAAGGAGCCAAGAATGGAGGGGCGACGGGGTCAGGGACAGGCAACAGACAGGAATTCCGGCAACCCAGGGACAGGGACAGGAGACCTCGGGGACGACGAGACCGGAGGCAAGACAGAGCCCCAACCAACGGTATACAGGTACCTCTTCCCCCCCCCTTCCCCCCAGGTACGCCCACAGGAACCCGCCACCCAGGACCAAGGAGGCGGGAATCGCCCCCGCACCCCGACCAGGCAGCCGGACAATCGAGAGGAGATTGGTACACAACAACGAGCACAACTAGGGAGGGCGGAGGCCAAACTAACGAGAAGAATTGGAAATCTCTGAGGTGCCCCTCACACCACTAGAAATTAAAGGGTTTTTAGGGAAAGGGTTGTCTTTTGTTCCAGGCCCACCGAGTACGAGAGTCTCCCTGTCCAACATAAAATGAAACCTGGGATAGGATCGAAAAAGGCAATCATGAGGAAGATGGATGAGGCAAAGGACAAAAGGATGGGAACCAGCAGCCGAGGCCATGCAGACCCCCACCGTCAACCCTGGGAATCCTACCTCCTACCAATTTTCGACAACCCCAGCCTACGAGGAAGAGACCGGCATTTAAGAAGCAGGGTTCAAGGCCAGAAGAGGAGGCAAGAGCCACACCTTTCTTCCTAAGAATAACCTTAAAAGGGAGAACGAGGAGCATTGAAAGGTTTGACCCATAACCCTAAATTGTTGCCAACAAGGCAGACAAGAGTCCTTCGATTGTTTATTATGTCCACAGAAAAATACAGAGCCGCGGGGATGAAGCACCTGAAGGACAGAGGACCTAGAGCTTTAACAGAGGGCAGCCGCCCTGGAGCAAGCTCAAGACAAGGGATAAGAAACTAATCCTGGGCCTGTAAAAGAAACGAGGCAAAAGCAGGAACAATGACAGTAGCCCTGAGAGACTTCCTTTCTGAGCACAAGAGTAGGGTACCCAGTTTTCTATTTTTTGCCCAAAACGCACAAGGACCTGGACCCGACTACAGGTACGTGGAAAACGAGACCTGTGGTGTCAGGTTGTGCAGCATCCACCAGGCCAGTAGATAAATTCCTGACAGCCTTGTTGATGCCCTTAGTGGAGTTACTCCCGAATAGGATTAAGGACACCACCCACTTCCTACAGAAAATGGAAGCCTTGAAGGACGAACTGCAAGAAATCCCGGAGGACTACAGGTTAGTATCCTTTGATATTGAGTCCTTGTACCCCTCTATCCCGCAGAAAGAAGCAGCAGCTAGAGTGAGTTCCTTCTATGGGGACAGGCTACCGGATATCAAGGACGTACTAAGGACCAGGGGAATAAGGACGCCACCATCCCAGACCCTCGTCAGGAGAGCAATCCTGCATGTGATGCAGGACACTCTCCTGGAGTTTGACGGCATAACCTACAGACAGAAGACGGGAACAGCGATAGGAGCGTCAGTAAGCGTGGCAATTGCAGAATTATTCGTCTACCTGACGGTGGAAGTGAGATTGAAAAGAGCAAACCTTAATCTCCTTGTCTTTTGCAGATATATTGATGACATCTTCTGCATTATCCCAGGAGGTGAACCTGAAGTGCAGCGGACACTGGCATGGCTGAATGGTGTCAACAGAGCCTTGAGATTCACTTTCGAAATGGAGGAGAAGGAGCTCCCCTTCCTGGATACAAAAGTCTACCTGGACGCAAAACGTGGTCTCCAGTCGAAGACATACTACAAGCCATCTAACACCCACCAGTTCCTCCTATGGACCTCAGCACACCCAGCCTCCCTCAGGAGGTCCCTGCCGTACTCCATGGCGTTGCGGATCAAGAGGATTTGCAGCGAGGCAACCGAATGTGAGCAGGCAACGGTGGAAATGTTGAATTTCTTCAGGTCTAGAGGATACCCGGAGGGTCCTGCGGGAGGCAAAGCAGAAGGTGGACAGCCTGGAGAGCCCCAAGCCTCCGGTGGTGAGGCAGAATCGGCCCCAGAAGGATGACCTACCATGAAGTTCGAACCCAGGGGTGGCCAGACCATTTAAAACGCACTTGAAGGTCTTTGGGCTTTGGGTGAGAAACGATGGGGAAGCCCCCATGGTTTTAAGCACTTCCCCCCCAGCAACCACTAGTACGTGGATAAGTTCGACTCAATTTAAAGGGTCTACTGGTGAAACAGATTCCCCAAGAAAAGTAACTTTGTGGAGTGAGCCCCTTACGGTTTTTGCCCCCCTGAAGGTGGACCCTGGGGGGCAAAAGGGGAGGGCACCGCCCCCCTTGAGCCCCAGACGAGCCAGGGTGGGGGGTCTCATGTTGTATTTACTGCCGCACAACGAAAACCCTGTGAAAAAAAAAAAAAAAAAAAAGTGAAAATTCGCACTCCCGGTAAGTGAACTAATTCCCACTCCTTGGTAAGTGAACTAATTCATACCCCGGAAGGAATAATTCCCACTCCTTGGTAAGTGAAATAATTTATAACCCCCGGTAAGTGAACTAATTCCCCCCTTGGAAAATGAACTAATTCAACTCCTGGGGAAGGGAAAAATTCCCACCGGGAAAGGAACTAAATTTTCCCCCCCTCGGGAAGTGAATAATTCCCCCCTCCCGGGAAGTGAACTAATTCCCACCCTTGGGAAGTGAACTAATTCATACCCTCGTTTTAACTAATTCCCACTCGTTTAAATGAACTAAATTCCCCCTCCCGGTAAGTGAACTATTTCCCCCCCTCGGTAAGTGAACAAAATTCCCACTATCGGTAAGTGAACAATTTAACTCCTTGGTAAGTGAAAAATTCCCACTCCTCGGTAAGTGAACTAATTCAACTCCTTGGTAAGTGAACTAATTCCACTCCTTGGTAAGTGAACTAATTCATCACTCCTCGGTAAGTGAACTAATTCTACTCACTCGATAAGTGAACTAATTCCCACCCCCGATAAGTGAACTAATTCCCACTCCTCGGTAAGTGAACTAATTCCCACTCCTCGGTAAGTGAACTAATTCCCACTCCTCGGTAAGTGAACTAATTCCCACTCCTCGGTAAATGAACTAATTCATACTCCTTGGTAAGTGAACTAATTCCCACTCCTCGATAAGTGAACTAATTCCCACTCCTCGGTAAGTGAACTAATTCCCACTCCTCGGTAAGTGAACTAATTCCCACTCCTCGGTAAGTGAACTAATTCCCACTCCTTGGTAAGTGAACTAATTCATACTCCTCGGTAAGTGAACTAATTCCCACTCGATAAGTGAATTAATTCATACTCCTCGGTAAGTGAACTAATTCCCACTCCTCGGTAAGTGAACTAATTCCCACTCGGTAAGTGAACTAATTCCCACTCCTTGGTAAGTGAACTAATTCATACTCCTCTGTAAGTGAACTAATTCCCACTCGATAAGTGAATTAATTCATACTCCTCGGTAAGTGAACTAATTCATACTCCTTGGTAAGTGAACTAATTCCCACTCCTCGATAAGTGAACTAATTCCCACTCCTCGGTAAGTGAACTAATTCCCACTCTTCGGTAAGTGAACTAATTCCCACTCCTTGGTAAGTGAACTAATTCATACTCCTCGGTAAGTGAACTAATTCCCACTCCTCGATAAGTAAACTAATTCCCACTCCTCGGTAAGTGAACTAATTCCCACTCCTTGGTAAGTGAACTAATTCATACTCCTCGGTAAGTGAACTAATTCCCACTCGATAAGTGAATTAATTCATACACCTCGGTAAGTGAACTAATTCCCACTCCTCGGTAAGTGAACTAATTCCCACTCCTCGGTAAGTGAACTAATTCCTACTCCTTGGTAAGTGAACTAATTCCCACTCCTCGGTAAGTGAACTAATTCCCACTCCTCGGTAAGTGAACTAATTCCCACTCCTTGGTAAGTGAACTAGTTCATACTCCTCGGTAAGTGAACTAATTCCCACTCGATAAGTGAATTAATTCATACTCCTCGGTAAGTGAACTAATTCCCACTCCTCGGTAAGTGAACTATTTCCCACTCCTCGATAAGTAAACTAATTCCTACTCCTCGCGATGTAGATTGAGTTTAAAAATTTATATTATCTATTTGCACTTTTTCTAGATAAAACTTAGGATGTGCACCTCTTCTAGGGGGGCTCCTTGGCATGGTGAAGAGGCTCTTGGTCTGAGGAATTAGACCTGTCGGTCTTCTTCCTCAGACTGAACCTAATTACCCCCCATTCTCCCCTCCCCTATCCCATCCTCCCCATCCTCCCCTTTTTCCATTCCTCCTCCTCCTCCCCACCCCTCCCTTTTGCCCTTCCTCTTTTTGGCCTTTGGGATTTCTCCCACAGGCGCGCTAGTTCCTAGGTAGGGGAAAGGACACCGGGGTCCATCCCATTCCATTGAGGTTCTTGGCGGTGGTGTAGTTTGCCGTGGAATCTGGATCGCCTGGGGATGTCCCGATCCCTCTCCGGTATCCCGGAGTAGCTTTGGGTGTCTTTCGGGCGACGGGTGTATCTCTGGAAGCCACCTTTCGGATTCCGGGGGTGGTGGCTGAAGGAGGTATGCTTTGTGGCGGATATCCAGCCGCCCTCTCTTTTGTCCACCGAGGCAGCTCGGCAGATGTGAGGTTGCTATCCCGGATTGCTGGTTTACTGGCATGAAGGGTAGGGTATGGCACGGGTTCCATGCTGCATCTGCGCTACTATTCCTCCCTGCTCCCCCCTTTTTTTTATTCTTTTCTTATTTTTATTTTCTTTTCTTCTTTCTTTTGTTTTTCTTAAAAACAAAAAGCAAAGGAGTAACCTAACCATGGAGAACCCAATCCATGAACCCACTACCCCGGGCCCCTTCTTGATTACCGCACCCCATTCTGACCCTGCCTTGTGTTTAGACCACTCTTCGGACACTCCTGATGCCCCTGTACCTCTTGCTGGTGCTGTTTCCTCACCCGCTTCAGGTACCGGGGCTTCGACTGACTCCTTCGATTTGTCTGAACTCTGCTCTCCTTTGACTATGCTTCCGGCTTCTCCCTCTACGGTACGGCAATTTTCGAATCGCCCGCCCATTTCACGCCGGACCAACTCCGGTCCTACTCCTAAACGCCAACGTCAATCTCCTGATGATGCTCCTTCGTTACCTCCCATTCTACTCGGAAAAGACCGACACATCAAGCACTCCCTCTCCACGCTCAGTTTTGGACCACACAATGGACTAAATTCTTTACTTTAAGACTGAATTCTTCTTCTGCCTACCTTTTTGAACCATAGTATTGGCAAAGCGCTCCTGCGTCATGTTGGTAGAGATATTTCATTTCATGCTCTCAAGAGCGGTACGCGCATCGTCACTGTCCAGAATGCTACCCAAGCTCATGATCTTTCTCTCCTTTCGAATATCGATACTACTCCTATCACTATTGAAAAACATCTTTCTCTCAATTCTTGTAGTGGTACTGTCATTCTGCCCTATACCATAGTCCAACAGAATTTCCAGTCATGTGGCAATGACATTCTTGAACAGCTGGAACTCCAGGATCTCCCAATCCTCAAAGTAGACACTTATGTCCTTACTGCCCGGGGGCGGAGACGTTACCCTTGCAATGTGGCTCGTTTAACTTTTGACAGCTGAGAACTCCCATCCTCTGTATATGTCGCGGGACATCGGTTACAAGTTCGAAAGGTGATACCTACACTGCAACAATGTAGAAATTGCTGGCGTTTTGGTCACCCAGCCAAATATTGCAGATCTATGGCCGAATGCCCAGTCTGTGGTGCAGATGACCATTCTAATACATCTTGCAGTCAACCTCCATCTTGCCTTAATTGTAATGAAGCTCACCCTTCGTACTCCCACCGTTGCCAGGTCTACTTAAATGAACGTGAAATCCATTGCCTCAAAGAGGCAGAAGGTCTCCCTTATGCTATGGCAGTTACTCATCTCCGCCTCCAAGGGAGACTACCCTGTGTTTCTTATTCTCGTGTTTCCAAACATCCCCCCCACTTCTGGGGTCCCATCTTCTGCAGCCTCCTCTGTTGTTACCCCTCCCATAGCCATTCCGGCATCTAATCCTTTTGTTGTCCTTGGCTCTGATGTCCCGACTACAACTCAGTCTGTTCTCACATCTTCGCGTCCTTCCTCACAAGCCCCAGTATCGACAAGACCTCGTACGACACCTAATACCAATCGCCCCTCTACTTCTCAGAAGTCCAAAAAATCCACATTGCTCAAATCTTCTTTGCCCTTCCTTCCTTCTTCGACCTCCACACTTTACTTTCCAGTCTCTGTACCTAGTTCTTCCCCTCTCTCTGGCTCTATTACAAGTGTGGAGATTCACCCTCTCCTCGTACTATGCCTTCCACCCCGTCCCCTCCCAAGTTTCTCCCTCTTCTGCCACCTCCCAGGTTTCTGCCTCTTCTGTCCCCCCCACACTTCATCTCCAGTCCCTTACACTCTTCCCTCCCCCTCTACTTTGGTACAGTCCATTACTGTCCCAATCTTTACTCACCCTCCTCCTTCTATCTCCAATATGGTCTCCCATACATCTTTGAATTCAGAAACACTTGAAGCCATTTCAGAATATATTGCAGAGACTAAACCTTCAATGGACACTGATTCACTTCCTGTTCCTTCTCTTCCCTCTGCTCCATCTTCACAACCCCATTCTTCGCAACGCTCCGTTCCTTCGCTGCTTGAACATCTTCCAATGCCACCACACGTTGACTTTTCTAACCCCTCTAGTCCGTAGGTGCCTTTACCTACAGATTCCTGGTATTTTCTTCATCGCCAATCATAGCCTATTTACAGTGGAATATCCACGGCCTCAGGGGTAATCGGGGTGAGCTTCAGTTGTTGCTTTCCAGGTTTTCCCCTGTTGGTGCTTGCTTACAAGAACCAAAATTACACTCGGCTGTTTTCCAACCTATTTCAGGCTATAATTTATTGTATTCTTCGGATCCTTTCTCAGATGGGACCTTTAATGAAAGTGACCTTGTTCTATGCAATGATATTCTGTACTGTCAACTATTTGTCCATACCTCGCTACATTACACTGCAGCCCGTATCCACTTGAATAAGTGGTTTACAATATGTTCTTTATATCTCCTTCTCGAGCATTTTCTATCCCAGACTTTGCCTTTCTTGTTTCATCCTTACCACCACCACTTCTGTTACTTGGTGATTTTAATGCCCACCATTTCCTCTGGGGGGGGGTCTCATTGTGACTCACGTGGCATCCAGTTGGAGGCTTTTCTCGCCTCTCACCCCCTCCATGTTTTAAATACGGGTACTCCCACCCATTTTGATCCTCGTACTCATACTCTTTCTTGCATCAATCTATCAGTCTGCTCTTCCTCCACTGCACTAGACTTCACCTGGTCTGTTCTACCGGACTTACATGACAGCGATCATTTTCCAATCATTCTTACTTCTCCCTTTCCTATTCACCACCTTTCCGTAGCCCTCGCTGGCAATTTGATCGGGCAAATTGGGGTCTTTACTCACACCTCACTGCTTTTAGTGAGGTTCCTTCTTCATCCTCCATTGATGAGCTCCTACACATCTTCTCGACGTCAGTTTATACTGCAGCTTCTCATTCTATACCCCAAACCTCAGGCAGGCATTCTCAGAAGTGCGTGCCTTGGTGGTCTCCTGCTTGTGCTCGTGCAGTACGTTTGAAACGCGCTGCATGGGGCAGGTTCCGGTACAATAGAACCACTGAGAGACTTCTTGATTTTAAGCAGAAGCGTGCGATCGCTCGCCGTGTCATCCGTGAAGCTAAACGCACTTGTTGGTGAGACTATGTTTCCACCATCACCTCTGCTTCTTCTATGAGTGCAGTCTGGAAAAAAGTGAGGAAATTGAGTGGTAAATACTCTCCTGACCCGGCTCCTGTTCTACGGGTCGCTGGTGTTGATGTAGCAAACCCTCTCGACGTTGCCATTGAACTTGGCACACATCTGGTCCGTATTTCCCGAGGGCTCCATCTATGCCCCTCGTTTCTTTCCTCAAAGTCTGCCAGAGAGTACCTTTGGACTTTTCTTCTCTCAGAGAAGAACAGTATAATGTGCCTTTTACACTTCAAGAACTAGAGGCAATGCTCTCAGCTTGCCGATCATCGGCAGCTGGGCCTGACGACATTCATATTCGTATGTTACAACATTTACATCGGTCAGCCCTTGTAGTCCTCTTACACCTCTTCAATCTTATTTGGGCACAAGGAGTTCTTCCCCAGCTGTGGAACTCTGCCATTGTTCTCCCTTTCCGCAAACCAGGTACTACAGGACATGAGGCCTCCCACTATCTTCCCATCGCTCTTACTAGTGCAGTTTGCAAAGTGATGGAACGTCTCGTAAATCGACGTTTAATGTGGTATTTAGAGACACACAACAGTCTCTCCGCTAGTCAATATGGCTTTCGTAAGGGTCGTTCTACCATAGACCCCTTACTACGGTTGGATGCGTGTGTTCGTAATGTCTTTGCGAATAATCACTCAGTTATTGCCATATTTTTTGACCTTGAGAAGGCATATGACACAACTTGGAGGTATAATATTTTGGCCCAGGCCCATTCCTTAGGCCTCCGAGGCAATCTACCATGCTTCCTTAAGAACTTTTCAACTGACAGACATTTCCGTGTTCGAGTCAATAATGTTCTTTCCCCGGACTTCGTCCAAGCTGAAGGTGTCCCTCAGGGATGTGTTCTAAGCACAACACTTTTTCTCCTTGCTATAAATGATTTGGCCTCTGTTCTTCCACCCAATATTTGGTCATCACTCTATGTTGATGACTTTGCTATTGCTTGTGCAGGCACTGACTGTCATCTTATTGCAGTTTCTCTCCAGCATGCGGTCGACCGTGTTTCCACTTGGCCCACCACGCATGGGTTTAAATTTTCAAGTACCAAAACTCACCAAATTACTTTCACTAGACGCTCTGTTATCTCCGATCATCCTTTGTATCTCTATGGCTCCCGTATCCCCGAACATGATACAGTCAGGTTTCTAGGCCTTCTCTTTGACTGTAAGTTATCCTGGAAACCTCACATTACCTCTCTGAAGGCAACTTGTCACAGCCGGCTAAACCTTCTTAAAACCCTTGCTCATCTTTCCTGGGGAGCTGATCGTCGAACTCTGCTTCGCCTACATTCAGCCCTCGTTTTATCGAAACTCGATATGGTGACCAGATTTATTCTGCAGCCTCTCCTGCTACTGTCTCTAGCCTTAACTCTATCCATCACCAAGGATTACGTTTGTGCCTTGGTGCTTTTCGCTCTTCCCCTGTTGAGAGCCTTTATGCAGAAGCGAATGTTCCATCCTTGTCTGATCGCCGTGATGCCCATTGCCTTCGCTACTATGTACGCTCTCACGATCTACACAATCCTTCCATTTATAGAATGGTCACCGATATTAGTAGACATTCTTTATTCGTTCACCGCCCCTGTTTGCTCCGTCCCTTTTCTCTTCACCTACATTCACTCTTGTCTTCCCTTCAGTTACCACCTTTATATGTTCATGTAGCATCTCACTTTTCCCTACCCCCTGGGAAGTTCCAGCTGTTCGGGTCTGTTCTTTCTCACTCCCTTGCTCGAAAGCTCAACTGCCTACGGTGGCTTCCCGCTCTCTTTTTCTTGATCACTTCCACTCCCATTCTCATGCCACCGCTGTGTACACAGATGGCTCTAAGTCTTCAGACGGCGTCAGATTCGCAGCAGTGTTTCCGGACAGCGTCGTGCGGGGGCATTTACTATCTTCGGCTAGCATTTTTACTGCTGAACTGTATGCCATTCTTGCAGCACTTATTCGTATCGCATCTATGCCTGTGTCATCATTTGTGGTAGTCTCAGACTCCCTTAGTGCTCTACAGGCTATACAAAAATTTGATACATCTCACCCCCTAGTTCTCCGTATCCAACTTTGGCTACGCCGTATCTCTATGAAGCATAAACATATTATTTTTTGTTGGGTCCCTGGTCATGTCAACGTACAGGGCAATGAACAGGCAGACACTGCTGCGCGGTCAGCAGTACATGACCTACCAATTTCCTATAGAGGTGTTCCATTTCTGGACTATTTTGCTACAATAGCTGCCCACCTTCACGCCCGTTGGCAACAACGTTGGTCAACTCTGCTTGGTAACACACTTCATTCTATTAAACCGAGCATAGGTTACTGGCCGTCTTCTTGTCATCAGTGCCGTGGTTGGGAGACCACTCTCTCCCATCTTCGCATTGGCCACACTCGTCTTACTCACGGGTATCTCATGGAGAGGCACCCTGCACCTCTCTGTGAGCAGTGTCAAGTTCCAGTATCGATTAGCCACATTCTGTTAGACTGCCCTCTCTATCAACGAGCACGCAGAATTTACCTTCAACGCCATCTTTGTTCTACTACTCTCTACCTTCCCTTCTTGCTGATGGACCCTCCTTTAATCCTGACTCTCTGATTGACTTCTTGACAACGACTGATTTACTCCACAAACTCTGATGATGATACCTTACGCACTCCCCTCAGCCCTTTCTAGCTCAGTCTCTTGCTGCCCTTTACCCTTTCACCATCCACTGCTCCGCTGTTATCCGTAACCTATTACTCATCCACCTCCCTTTTGCCACCTGATGCCCTCGCTTCCTTCCTGCCCTGCAGCGCTGTATAGCCCTTGTGGCTTAGCGCTTCTTTTTTATTATAATAATAATAATAATAATGAGGATGTGCAGTGAAGTGAATGTTTAATTTAGTTATTATAGATTCTCTTTAATTTACATAATTGAAGGCATAAATATTTTAAATTTGCATAAATATATTAAATTCATTTACATAAATGTATTCACTTTTTACAATTATATTAAGCAATTGTGTTGTTTCCTGAAACCTACGGGTAAAAAGCTCTGTTCCACAAGGCACAGTACTCGCTCCCATCTTGTTCCTCATCCTCATATCCGACATAGACAAGGATGTCAGCCACAGCACCGTGTCTTCCTTTGCAGATGACACCCGAATCTGCATGACAGTGTCTTCCATTGCAGACACTGCAAAGCTCCAGGCAGACATCAACCAAATCTTTCAGTGGGCTGCAGAAAACAATATGAAGTTCAACGATGAGAAATTTCAATTACTCAGATATGGTAAACATGAGGAAATTAAATCTTCATCAGAGTACAAAACAAATTCTGGCCACAAAATAGAGCGAAACACCAACGTCAAAGACCTGGGAGTGATCATGTCGGAGGATCTCACCTTCAAGGACCATAACATTGTATCAATCGCATCGGCTAGAAAAATGACAGGATGGATAATGAGAACCTTCAAAAACTAGGGAGGCCAAGCCCATGATGACACTCTTCAGGTCACTTGTTCTATCTAGGCTGGAATATTGCTGCACACTAACAGCACCTTTCAAGGCAGGTGAAATTGCCGACCTAGAAAATGTACAGAGAACTTTCACGGCGCGCATAACGGAGATAAAACACCTCAATTATTGGGAGCGCTTGAGGTTCCTAAACCTGTATTCCCTGGAATGCAGGAGGGAGAGATACATGATTATATACACCTGGAAAATCCTAGAGGGACTAGTACCGAACTTGCACACGAAAATCACTCACTACGAAAGCAAAAGGCTTGGCAGACGATGCACCATCCCCCCAATGAAAAGCAGGGGTGTCACTAGCACGTTAAGAGACCATACAATAAGTGTCAGGGGCCCGAGACTGTTCAACTGCCTCCCAGCACACAAGGGGGATTACCAACAGACCCCTGGCAGTCTTCAAGCTGGCACTGGACAAGCACCTAAAGTCAGTTCCTGATCAGCTGGGCTGTGGCTCGTACGTTGGTTTGCGTGCAGCCAGCAGCAACAGCCTGGTTGATCAGGCTCTGATCCACCAGGAGGCCTGGTCACAGACCGGGCCGCGGGGGCGTTGACCCCCGGAACTCTCTCCAGGTAAACTCCAGGTATAAATATCAATTTTTATCAACGTGGACCTAAAGTTCCAGTGGCGGGGTTGTCATATGAACAAAACCCGAGTCAGGAAACAATTGTCCTGTTTTATAACGAATCTTAACTACCCTAACCTCCTGTTTCCTGAAGAATCTTACCTAACATATAATAATATTAAATTTACGTAAATATATTGGATGAGATGCATATCAGCTCTAAAGGACTTCTGGAAAACGCTCAGTGATAGACTTTAGACATACCATGACTCGTAGACTAACTTCCGTGATGATACTATTAGACGTCTTCAAAATCCTCTAAATTTCTTCCAAGTTTAGTTAGGTGTCCCGCGAGAGCAGCTATTTAATTGTGCACCCGCAGCTCATCCTGCGGGTAGTAGCGCAGGGAAACAGGATCACAGAAGTCACAATGGGTCTTTGTTAGACTCTACTGAGCATTGTTACATTAGAAAGGAATATTAGTCATTTCGTATTTTACAATTACTTCATATAGTTGTTGTACACAGTACAGTAAGGAATACAGTCTCAAAAATTTGTTTTCTTATTGCCGTTAAATAAACAACAAAAACATTGGTTATATTCTACTTACAATTAGGTCACACTACACATACATGTACAAGCATATATATACACACCCCTTTGGGTTTTCTTCTATTTTCTTTCTAGTTCTTGTTCTTGTTTATTTGCTCTTACCTCAAGGAGGCCTGGTCACAGACCGGGCCGCGGGGGCGTTGACCCCCGGAACTCTCTCCAGGTAAACTCCAGGTAATAGCTGGACTGCAGTCTCTATGAAGACAGTCTGTTCATCATCTAGTCTAGTGATTCTAGTCGATGCAAAAAGTGGATACATCCTCAAGATTTCAGATCTTATTAACCACTAGTGAGGTGTTTTGACATATCCTGTAAGGTTTGCATGGAGGTATCTCTGGAAGATTGGATGTTTAGACACTAATACAATAATGTTCCAGGTGTATAACCCTCTCTCTGTTCACACACTTCATATTTTATGTTATTGACATCTCCATACAAACCGTACTGTCAGAGATACTTATAGCCTGGCCTTAGTCTAGCAATAACAACATCTTGGTGCCACATGGCCTGGTGGCGAAATCTCTCACTTCACACGGTGAAAGTCTGGGTTCGATTCCCGGCGAAGGAGCGGAAACATTGGACATGTTTCCATACACCGGTTGTCTCTGTTCACCCATCAGTGTTAGTGGACTGGTGTGGGTCGCATCCTGGAATAAAACTGACCTAATTTGCCCGAAATGCTCTGCATAACAAGCGGCTTTCTATGTAGTAGTACAGTCATTGATGTCAGCTATGGTCTGTATACCTTGTACATGTGGTAAATAAAGATTTTACTATTATTACTTTCCTTGTTACTGTCTCCATAAATATGTTAGACTTTACTTATTTCTTTATGATGTATAATGGATCTGCTAGTTTTTATCTGCACTCTTCTACTTTCCTCAAGCTCGTTTACTAGTTTATTTCTGATAATGTTTCGTAAACTTCTGTTTGAAAAACCAAATTTATAATCAACATTATCTTTATTTAATGCTTGTTTAATATTCATTAGCTTTATCATGCTCCTGGACGCCTATGTGAGAGAGAATCCACAAAAATTAAACTATGATCCCTTAATAAATTGTGGTATGCTTGTGTCAGGAGCCAGACACAAGTATAGTAGGATTGTGGACAGTGAAGTCAGAGTGTACTTGCTGTGGACTCCATCTCATTCATCTTCAGATGCATACCTGGAGGTTATTATTCCGGGATCAACACCCCCGCGGCCCTGCCCATGACCAGGCCTCCCGGTGGATCAGGGCCTGATCAGCCAGGCTGTTACTGCTGGCCGCACGCAGTCCAACGTACGAGCCATAGCCCGGCTGATCCGGCACTGACTTTAAGTATCTGTCCAGCTCTCTCTTGAAGGCAGCCAGGGGCTTATTGGCAATTCCCCTAATGCTTGATGGGAGGCTGTTGAGCAGTCTTGGGGCCCGGACACTTATGGTGTTTTTCCTTAGTGTACCAATGGCGCCCCTACTTTTAATTGGGGGCATTTTGCATCGCCTGCCCAGTCTTTTACTTTCGTAGGGAGTGATTTCTGTGTGCAGATTTGGGACCATTCCTTCCAAGATTTTCCAAGTGTAGATTATGATATATCTATCTCTCCTGTGTTCCAACGAGTACAAGTCAAGTGCTTCCAAGCGTTCCCAGTAGTTAAGGTGCTTGACAGAACTTATACGTGCAGTAAAGGATCTCTGTACACTCTCTAGATCTGCGATTTCACCTGCTTTGTATGGAGATGTTAATGTACAGCAGTATTCCAACCTAGAGAGAACAAGTGATTTGAAAAGGATCATCACTGGCTTGGCATCTCTCGTTCTGAACGTTCTCATTATCCATCCTATCATTTTCTTTGCACTTGCGATCGTGGCACTGTTGTGATCCTTGAAAGTGAGATCCTCAGACATTACTACTCCCAGGTCCCTTACATTATTTTTCCGCTCTATTGTATGGCCGGAGTCAGTAGTATACTCTGTTCTAGTTATTATCTCCTCCAGTTTTCCATAACAGAGTAGTTGGAATTTGTCCTCATTGAACATCATATTGTTTGCCGTTGCCCACTGGAAATCAGTCGCGACAGGGAGTGTGGACGTGCCTCATACCTCTCTGCTGACAGTCTAGCAAGCTATCCAGTGACGTCATGGTATTCAGCGTGAGGCGGCGGGTGAATACCATTGGTATACAGCTTGTTCGGGGGCGATTACGCCTGAGAATGAACAAGTTTTGCTACCCAAGATAATCCATGACACTTATGGTATTGCGGACAAGGATTTGTACGGTGTGGCATTAAATGGCGCCTACCGAATTTTTGTGAAACTACTCTACGAGCCAGTGTACGAGAAGCTGGTTGAGCAATTCCAAGATCTCTGCGTAGATGTGTCCCCTGAAGTGCATGTGCATATGGTGGATGTTTCTCGACAATATACGTGGGTGAAACTGCGCAATGTGCCCTTCGAGGCCGATGCAACGGATCTCCACAGTGTTTTCAGAAGATACGGAGTGGTACACATGGCTAAACGAGGCAATAGGGTGGCTGGGGCATATGCTGGTCTCCCAGACGGTTCATTTACCCTTAAGATGTCTCTACGCCAGGCCATGCCATCGTATGTGTACCTTGATGCCTTCTGAATACAGGTCATGGTGTCGTATGCTGGTCAACGACGGATGTGTCGCCTCTGTGGTGACTATGATCATATGGCTGCAGAGTGTGGGCAGCGAGGGCAGGCCAGAAGGCCGGCCGGTGGATCAACGAATGACGATAGGCAGGAGGCTCCCATACATGGACGAAAAGGAGATGGTGGCCACGGTCGGCTTTGGAGTGAGGAGATTGAGGAGCCAGTGGTGGTGTCGCATCTGGAGCTGTCGTCTCTCGAGTCGCCTACATCGCCGGTGGTACAGCAGGCTTCCGGGGAGGACCAGGTGACGGTGGAAGTGGAGGACTTGGATGCAACAATAACGTCTGTTTTGCATACCATGTTCTCATCTATGGATGTGGTCTCCCCGGCTGTGCCGACGGCCAGTCCAGAGATCGTGTCCGTGGTGGTCGAGCAGAAGCAGGAGGAGGTTGTTGGTGCTGGTGGGGCTGGCGGGGACGTGGTGACCCCTCATCAGAAGGAAGAGACGAAGGTGGTGGTGGAGGTTCATCGTGTGGACGATCCGGTCACAAACATGGAGGAGGACGCTGGGACGAGGAAGAGGGCTGCAGCAATGTTGGACTCTGACGACGTCCTGACGCCGGCTCAACGAACAGGGAAGAAAGCATCGGTAGATGGGGGGCGGTGTGCTAGTGGAGGTGAGCAGCGACAGCAGGTGGTGCCAGGTGGCACGGGTGTCGTGCATGGAGAGCATGGCAAACGTGGCCCCCAGGGCCCAAGTGGGCATGCAAAAGTGGCCCCCAGGGCCCAAGTGGGCATGCAAAAGTACTAGTGGGGCAGCGAGGGAGGAAACCTTAGCCAGGTGTGAGGGGGGGTTAGATAGGGGTGGGAATCGTCGTGGAAGGTGTGATGAGGTCTGCTGCTTGATGGCAGCGCCGGTTAATGGCGTGTGTGTCTGGGAGCACCAGATAGCGTGCTCCTTGAGAGAGGGGCATGTGCCCAGTGTTAGGATGAAAGTGGCTTGATATGTGCTGTTCAGATGTGTCTGCAAATTGTGGAGTATGAGTAGTGTTAGGGTCTGGTTAGAGGTGTTGCTGCCTGCGCCTGTGCGCACCTAAGGTACGCTGGTGTGGTTGAGGTGGCGTATGCTGCTGCTGTGTGTATGAATCTTGGACTATTATGTTGTATAATATTATGGGGTGGGGTCTGTATGGTGGAGGTTTGAGGAGCGTCCTTATGTTCTATGTCAAGTATTGGGTATGTATTTTATACTATGCATACACAATGTATAAAAACACTGGTAGTGTTAGTTGCGAGGGACCTGCTGTTATGAGGCCTCTTGTATGCACAAGGACAGACCCTTTGTAATTACTTGAGGATATTTGTGAAATGGGTTGTGTATATACATGTACTGTATCAATGTGTTACGATGTATTCTTTTTCTTTACTGTATAATTTGTATGTTTGGTTGTGAATAGGTTTGGGTGGGACATGCAAGGGGGGGGGGGTGAGGATTCAAACACGTTTGTGTTGGTGATAATTTTTAGGATAGGTGTCTTTCCTGTAGTGAAATACTTATGTGTTCTACATGCCTTTTATGTTGTAGCAATGTAATGTTTGTTGTGATATATATCTAAACCATGACTCTTGTTAGTACACTGTTCAGGCAGTCTTGTGGTCGTTTAATACACTTTGTGGACAAGCATGACAACTGTTATATTAATGTATATATGTCAATATGTCCGTGAGCTGTGGTAAACCTGTTTGATTTAGAATAGGGGGGTAAATGGGGGGGGGGGGTTGGAAGCCACACGGAGTTGTGTGGTTCATTAGGCGATGGAAGGTTATCACATCTGTTGCCGGATAGGTCTTGTATTATTTTATTTATTAACTGTTCTGTACTGTTTTAAATACAATATAAAAAAAAAGTGTACCAATGGCGCCCCTACTTTTAATTGGGGGCATTTTGCATCGCCTGCCCAGTCTTTTACTTTAGTAGGGAGTGATTTCTGTGTGCAGATTTGTAACCATTCCTTCCAGGATTTTCCAAGTGTAGATTATGATACATCTCTCATTCCTGCGTTCCAACGAGTACAAGTCAAGTGCTTCCAAGCGTTCCCAGTAGTTAAGGTGCTTGACAGAACTTATACGTGCAGTAAAGGATCTCTGTACACTCTCTAGATCTGCAATTTCACCTGCTTTGAATGGAGATGTTAATGTACAGCAGTATTCCAGCCTAGAGAAAACAAGTGATTTGAAAAGGATCATCACTGGCTTGGCATTTCTCGTTTTGAACGTTCTCATTATCCATCCTATCATTTTCTTTGCACTTGCGATCGTGGCACTGTTGTGATCCTTGAAAGTGAGATCCTCAGACATTACTACTCCCAGGTCCCTTACATTGTTTTTCCGCTCTATTGTATGGCCAGAGTCTGTAGTATACTCTGTTCTAGTTATTATCTCCTCCAGTTTTCCATAACGGAGTAGTTGGAATTTGTCCTCATTGAACATCATATTGTTTGCCGTTGCTCACTGGAAAACTTTGTTTATATCTTCTTGGAGGTTAACTGCGTCCTCAGCAGATGATAGCCTCATGCAGATCCTAGTATCATCCGCAAAGGATGATACGGTGCTGTGGTGTATATCTCTGTCTATGTCTGATATGAGGATGAGGAATAAGATGGGGGCGAGTACTGTGCCTTGTGGAACAGAGCTCTTCACTATGGCAGCCTCCGATTTAACTCTGAAGACCACTACTCTTTGTGTTCGATTTGTTAGGAAGTTGAAGATCCATCTTCCCACTTTCCCAGTTATTCCATTAGCACGTATTTTATGGGCTATTACGCCATGATTGCATTTGTCAAATGCTTTTGCAAAGTCTGTGTATATTACATCTGCATTCTGATTTTCTTCCAGTGCATCCAAGGCCATATCATAGTGATCCAGTAGTTGTGAGAGGCAGGAGCGACCTGCCCTGAACCCATGTTGCCCTGGATTGTGCAGATTTTGGGAATCCAGATAATTTGCAATCCTGCTTCTTAGCACTCTTTCAAAGATTTTTATGATGTGGGACGTCAGAGTTATTGGTCTATAGTTCTTAGCTAATGCTTTGCTGCCACCTTTATGGAGTGGGGCTATATCCGCTGTTTTAAGTGACTGTGGAATTTCACCCATGTCCAAGCTCCTCCTCCATAGTGTACTTAGGGCACACGAGAGGGGTTTCTTGCAGTTCTTAATGAATACAGAGTTCCACGAGTCTGGGCCCGGGGCTGAGTGCATGGGCATGTTGTCAATGGCTTTATCGAAATCTATTGGAGTTAGGGTAATGTCGGAAATCTGGCATACATTTATGGAGTTTTGAGGCTCATTCATGAAGAAATCATTTGAGTCGTCGATCCTCAGACTGATTAGTGATTCACTAAACACAGAGTCGTACTGGGATTTCAATATTTCACTTATTTCCTTGTTGTCATCTGTGTAAGTCCCATCCTGTCTGAGTAAGGGCCCGATACTAGATGTGGTATTTGCCTTGTTTTTGGCATATGAAAAGAAATATTTTGAATTTCTTTCAATTTCACTAATAGCTTTAAGCTCCTCCTCTCTCTCCTGGTTCCTGTAAGAGTCATTTAACTTAAGTTCGATAGTTTCCACTTCCCTGGTCAGCGCCTACTTTCGTGTATCAGCTATTCTAGCACTCCTGAGGAGCTCAGTGACTCTTCGTCGTCTTCTGTAGAGGGAACGTCTTTCTCCAGTTTACTCCTGCTCTTCTTTCTTAGGGGAATATGCCTAGAACATGCTTCAGCTGCCAGGAAGTTGATCCTTTTAAGGCACTGGTTCGGATCTATGTCATTTAAGATATCTTCCCAACATGTTTCATTTAGGACATGGTTTACCTGGTCCCAGTTGATGTTCTTGTTGTTGAAGTTGTATTTTGTGAAGACATCTTCACAGGTACATGCATTCTGCTGATCGGGACCCCCCTATGCATGTACGTCTGGACTGATGACTTGGCTAAGCTATGTGCTCTCAAAGAGGGAGTAGATTACAATCATGGGTTGTCAGTCAGCAGTTTGAGAACAATAATACGAAAAGAACTTCAACTGAACTTTATAGACTTAAGACTGAGGGAGACTGACACCAGTCAGTCCATCTATCATCATTCTGTCATGCAGGAGGAGCCACATGTCTACGGTGCATCCAACAAAATAAGCCGACTCTTGGATGTCACTACTGCCCGGCTCCGGCTGGGTTATTCTGAAAGCCTTAGGTTTATCCCTACATTGTTGGTTATTTTTTTATTCGTAGCTATTAGTACACATGGGACAGTCTCTTTAACTACCTGTTTTTTTTTCTTCGCCGAAACCACCCTGGTATTAAACTTTTCTCATCCTTGCCATGAAAACTCCATAACCTTTGACGTTTCTCTATGTAGAGTGACGAGGAACCTTGCTCAATCTTGTTCGGGGCCGCCACGCCATCCCACCCTTTCCTCCTGAGCCCGACCAGTCATGAACTGCTGATGTCACACAACACCTTTGCCGCTGGGTCTAGCCCCGGCTCTGTCTTTTATTAGAGCCTCTCTTCCTGTTTATACCTAGCCCATCCCCGCTTATCCCCTTACCCCCTGTGGGTCCTTGCCTGTGAGTTACTTAAATTACCCCTCATAGACCTTTAATGACGTCCTATTTTCTTTGGGATCACCATATTAGTATTATACCTTTCCCCATCCTTGCCACACTACCACCATAGCTGTAGACGCCGTGTTTCCATACAATGTGATAAGACAGCCTTTCCCATCATTGTTTTGGTGTCTCACGTCCAGTTCCATTGTGATTCGCCGGAGTACTCCTGGCCCGTGTCTTGTCCATGAGGAGACACGTCGTCCGACCCTGACCTGTCATGAATTGCTGATAGCAACATACCAGCTGCCACGCAACGTCTTCGCTGCTGGGTCTAGCCCCTGGCTCCTCTTCTTGACACTACACCCCTTCCTCTCTTCTCCCGCTATTCTTCTCCCATTCCCATTTCATACTCAGTGTTATTCTGGTGAGTCAAAGTATAGGTTAGAGGCTACATACACTAGACGTAGGTAACCTCTAGTGTAGGTAGGTAACCTCTGGTGTAAGACAGCGATGTTCAGTGTTATTCTTGTGATTCAAAGTATAGGTTAGAGGCTACCTACACTAGACGTAGGTAACCTCTAGTGTAGGTAGGTAACCTCTAGTGTAGGACAGCGATGTTCAATGTTATTCTGGTGATTCAAAGTATAGGTTAGAGGCCCGGTGGTCTGGTGGCTAAAACTCCCGCTCCACACACGGAGGGCCCGGGTTCGATTCCCGGCGGGTGGAAATTCCGACACGTTTCCTTACACCTATTGTCCTGTTCACCTAGCAGCAAATAGGTACCTGGGTGTTAGTCGACTGGTGTGGGTCGCATCCTGGGGGACAAGATTAAGGACCCCAATGGAAATAAGTTAGACAGTCCTCGATGACGCACTGACTTTCTTGGGTTATCCTGGGTGGCTAACCCTCCGGGGTTAAAAATCCGAACGAAATCTTATCTTATCTTACCTACACTAGACGTAGGTAACCTCTGGTGTAGGTAGGTAACCTCTGGTGTAGGACAGCGATGTTCAGTGTTATTCTGGTGATTCAAAGTATAGGTTAAAGGCTACCTACACTAGACGTAGCTAACCTCTAGTGTAGGTAGGTACCTCTAGTGAAGGTAGGTAACCTCTGGTGTAGGTAGGTAACCTCTAGTGTAGGACAGCGATGTTCAGTGTTATTATGGTGATTCAAAGTATAGGTTAAAGGCTACCTACACTAGACGTAGCGAACCTCTAGTGTAGGTAGGTAACCTCTGGTGTAGGTAGGTAACCTCTGGTGTAGGACAGCGATGTTCAGTGTTATTCTGGTGATTCAAAGTATAGGTTAGAGGCTACCTACACTAGACGTAGCTAACCTTTAGTGTAGGTAGGTACCTCTAGTGTAGGTAGGTAACCTCTGGTGTAGGACAGCGATGTTCAGTGTTATTCTGGTGATTCAAAGTATAGGTTAGAGGCTACCTACACTAGACGTAGGTAACCTCTAGTGTAGGTAGGTAACCTCTGGTGTAGGACAGCGATGTTCAGTGTTATTCTGGTGATTCAAAGTATAAGTTAGAGGCTACCTACACTAGACGTAGCTAACCTTTAGTATAGGTAGGTACCTCAAGTGTAGGTAGGTAACCTCTGGTGTAGGTAGGTAATCTCTAGTGTAGGACAGCGATGTTCAGTGTTATTCTGGTGATTCAAAGTATAGGTTAGAGGCTACCTACACTAGATGTAGGTAACCTCTAGTGTAGGTAGGTACCTCTAGTGTGGGTAGGTACCTCTAGTGTAGGTAGGTAGGTAACCTCTAGTGTAGGTAGGTAACCTCTGGTGTAGGTAGGTACCTCTAGTGTAGGTAGGTAGGTAACCTCTAGGGTAGGTAGGTACCTATAGTGTAGGTAAGTAACCTCTAGTGTAGGTAGGTAACCTCTAGTGTAGGTAGGTAGGTAACCTCTAGTGTAGGTAGGTAACCTCTGGTGTAGGTAGATAACCTAGTGTATGTAGGTACCTCTAGTGTAGGTAGGTAGGTAACCTCTAGTGTAGGTAGGTACCTCTAGTGTAGGTAGGTAGGCAACCTCTAGTATAGGTAGGTAACCTCTGGTGTAGGTAGGTACCTCTAGTGTAGGTAGGTACCTCTAGTGTAGGTAGGTACCTCTAGTGTAGGTAGGTAACCTCTAGTGTAGGTAGGTAGCCTCTGGTGTAGGTAGATAACCTCTAGTGTATGTAGGTACCTCTAGTGTAGGTAGGTAACCTCTAGTGTAGGTAGGTAACCTCTAGTGTAGGTAGGTAACCTCTAGTGTAGGTAGGTAACCTCTGCTGTAGGTAGATAACCTCTAGTGTATGTAGCTGCCTCTAGTGTAGGTAGGTAGGTAACCTCTAGTGTAGGTAGGTACCTCTAGTGTAGGTAGGTAACCTCTAGTGTAGGTAGGTAGGCAATCTCTAGTGTAGGTAGGTAACCTCTGGTGTAGGTAGGTACCTCTAGTGTAGGTAGGTACCTCTAGTGTAGGTAGGTGCCTCTAGTGTAGGTAGGTACCTCTAGTGTAGGTAGGTATCTCTAGTGTAGGTAGGTAGGTAACATCTAGTGTAGGTAGGTACCTCTAGTGTAGGTAGGTAGCCTCTAGTGTATGTAGGTAGGTAACCTCTAGTGTAGGTTAGGTACCTCTAGTGTAGGTAGGTATCTCTAGTGTAGGTAGGTAGGTAACATCTAGTGTAGGTAGGTACCTCTAGTGTAGGTAGTTACCTCTAGTGTAGGTAGGTACCTCTAGTGTAGGTAGGTATCTCTAGTGTAGGTAGGTAGGTAACATCTAGTGTAGGTAGGTACCTCTAGTGTAGGTAGGTAGCCTCTAGTGTATGTAGGTAGGTAACCTCTAGTGTAGGTTAGGTACCTCTAGTGTAGGTAGGTATCTCTAGTGTAGGTAGGTAGGTAACATCTAGTGTAGGTAGTTACCTCTAGTGTAGGTAGGTACCTCTATTGTGGGTAGGTTTACCTGGAGTTTACCTGGAGAGAGTTCCGGGGGTCAACGCCCCCGCGGCCCGGTCTGTGACCAGGCCTCCTGGTGGATCAGAGCCTGATCAACCAGGCTGTTGCTGCTGGCTGCACGCAAACCAACGTACGAGCCACAGCCCGGCTGATCCGGAACTGACTTTAGGTGCTTGTCCAGTGCCAGCTTGAAGACTGCCAGGGGTCTGTTGGTAATCCCCCTTATGTGTGCTGGGAGGCAGTTGAACAGTCTCGGGCCCCTGACACTTATTGTATGGTCTCTTAACGTGCTAGTGACACCCCTGCTTTTTATTGGGGGGGTGGTGCATCGTTTTGCCAAGTCTTTTGCTTTCGTAGTGAGTGATTTTCGTGTGCAAGTTCGGTACTAGTCCCTCTAGGATTTTCCAGGTGTATAAATCATGTATCTCTCCCTCCTGCGTTCCAGGAATACAGGTTTAAGGAACCTCAAGGGCCCTCCAATAATTTTAGGTGTTTTATCTCCGTTATGCGCGCCGTGAAAGTTCTCTGTACATTTTCTAGGTCGGCAATTTCACCTGCCTTGAAAGGTGCTGTTAGTGTGCAGCAATATTCCAGCCTAGATAGAACAAGTGACCTGAAGAGTGTCATCATGGGCTTGGCCTCCCTAGTTTGAAGGTTCTCATTTTCCATCCTGTCATTTTTCTAGCAGATTTCGATTGTACAATGTTATGGTCCCCTTTAAGGTGAGATCCTCCGACATGATCACCTCCCAGGTCTTTGACGTTGTGTTTCGCTCTATTTTGTGGCCAGAATTTGTTTTTTACTCTGAGAAGATTTAATTTCCTCATGTTTACCATATCTGAGTAATTAAATTTCTCATCGTTGAACTTCATATTGTTTTTTGCAGCCCACTGAAAGATTTGGTTGATGTCTGCCTGGAGCTTTGCAGTGTCTGCAATGGAAGACACTGTCATGCGATTCGGGTGTCATCTGCAAAGGAAGAAAACGTGCTGTGGCTGACATCCTTGTCTATGTCGGATATAAGGATGAGGAACAAGATGGGAGCGAGTACTGTGCCTTGTGGAACAGAGCTTTTCCCCCGTGTGCCTCGGCCTTTACTCTGGACGACTACTCTCTGTGTTTTTTTGTGGGGAAAATTTATGATCCATCGCCCGACTTTTCCTTTTTATTCCTTTAGCGCGCATTTTGTGCGCTTTTTACGCCATGGTCACCTTGTCGAAGGTTTTTGAAAAGTCTGTAATTTTAATCTGCTTTTTTTTTGCTTTAGTGCATTTAGCCCTTGTCGTAGTGGTCCAATATTTGAACAACAGGAGCGACGTTCAAAACCCTGTTTGCCCGGGTTGTGTAACTGATGGGTTTCTAGATGGGGGGTGATCTTGCTTTTGGGACCCTTTAAAAAGATTTTTTAATATGGATGTTTTTGCTATTGGTCTGTAGTTTTTTTGCTGTTTCTTTCTGCCCCTTTTTTGGAGTGGGGCTAGTCTGTGTTTTTAGTAAATGTGGGGCGACCCCCGTGTCCATGCTCCCCCCCATAGGGTGGAAAAGGTCGGTAGGGGACCTCTAGTGTAGGTGGTACCTCTAGTGAGGTAGAGTAACCTCTATGTAGGGGGTACCCATGTAGGTAGGTAACCTCTAGTGTAGGTAGGTAACCCTATGTGGTAGTAACCCCTAGTGTAGGGACGTAACCTTGGTGTAGGGAGTAACCCTTGTGTAGTAGGTGCCTCTATGTAGGTAGGTAGGTAACCTTAGGTAGGGAGGGACCTTAGTGTAGGGAGGTAACCTCTATGTAGGGAGGGAGGGAATCTCTAGTTAGGTAGGTAACACTGGGGTTTGGTGGTCCTCTAGTGGGGTAGGAAAAACCTCATGTAGGTAGGTCCTCTGTGTGGGTAGGTATTCAGGTGGAAGGTATTCTAGTGTGTAGGTAGTAACCCCTATGTAGGTAGGTACTCTAGTGTAGTTTGGGGACCCCTAGTGTGGAGGGACCCCTAGTGTAGGAGGTACCCCTAGTGTGGTAGGGAAACCCCAGGGTATTAGGTGGGAACCTCATGTAGGTTAGGCCCAGGAGGTAGGAAACCTATGTAGGTAGGTAGGTAACATCAGTGTAGATAGGTACCTCTAGTGTAGGTAGGTACCTTATTGTGGGGGGGTACTCTAGTGAGGGGAGGTACCTCCATTTTGGGGGACGTCCCTTTGTGGGTAGGTACCCCTTTTGTAGGGAGGTACTAGTGGGGTAGGGACCTTAGGTAGGTAGGTGGTAATTAGTGTGGGTATGGGACCCCAGGGTAGGTAGGGACCCTTGTGAGGTAGGGTAGGTAACCCCAGTGTAGGCAGTAGATACCTTATGTAGGGAGGTTGGTAAAACCCCTTTGTGTAGGTAGGTAGGAAACCTTAGTGTGGGGGAATACCCCTAGGTAGGGAGGGACTCTTGTGTCGAGGTAGGTGTTTTGGCAACCTCGGTTTGGTAGGTAGGTAACCCCCCTATGTTGGTAGGTACCCTGTGTAGGCAGGGAAACCCTAGTGTAGGTATAACCTCCAGTGTAGGGAGGTAAACCCTGGGGTAGGAGGTAACCTTGTTTAGGGAGGTGGGAATCTCCAGTGTGGTAATACTTAGTGTAGGTGGTACCTCTATGTGTTGTAGCCTTATGTAGGATAACCTCTTGTTAGGTAGGTTTAAAAAAAAAAAAAAAAAAACCCTATGTAGTAGGTACCTCTGGTGGGGGTAGGTAACTTAGTGTTGTAGGGACCTTATGTAGGGGTTTAGGTAGGTTAAAAATCTGTGTGGTAGGACTTTTAAGTGGGGGTTTTTGTTTTGGGTAATTTTAGTGTAGGTAGGTAACCTCTAGTGTAGGAGGTAACCCTTTTAGGTTTTGGTGGTAACCTCTTTTGTTGTAACTCTATGTAGGTAGGTAACCTCATGTAGGTAGGTAAACCCCAGTGTAGGTAGTAACCTCTTGTGGGTAGGTAACCCTAGTGGGGAGGGTATTTGTAAAAATCAATAGGTGGGGAACCTCTGTGTAGGGGGGAACCTCTGTGTAGGTAGTAACCCCTTTGTGTAGGGAGGGAACTATTGAGGAGGAACCCCTTTTGAGGTGGTAACCTTAGTGTAGGTGAAACCCCAGTGTGGTAGGTAACCTCTATGTAGGGAGGTAACCTCTAGTTAGGTGGTAACCTCATTTAGGTAGGTAACCCTTTGGTTTGGGAGGTAACCCTAGTGAGGAGGTAACCTCTAAAGTTGAGGGTACCTTGGTTTTAGGAAGAATTTTAGTGTTTTTTGGTAATCAAAGTAGGGGAAAAGGAACCCCAGGAGTATAACCTCAAAAAGGGAGGGAGGTAAACCTCTGGTGTAGGAAGCATGTTTTATGTTATTCTGGTGATTCAAATATAGGTTAAGGCTCCTAACTAACGTAGTAACCTTATGGGGTTAAAGGTTTGGAAACCTTTGGTGGGTTTTGGACAGCGATGTTCAGTTTATTCTGGTGATTCAAAATAAGGTTTGAGGCACCCAAAAAGACTAGGAACCCGGGGGGATAACCTTTTAGGAAGGGGTTTTGGTTTCCTTTTTCTAGGGAGGGTAATAAGTGTAAAATTTGTGTGGTAGGTAAACCTTGTATAGGAACCCGGGGGGCGAAGTTCATGTTTTTCTGGTGATTTTAAAGTAAGGTTTAGAGGCTACCCACACTAGACGAAAAGGGGGAACTTGTGAAAGGAGGTAAACCCCTTTTGGTTTTTGGGAGGACAAAGGGTGTTCAGGGTTTTTTGGTGATTAAAAAATGGTTTTGAAACTACCTACACTAGCGACTAACCCTTTTGTGTAGGGAGGTAACCTCTGGTTTTAGGTAGGAACTTGGGGAGACAGCGATGTTAGTTTATTTTGGGAGTATTAAATATATTAGAAAAGGGTACCTAACTAAAAAGCTAACCTTAGTGTAGGAGGTACCTTAGTGAGGAGGTAACCCTGGTTAGGTGGTAACCTCTAGTGTAGGGCAGCGATGTTAGTGTTATTCGGTGATTAAAGATAGGTTAGACTCCTACATAGACGAAAATAACCCCTGTGTGGTAGGGAAACCCCTGGGTAGGGGGGGAAATTGTGTAGGGAGGAGGTTTAAATTCCTGTTAAAACCGTATAGGTTTTTAGGAGGTAATCTATGATAGGGGAACCCCTTTGTGTAGGTAGGTACCCTATGTAGGTAGGTACCTCTGGTGAGGTAGTAACCTCAGGGGATAGGACCCCGGAGGGGGAGGGAAATTTTTGTGATTGGGATTTTTTTTTAAAGGAAAACCTTTGGAATAGTAACCCCTAGTGTAGGTAGGTAAAAAAACTAGAGGGGGGAACCTCTAGTTTAGTAGGTAATCTTAGTGTAGGTAGTAAACCTCTGTTTTAGGTAGGGAAACCCCAGTGAGGGAGGTACCTTTTGGGAGGTAGGTAACCTCTGTTTGGGGAGGAACCTCCAGTGAGGTAGGTAACCTCTGGGTAGGTTTTAACCTCTTGTGTGGGAGTACCTCTAGTGTAGGTAGGTTTTTTTGGGGGGGAACCTGTGTAGGTAGGTACCCCTGGGTAGGTAGGTAACCTCTGGTGTAGGTAGATAACCTCTAGTGTATGTAGGTGCCTCTAGTGTAGGTAGGTAGGCAACCTCTAGTGTAGGTAGGTAACCTCTGGTGTAGGTAGGTACCACTAGTGTAGGTAGGTAACCTCTAGTGTAGGTAGGTAGGCAATGTCTAGTGTAGGTAGGTAACCTCTGGTGTAGGTAGGTACCTCTAGTGTAGGTAGGTACCTCTAGTGTAGGTAGGTACCTCTAGTGTAGGTAGGTACCTCTAGTGTGGGTAGGTACCTCTAGTGTGGATAGGTACCTGTAGTGTAGGTAGGTAGGTAACCTCTTGTGTAGGTAGGTACCTCTAGTGTAGGTAGGTACTTCTAGTGTAGGTAGGTACCTCTAGTGTAGGTAGGTACCTCTAGTGTAGGTAGGTAACCTCTACTGTATGTAGGTAGGTAACCTTTAGTGTAGGTTAGGTACCTCTAGTGTAGGTAGGTACCTCTATTGTAGGTAGGTAGGTAACATCTAGTGTAGGTAGGTACCTCTTGTGTAGGTAGGTACCTCTAGTGTAGGTAGGTACCTCTAGTGTAGGTAGGTACCTCTAGTGTAGGTAGGTACCTCTAGTGTGGGTAGGTACCTCTAGTGTAGGTAGGTAGCTCTAGTGTGGGTACGTACCTCTAGTGTAGGTAGGTACCTCTAGTGTGGGTAGGTACCTCTAGTGTTGGTAGGTAGGTAACCTCTAGTGTGGGTAGGTACCTCTAGTGTAGGTAGGTACCTTTAGTGTAGGTAGGTAGGTAGCCTCTAGTGTAGGCAGGTAGGTACCTCTAGTGTAGGTAGGTAGGTAACCTCTAGTGTAGGTAGGTAGGTAACCTCTAGTGTGGGTAGGTACCTCTAGTGTAGGTAGGTAACCTCTAGTGTAGGTAGGTAACCTCTGGATTAGGGAGGTAACCTCTAGTGTAGGTAGGTAGGTAATCTCTAGTGTAGGTAGATACCTCTAGTGTAGGTAGGTAACCTCTTGTGTAGGTAGGTAACCTCTTGTGTAGGTAGGTAACCTCTAGTGTAGGTAGGTAGCCTCTGGTGTAGGTAGATAACCTCTAGTGTATGTAGGTACCTCTAGTGTAGGTAGGTAGGTAACCTCTAGTGTGGGTAGGTACCTCTAGTGTAGGTAGGTAACCTCTAGTATAGGTAGGTAACCTCTGGATTAGGGAGGTAACCTCTAGTGTAGGTAGGTAGGTAATCTCTAGTGTAGGTAGATACCTCTAGTGTAGGTAGGTAACCTCTTGTGTAGGTAGGTAACCTCTAGTGTAGGTAGGTAGCCTCTGGTGTAGGTAGATAACCTCTAGTGTATGTAGGTACCTCTAGTGTAGGTAGGTAGGTAACCTCTAGTGTAGGTAGGTACCTCTAGTGTAGGTAGGTAACCTCTAGTGTAGGTAGGTAACCTCTAGTGTAGGTATGTAACTTCTAGTGTACTTGGGTAACCTCTAGTTTACGTAGGTAATCTCTAGTGTAGGTAAGTAACCTCTAGTGTAGGTAGGTAACCTCTAGTGTAGGTAGGTAACCTCTGGTGTAGGTAGATAACCTCTAGTGTAGGTAGGTAACCTCCAGTGTAGGTAGGTAACCTCTGGTGTAGGTAGGTAACCTCTAGTGTAGGTAGGTAACCTCTGGTGTAGGTAGATAACCTCTAGTGTAGGTAGGTAACCTCCAGTGTAGGTAGGTAACCTCTGGTGTAGGTATGTAACCTCTTGTGTAGGTAGGTAACCTCTAGTGTAGGTAGGTAACCTCTGGTGTAGGTAGGTAACCTCTAATGCAGGTGGGTAACCTCTAGTGTAGGTGGGTAACCTCTAGTGTAGGTAGGTAACCTCTAGTGTAGGTAGGTAACATCTAGTGTAGGTAGGTAACCTCTAGTGTAGGTAGGTAACCTCTAGTGTAGGTAGGTAACCTCTAGTGTAGGTAGGTAACCTCTAATGTAGGTACATAACCTCTAGTGTAGGTGAGTAACCTCTAGTGTAGGTAGGTAACCTCTAATGTAGGTAGGTAACCTCTAGTGTAGGTGGGTAACCTCTAATATAGGTGGGTAACCTCTAGTGTAGGTAGGTAACCTCTAGTGTAGGTAGGTAACCTCTAGTGTAGGTGGGTTACCTCTAGTGTAGGTAGGTAACCTCTAGTGTAGGTAGGTAACCTCTAGTGTAGGTAGGTAACCTCTAGTGTAGGTAGGTAGGTAGGTAGGTAACTTTTTCGCCACCAGACAAGAATACTTTAATACCAAAAATAAAAATTAAAGTACACTCAGCATATATACTGCGCACTGAGTGGAACTGACTTCCTCAGGGTATATATGTATGCTGTGTCAAAATATATTATTCGATATTATTCTTGTAGGTGTAATATATTTCGAATGAGAGAGATTCGAATGATATACGCTGTATAAGTGGAATAAGACATAAATGATATACGCTGTATGAGTGGAATAAGACATAAATGATATACGCTGTATAAGTGGAATAAGACATAAATGATATACGCTGTATAAGTGGAATAAGACATAAATGATATACGCTGTATAAGTGGAATAAGACATAAATGATATACGCTGTATGAGTGGAATAAGACATAAATGATATACGCTGTATAAGTGGAATAAGACATAAATGATATACGCTGTATAAGTGGAATAAGACATAAATAATATAAGCTGTATGAGTGGAATAAGACATAAATGATATACGCTGTATGAGTGGAATAAGACATAAATGACATATTTTTCCCACCACCTCCATCCTTACTAAGTACATATTTTTCTTCTACGACTTTGAAGTGGTTGCGCCTGGATGCCGCTGAAGGGCTCTTCATTCAAGGAAGTGGAGTTACCATTCCTTCCATTAGACAAATTAGTCCAGTGGTAAATTTTCTCTTCAACATCAGTTAATACTAAAAAAGGACACTCAATGAAAAAAAATCTACAGAATTTTCACTAGAATTTGAGTATCTCAGTTTCAAGCTATTGTTTATTATTATTATTATTATTATTATTATTATTATTATTATTATTATTATTATTATTATTATTATTATTATTATTATTATTATTATTTTTAATGTACATTTTTAATGGTAGACGATTTGTAGGCCTGATTAATTTTAGATTTTTTGTTTATCGGAGAAAATTATAAGTAAAGGATTATTACTATTACTATAAATAATGTGTTTACCATTACTTTTTTAATACTAAAATTAATGTTAACTTTCGATATATTAGTATTTCCACCACGACTGGTATTTTCAACAAAAAAATATTTCAACTTCATATACGAGAGTATTTTATATATATATATATAAAATATATATATATATTATATATATTATATATATATATATATATATATATTATATATATATATATATATATATATATATATATGCAATAAGATCACAGTAAACAGGTGATTTCAGAATATGCAAAACAACCTCTCTGAAAGAATAGAGAAATTCCAAGCGCTTTGATAATGTGAGTAGTCACGAAAGCGCTTGGAATTTCTCTATTTTTTCAGAGTGGTTGTTTTGCATATATATATTTCTTTCTTTCAACACATCGGCCGTATCCCACCGAGGCGGGGTGGCCCAAAAGGAAAAACTAAAGTTTCTCCTTTTAAATTTAGTAATATATACAGGAGAAGGGGTTACTAGCCCCTTGCTCCCGGCATTTTAGTCGCCTCTTACGACAAGCATGGCTTACGGAGGAAGAATTCTGTTCCACTTCCCATGGATATATGGAGATATATATATATATATATATATATATATATATATATATATATATATATATATATATATATATATATATATATATATATATATATTATATATTATATATATATATTATATAATATATAGGGAAGTACCACCTCTATAGCTGGAATGGGGACCCTCATCCTCAGAGAAGACAATAAACGTACCTCAGGGAAAACTCAAGGTTCTCCCCGGAGCTGTTTGAATATTTTCTTCTCCTACCACCCCCTATATTTATATTCTGTGTGAACATTTATTAATAAACAAAATACATTTGCAGAAAAAAACATAAACATGAATACAATGGCACAATGTATCAAAGATGATGAATTTCCTCCAGCTCCTCCGAGGCTGGACGTGAACCAAGTATGCAGCAAGCATTTCCCCTCTGGATGGCGACGCTGAGGCGCTGGAACATGAAGTGGCTGCCTTGGGTCCCTGGTGGTGTCGATGAGTCTGGAACCCAATTCTTTAAGGAAACGTGTGGCATTTTTTCCCCATGATCCCAAGGTCTCTGATCCCACTGGGACAAATTGATACTGTTGGCTAATGTCCCTGTACTTGCTGATCTTGTACTCCTCCCTGTGGTCAGCAGCTCCTCCCTGTCGCCCCACACTGTGATGGATATAGGTGTCAGCCAGTGTGGACACACAGGTATAGTCCCATGCTAAGAGCTTGCCATTCTTCCAAGGATAGATGGTGATCCCGTCGGGGCGGTTTGCTGGGTTGTGGGTATTGTTTGCTGCAAGTGGTCGTGGCTCCCTCTCGGCAGGGCATCCAACTGTAGCAAGGGTTTCTCTTAATGATGTCGTTGCCCTCATTGTGTCTTGCATGCCAGCCCTTGGTTTTGGAACAGTTAAGACCATGTAGACCATATTGGTCTGCTTGCACTTCGCCGCAAATACACATATATTCTGTGTGAATTGGGGCAGCAAGGCGCAGAGCCACTGCAATACGGAGGGTCTTAGGGTCGAGTCGCGTTCCCATTGCCGATATGGGAAACTGTTTGGAGGAAGTCCCCGGAGTGAGGTGCACTCACAGCTGGAGACGGGCAATCTCCTATCTGATGTTGCAGCCCTGAGCATGTTGGCAAGCACCTTTTCAGCAATTGGGCTATCCCAGCTTGACTGTTTGTGAGCCAGTGCTGCACTAGGGTTTGGTGCTGGAGCAGCAAGAGTCTCCCATTCGGTGATGGCACTGACATAGCTAGGGTCTTCTATTCCTGCTGAGTCACTGAGGGTGTCAGGAAGAATTTGTCTTATCAACTCGTTTGATGCAATGGAAGAGGATAGGAAAGCTGGTAGAGCAATCTGGGAGGATCTGCGTACTCCTAGCCCTCCAAGCCTGACCGGAAGTGAGGCTTGCAACCACTGTCCATCGTCAAGGGAAAGATTCAATACACTCTCTAGCATGACCTTCAGGAGAGAGTCATTTTCCCTTGAGTTTTGGACTGCTGAAGGCTGGGGAGCATCTCAGAAAATAGGTAAGTTTTGGGGTTGACAGGCACCTGGTGAGTAGGTAGAAGGCATCGTGTGTGTCAATGTCTTTCATCCTGCTTTCCATCGTCCGGAGGTCTGAGACTTTTTTTCCTAGGATCAGATCGATGGCATTAAACCCCAAGAGGAGCACCGAGGAGAGTGCTATTGGCTGGATCAATGGCTCGTGCTCCGGGTTTAAAACGGTACTAATATTCTGGATCAACTGTTGATTGGTAGAAACTATTTCACATTTGGTGGGGTTTAAAGAAAGGCCCAGGCTTTCTCCCATGTCTTTAATTTTACTGATGTCCTCCAGGAGAGATTCTGTTGTGCCAGCTAGGGTACCGTCGTCCAGGAACCAGATATTGAGCTCGCTGGAGAGTACCTCCGTGACTTCCTTGATGACCAAACAAAATATATATATATATATATATATATATATATATATATATATATATATATATTATATATATATATATATATATATATATATATAATATATATATAAATATATATAATATATATATATATATATATATATATATATATATATATATATATATATATATATATATATATATATATATATATAATATATATATATTTATATTATAATAATATTTATATATATAATAACTGTAAATCGCTAGTGGGAGTTAACAGTAATATATTTCGATAAGGGAAACAATCTCTGCAGATTTCCCAATATTACAGCTCCGTCCATCGTTTAAGTGACGGTTGTTTGTAACTTATAAGATGAAGGAAGAGCAAGTAACGAAAAATGAGAGACAGTCAGAAAAAAGAGGAACATAAAGCAAGACAAAGTGGCCATAATTAACAATAATAATAATAATAAAAATAATAATAATAATAATAATAATAATAATAATAATAATAATAATAATAATAAGGTATTAAAGCCCGTAAGCCGCATAGCATTTCGGATAAAGGATTTTAAGATGAAGTAGATAATGAAGTCAAACTGGATTGTTTGATGACCAGAGTTGTACCATAAACTCTGCGTGAGCCAGAGTATCATTGTTTGTGAGCCAGAGTATCATTGTTTGTGAGCCAGAGTATCATTGTTTGATGACCAGAGTTGTACCATGAACTCTGCGTGAGCCAGAGTATCATTGTTTGTGAGCCAGAGTATCATTGTTTGATGACCAGAGTGTCCATGATTGGGGAGCCAGAGTATCATTGTTTGTGAGCCAGAGTATCATTGTTTGTGAGCCAGAGTATCATTGTTTGTGAGCCAGAGTATCATTGTTTGTGAGCCAGAGTATCATTGTTTGTGAGCCAGAGTATCATTGTTTGTGAGCCAGAGTATCATTGTTTGATGACCAGGTTGTACCAGAACTCTGCGTGAGCCAGAGTATCATTGTTTGTGAGCCAGAGTGTATCATTGTTTGTGAGCCAGAGTATCATTGTTTGATGACCAGAGTTGTACCATGAACTCTGCGTGAGCCAGAGTATCATTGTTTGTGAGCCAGAGTATCATTGTTTGATGACCAGAGTTGTACCATGAACTCTGCGTGAGCCAGAGTATCATTGTTTGTGAGCCAGAGTATCATTGTTTGATGACCAGAGTTGTACCATGAACTCTGCGTGAGCCAGAGTATCATTGTTTGTGAGCCAGAGTATCATTGTTTGATGACCAGAGTTGTACCATGAACTCTGCGTGAGCCAGAGTATCATTGTTTGTGAGCCAGAGTATCATTGTTTGTGAGCCAGAGTATCATTGTTTGATGACCAGTGTTGTACCATTGAACTTCATGTGTGAGCCAGAGTATCATTGTTTGTGAGCCAGAGTATCATTGTTTGTGAGCCAGAGTGTACCATTGTTTGTGAGCCAGTGTACCATTGTTTGTGAGCCAGAGTATCATTGTTTGTGAGCCAGAGTATCATTGTTTGTGAGCCAGAGTATCATTGTTTGATGACCAGAGTTGTACCATTTGTTTTGAGCCAGAGTATCATTGTTTGTGAGCCAGAGTGTATCATTGTTTGTGAGCCAGAGTATCATTGTTTGTGAGCCAGAGTGTATCATTGTTTGTGAGCCAGAGTGTACCATTGTTTGTGAGCCAGAGTGTAAACATTGTTTGTGAGCCAGAGTTATCATTGTTTGTGAGCCAGAGTGTACCATTGTTGTGAGCCAGAGGTATCATTGTTTTTTGAGCCAGAGTATCATTGTTTGTGAGCCAGAGGTATCATTGTTTGTGGGCCAGAGTGTACCATTGTTTGTGAGCCAGAGGTATCATTGTTTGTGAGCCAGAGTGTATCATTGTTTGTGAGCCAGAGTATCATTGTTTGTGAGCCAGAAGGTACATTGTTTGTGAGCCAGAGTGTATCCATTGTTTGTGAGCCAGAGTGTATCATTGTTTGTGAGCAGAGTGTATCATTGTTTGTGAGCCAGAGTGTACATTGTTTGTGAGCCAGAGTGTATCATTGTTTGTGAGCCAGAGTATCATTGTTTGTGAGCCAGAGTATCATTGTTTGTGAGCCAGATGTATCATTGTTTGTGAGCCAGTGTATCATTGTTTGTGAGCCAGAGAGTATCATTGTTTGTGAGCCAGAGTGTATCATTGTTTGTGAGCCAGAGTGTATCATTGTTTGTGAGCCAGAGTGTATCATTGTTTGTGAGCCAGAGTGTATCATTGTTTGTGAGCCAGAGTGTATCATTGTTTGTGAGCCAGAGTGTATCATTGTTTGTGAGCCAGAGTGTATCATTGTTTGTGAGCCAGAGTATCATTGTTTGTGAGCCAGAGTATCATTGTTTGTGAGCCAGAGTATCATTGTTTGTGAGCCAAGTGTATCATTGTTTGTGAGCCAGAGTATCATTGTTTGTGAGCCAGAGTATCATTGTTTGTGAGCCAGAGTATCATTGTTTGTGAGCCAGAGTATCATTGTTTGTGAGCCAGTGTATCATTGTTTGTGAGCCAGAGAGTATCATTGTTTGTGAGCCAGAGTGTATCATTGTTTGTGAGCCAGAGGTATCCATTGTTTGTGAGCCAGAGTATCATTGTTTGTGAGCCAGAGTATCATTGTTTGTGAGCCAGAGTATCATTGTTTGTGAGCCAGTGTATCATTGTTTGTGAGCCAGAGTATCATTGTTTGTGAGCCAGAGTATCATTGTTTGTGAGCCAGAGTATCATTGTTTGTGAGCCAGTGTATCATTGTTTGTGAGCCAGAGTATCATTGTTTGTGAGCCAGAGTATCATTGTTTGTGAGCCAGAGTATCATTGTTTGTGAGCCAGAGTATCATTGTTTGTGAGCCAGTATCATGTTTGTGAGCAGGTATCATTGTTTGTGAGCCAGAGTATCATTGTTTGTGAGCCAGAGTATCATTGTTTGTGAGCCAGAGTATCATTGTTTGTGAGCCAGAGTATCATTGTTTGTGAGCCAGAGTATCATTGTTTGTGAGCCCGAGTATCATTGTTTGTGAGCCAGAGTATCATTGTTTGTGAGCCAGAGTATCATTGTTTGTGAGCCAGAGTATCATTGTTTGTGAGCCAGAGTATCATTGTTTGTGAGCCAGAGTATCATTGTTTGTGAGCCAGAGTATCATTGTTTGTGAGCCAGAGTATCATTGTTTGTGAGCCAGAGTATCATTGTTTGTGAGCCAGAGTATCATTGTTTGTGAGCCAGAGTATCATTGTTTGTGAGCCAGAGTATCATTGTTTGTGAGCCAGAGTATCATTGTTTGTGAGCCAGAGTATCATTGTTTGTGAGCCAGAGTATCATTGTTTGTGAGCCAGAGTATCATTGTTTGTGAGCCAGAGTATCATTGTTTGTGAGCCAGAGTATCATTGTTTGTGAGCCAGAGTATCATTGTTTGTGAGCCAGAGTATCATTGTTTGTGAGCCAGGGTATCATTGTTTGTGAGCCAGAGTATCATTGTTTGTGAGCCAGAGTATCATTGTTTGTGAGCCAGAGTATCATTGTTTGTGAGCCAGAGTATCATTGTTTGTGAGCCAGAGTATCATTGTTTGTGAGCCAGAGTATCATTGTTTGTGAGCCAGAGTATCATTGTTTGTGAGCCAGAGTATCATTGTTTGTGAGCCAGAGTATCATTGTTTGTGAGCCAGAGTATCATTGTTTGTGAGCCAGAGTTATCATTGTTTGTGAGCCAGAGTATCATTGTTTGTGAGCCAGAGGTATCATTGCGAGCCAGAGTGATCATTGTTTGTGAGCCAGAGGGATCATTGTTTGTGAGCCAGAGTATCATTGTTTGTGAGCCAGAGTATCATTGTTTGTGAGCCAGAGTATCATTGTTTGTGAGCCAGAGGGATCATTGTTTGTGAGCCAGAGTATCATTGTTTGTGAGCCAGAGGGATCATTGTTTGTGAGCCAGAGTGTATCATTGTTTGTGAGCCAGAGTGTATCATTGTTTGTGAGCCAGAGTGTATCATTGTTTGTGAGCCAGAGTATCATTGTTTGTGAGCCAGAGTATCATTGTTTGTGAGCCAGAGTGTATCATTGTTTGTGAGCCAGAGTGTATCATTGTTTGTGAGCCAGAGTGTATCATTGTTTGTGAGCCAGAGTGTATCATTGTTTGTGAGCCAGAGTGTATCATTGTTTGTGAGCCAGAGTGTATCATTGTTTGTGAGCCAGAGTGTATCATTGTTTGTGAGCCAGAGTGTATCATTGTTTGTGAGCCAGAGTGTATCATTGTTTGTGAGCCAGAGTGTATCATTGTTTGTGAGCCAGAGTGTATCATTGTTTGTGAGCCAGAGTGTATCATTGTTTGTGAGCCAGAGTGTATCATTGTTTGTGAGCCAGAGTGTATCATTGTTTTGTGAGCCAGAGTGATCATTGTTTGTGAGCCAGAGTGTATCATTGTTTGTGAGCCAGAGTGTATCATTGTTTGTGAGCCAGAGTGTATCATTGTTTGTGAGCCAGAGTGTATCATTGTTTGTGAGCCAGAGTGTATCATTGTTTGTGAGCCAGAGTGTATCATTGTTTGTGAGCCAGAGTGTATCATTGTTTGTGAGCCAGAGTGCATCAAATTTTTTGTGAGCCAGAGTGTATCATTGTTTGTGAGCAGAGTGTATCATTGTTTGTGAGCCAGAGTGTATCATTGTTTTGTGAGCCAGAGTGTATCATTGTTTGTTTGTGAGCCAGAGTGTATCATTGTTTGTGAGCCAGAGTGTATCATTGTTTGTGAGCCAGAGTGCATCATGGATTGTTTGTGAGCCAGAGTGTATCATTGTTTGTGAGCCAGAGTGTATCATTGTTTGTGAGCCAGAGTGTATCATTGTTTGTGAGCCAGAGTGTATCATTGTTTGTGAGCCAGAGTGTATCATTGTTTGTGAGCCAGAGTGTATCATTGTTTGTGAGCCAGAGTGTATCATTGTTTGTGAGCCAGAGTGCATCATGGATTGTTTGTGAGCCAGAGTGTATCATTGATTGTTTGTGAGCCAAGAGTGTATCATTGTTTGTGAGCCAGAGTGTATCATTGTTTGTGAGCCAGAGTGTATCATTGTTTGTGAGCCAGAGTGTATCATTGTTTGTGAGCCAGAGGTGTATCATTGTTTGTGAGCCAGGAGTGTATCATTGTTTGTGAGCCAGAGTGTATCATTGTTTGTGAGCCAGAGTGTATCATTGTTTGTGAGCCAGAGTGTATCATTGTTTGTGAGCCAGAGTGTATCATTGTTTGTGAGCCAGGTGTATCATTGTTTGTGAGCCAGAGTGTATCATTGTTGTGAGCCAGAGTGATTCATTGTTTTGTGAGCCAGAGTGTTTATCATTGTTTGTGAGCCAGAGTGTATATCATTGTTTGTGAGCCAGAGTGTATCATTGTTTGTGAGCCAGAGTGTATCATTGTTTGTGAGCCAGAGTGTATCATTGTTTGTGAGCCAGAGTGTATCATTGTTTGTGAGCCAGAGTGTATCATTGTTTGTGAGCCAGAGTGTATCATTGTTTGTGAGCCAGAGTGTATCATTGTTTGTGAGCCAGAGTGTATCATTGTTTGTGAGCCAGAGTGTATCATTGTTTGTGAGCCAGAGTGTATCATTGTTTGTGAGCCAGAGTGTATCATTGTTTGTGAGCCAGAGTGTATCATTGTTTGTGAGCCAGAGTGTATCATTGTTTGTGAGCCAGAGTGTCATTGTTGTGAGCAGTTTCCTGTTTGTGAGCCAGAGTGTATATTGTTTGTGAGCCAGAGTGTATCATTGTTTGTGAGCCAGAGTGTATCATGTTTGTGAGCCAGAGTGTAAACATTGTTTGTGAGCCAGAGGGTATCATTGTTTGTGAGCAGAGTGTATCATTGTTTGTGAGCCAGAGTGTACATTGTTGTGAGCCAGGTGTATCATTGTTTGTGAGCCAGAGTGTATCATTGTTTGTGAGCCAGAGTGTATCATTGTTTGTGAGCCAGAGTGTATCATTGTTTGTGAGCCAGGGTGTATCATTGTTTGTGAGCCAGAGTGTATCATGTTTGTGAGCCAGAGTGTATCATTGTTTGTGAGCCAGAGTGTATCATTGTTTGTGAGCCAGAGTGTATCTATTGTTTGTGAGCCAGAGTGTATCATTGTTTGTGAGCCAGAGTGTATCATTGTTTGTGAGCCAGAGTGTATCATTGTTTGTGAGCCAGAGTGTATCATTGTTTGTGAGCCAGAGTGTATCATTGTTTGTGAGCCAGAGTGTATCATTGTTTGTGAGCCAGAGTGTATCATTGTTTGTGAGCCAGAGTGTATCATTGTTTGTGAGCCAGAGTGTATCATTGTTTGTGAGCCAGTGTATCATTGTTTGTGAGCAGAGTGTATCATTGTTTGTGAGCCAGAGGTATCATTGTTTTGTGAGCCAGAGTGTATCATTGTTTGTGAGCCAGAGTGTATCATTGTTTGTGAGCCAGAGTGTATCATTGTTTGTTGAGCCAGATGTATCATTGTTTGTGAGCCAGAGTGTATCATTGTTTGTGAGCCAGAGTGTATCATTGTTTGTGAGCCAGAGTGTATCATTGTTTGTGAGCCAGAGTGTATCATTGTTTGTGAGCCAGGTGTATCATGTTTTGGCAGGGTGTATCATTGTTTGTGAGCCAGAGTGTATCATTGTTTGTGAGCCAGGGTGCATCATTGATTGTTTGTGAGCCAGATTTTATCATTGTTTGTGAGCAAGAGTGTATCATTGATTGTTTGTGAGCCAGAGTGTATCATTGTTTGTGAGCCAGAGTGTATCATTGTTTGTGAGCCAGAGTGTATCATTGTTTGTGAGCCAGAGTGTATCATTGTTTGTGAGCCAGAGTGTATCATTGTTTGTGAGCCAGAGTGTATCATTGATTGTTTGTGAGCCAGAGTGTATCATTGTTTGTGAGCCAGAGTGTATCATTTGTTTGTGAGCCAGGGTGTATCATTGTTTGTGAGCCCGAGTTTTATCGATTGTTTGTGAGCCAGAGTGTATCTATTGTTTGTGAGCCAGGGTGTATCAGGATTGTTTGTGAGCCAGGTGTATCATTGTTTGTGAGCCAGAGTGTATCGTTGATTGTTTGTGAGCCAGAGTGTATCATTACGAGGAAATTTTTTGTGAGCCAGATTGTATCAAATTGTTTGTGAGCAGAGTGTATCATTGATTGTTGGAGCCAGAGTGTATCTTGATTGTTTGTGAGCCCGAGTGTTTTCATTGATTGTTTGTGAGCCAGAGTGTATCATTGTTTGTGAGCCAGAGTGTATCGTTGATTGTTTGTGAGCCAGGTGTATCATTGTTGTGAGCCAGAGTGTATCTGATTGTTTGTGAGCAGAGTGTATCATTGATTGTTTAGTGAGCCAGATGTTTATCATGTTGTTTGTGAGCCAGAGTGTATCATTGATTGTTTTGTGAGCCAGAGTGATCGTTGATTGTTTGTGAGGCAGTGTATCGTTGATTGTGAGCCAGATTGTATCGTTGGTTGTTTGTGAGTCAGAGTGTATTATTGATTGTTTATGAGCCAGAGTGTAATTGATTGTTTGTGAGCCAGAGTGTATCATTGATTGTTTGTGAGCCAGAGTGTATCATTGATTGTTTGTGAGCCAGGAGTGTATCATTGATTGTTTGTCAGCTAGTGTAACATGGATTGTTTGTGAGGCAGAGTGCATCATTGTTTATGACCCAGAGTGTATCGTTGATTGTTTGTGAGCCAGAGTTATCATGTTGATTGTTTGTGAGCCAGAGTGTATCATTGATTGTTTGTGAGCCAGAGTGTATCGTTGATTGTTTGTGAGCCAGAGTGTATCATTGATTGTTTGTGAGCCTGAGTGTATCATTGATTGTGAGCAGAGTGTATCTGTTGTTTGTGAGCCAGAGTGTATCGTATTGATGGTGTTTGATGAGCCAAGTGTATCGTTGACTGTTTGTGACAGAGTGTATCATTGTTGTTTGTGAGCCAGAGTGTATCGTTGACTGTGAGCCAGAGTGTATCGTTGATTGTTTGTGAGCCAGAGTGTATCGTTGATTTTGAGCCAGAGTGTATCGTTGATTGTTTGTGAGCCAGAGTGTATCATTGATTGTGAGCCAGAGTGTATCATTGTTTGTGAGCCAGAGTGTATCATTGTTTGTGAGCCAGAGTGTATCATTGATTATTTGTTAGCCAGAGTGTATCATTGGTTGTTTGTGAGCCAGAGTGTATCATTGATTGTTTGTGAGCCAGAGTGTATCAGTACCCAGTGTTAATTCACCATCTAACTGACTAGTTAGTTAGACTCAGTGTAGTTGTCAACACTGCGGTGTTATTCTCACTTCTT
>NC_069424.1:8746404-8768904 GCF_026875155.1 Cherax quadricarinatus | reverse complement strand
TATTACTGTACTACTACTGTCTACTACTACTATTACATACTTCTCCTACATTATACTACTCTAGTACTGTTCTACAATTATGTCTGGACACTATGTATACTGTCCTAGGTGTTACCTGGGGTCTGGCTGCTACTGCTACGCTAACTGGTGGTGCTGTCTCTGCTATTACTACTGCAGCTGCTATACTATACACAGCCCTATGTCAGCTACTACTATATGCTACTCTTTTACAGACTACTTCTGCTAGTAATACTCTACTAGTATTACATGAATTTTCCCACATTTAAATTAAAGGTTTTCTTACATGGTGTTAGCACCATGTTTAGTCACGGTGTTATCGCTGTAGCTGTCATACCAGTGATGATGGGGTTTATTCCTCTCTCTCTCCTCTCTCCAAGGTGATAGCAGGTGTATCACCCTGAGTGTCGGGAAATACAGCCCAAGTTGTGATGCTAGTCCTTGCTACACTGCCAGTTCGTTGACAGCTCTGGTCTGCTACACAGTGTGACGCGTCTTGGCCTACACCAGGTTGCTGAGGCTAGGTCCTTTGTCTTATACCATATGGCCATCGTTATTCTGCCTACACCAGGTGATTTACCTGGAGAGGGTTTCGAGGGTCTGCACCCGTCACCCGGTCTGCCAGGCTCATGTGGATCAGGGCCTGATCAATCTTGGCTGGTTACTGCGTGACCCACGCAAGAAGTCTTCGAACCGCCCGGTTGGTCAGGTACTGACTTTAAGTGCCTGTCCACTGCCTTCTTAAAGACAGCCTGGGGTCTATTGGTAATCCCTCTTATGTATGCTGGGAGGCAACTGAACAGTCTTGGGCCCCGGACACTTATTGTGTTGTCTCTCAGTGTACTTATGGCACCTCTGCTTTTCATCGGGGGAATGTTGCATCTCCTGCCGAGTCTTTTGCTTTCATATGGAGTGATTTTCGTGGGCAGGTTTGGTACCAATCCCTCCAGGCCCTTCCAAGTGTATATTATCATGTATCTCTCTCGCCTGCGTTCGAGGGAATACAGATCAAGAACCTTCAACCGTTCCCAGTAGTTTAGGTGCCTTATAGTACTTATCTGTGCCGTGAAAGTTCTTTGTACACTCTCCAGGTCTGCAATGTCGCCAGTCTTGAAGGGGGCCGTTAGTGTACAGCAGTACTCCAGCCTAGAGAGCACAAGTGTCCCTAGTTTTGAAGGTTCTCATTATCCATCCTATCATTTTCCTAGCAGATGAGGTAGATACATTGTTGTGGTCTTTGAAGGCGAGATCCTCTGACATTATCACTCCCAGGTCCTTCACATTACTTTTCCGCTCTATTGTAAGGTTAGAATTTGTTGTATACCATGACACATTTTTAATTAATTTCTTCAAGTTTCCCATATCTGAGTAGTTGAAATTTCTCCTCGTTGAACTTCATATTGTTTTGAGTGGCCCATTCGAAGATTTGGTTGATATCCGCTTGGAGTCTCGCGGTGTCTTCGATGGAGGTCACTGTACTCACCTATTTGTACTCACCTATTTGTGGTTGCAGGGGTCGAGTCACAGCTCCTGGCCCCGCCTCTTCGCTGATTGCTACTAGGTCCTCTCTCTCCCTGCCCCATGAGCTCTATCATACCTCGCCTTAAAAAACTATGTATGGTTCCTGCCTCCACCACATCACTTTCTAGGCTATTCCATGGCCTGACTACTCTATGACTGAAGAAATACTTCCTAACATCCCTTTGATTCATCTGAGTCTTCAACTTCCAATTGTGACCTCTTGTGTCTGTGTCCCATCTCTGGAACATCCCGTCTTTGTCCACCTCGTCTATTCCGCGCAGTATTTTATATGTCGTTATCATGTCTCCCCTGACCCTCCTGGCCTCCAGTGTCGTCAGGCCGATTTCCCTCAACCTTTCTTCATAGGACAATCCCCGTAGCTCTGGGACTAGTCTTGTTGCAAACCTTTGCACTTTCTCTAATTTCTTGACGTGCTTGACTAGGTGTGGATTCCAAACTGGTGCTGCATACTCCAGTATGGGCCTGACGTAGATGTGTACAGAGTCTTAAACGAATCCTTACTGAGGTATCGGAACGCTATCCGTAGGTTTGCCAGGCGCCCGTATGCTGCAGCAGTTATCTGATTGATGTGCGCCTCAGGAGATATGCTCGGTGTTATACTCACCCCCAGATCTTTTTCCTTTAGTGAGGTTTGCAGTCTTTGGCCATCTAAACTATATTGTGTCTGCGGTCTTCTTTGCCCTTCCCCAATCTTCATGACTTTGCATTTGGCAGGGTTAAATTCAAGGAGCCAGTTGCTGGACCAGGCTTGTAGCCTGTCCAGATCTCTTTGTAGTCCTGCCTGATCCTCGTCCGATTCGATTCTTCTCATTAACTTCACATCGTCTGCACTGTCATGGTGATCCTGGTGTCATCCGCAAAGGAAGACACGGAGCTATGGCTTACAGTGGTGATGTGTACTTAGCTGTGGTGACGTGAACTTAGCTCAGTGGTGACGTGTACTTAGCTCAGTGGTGACATGTACTTAGCTCAGTGGTGACGTGTACTTAGCTCTGTGAAGACTTGTTCGTGTGCTCTCTGTGAATCTGAACCAGGATGCCCTCTCTCGAGCAACTCTACCAGCAGCTAAAAGAGGAGCTTAGGGTTGCTAAGCTGGATATATGGCGATTAATGGAGGAGAACAAGAGGATTCAAAGTAATCCTGTTGTGAGTCTTCAGGTTAAGAGAGGAACCTGGTCAGTGGCTGCACAACATGGAACCAAGCTGAGGATCCAGAAGACTGTTGGAGAGGCTGAAACAACGAAGAACCAGAAGACTATTGTGGAAACTTCCAACCCATTTTCGGTGCTACTTGACGAATGTGGGTTGTCTACTGGGAATGTCACAACGAACACCAAGGAAGCATTGGCAAACGTGAGTGAAACATCCCCAGAAACCCCAACAAAGACCATCGAGAACATCACGGTGAATTCCACAAGTGAAGGTAAGAACATTGTTTTAGTTGGAGACAGGTTAAGTTTAAGGATAGGGCGTTTTGTCTTAGGAACAGGAAGAGGAGGCAGAGGGTATATTTTCCTGGGGCTGGGATGGGAGATGGAAATATAAACACATATGCAGTATAATGTGATTCTTTATTGACAATGTTTCGCCCACACAGTGGGCTTTTTCAAGTCACAAGCAGATCTACCTGGGGTGGAAGGTACACGAGTATTTATAGTCAGGTTCAGAATGCTGAGGTCAGGTGCAGAATGCTGAGGTCAGGTGCAGAATGCTGCATCTGATGATCTACCGAGTGGGGTTATAGAGTCCAAAATCTTGGGTAGCTTGGAAGGGAGATTGGATAAGTTTGTGAGCAGACCTGCAGTGTTCCTCCATTCCTATGCTCTTATGTGGGATAGTGATGAAGAAGTTTCTTGGCAAGTGGTTCAGCTATGTTATAGAAGCCATTGTTCTGGTTGAAATTGTCGGATATAGAGATAAGCGATGATTCCAGGATTCTTCGGTATTGAGTGTTGTCTTCTCTGGCGATAAGTCTTGAGTCTCTGTAGTTTATTAAATGGTTGTGTGAATTATGGTGTTGTACACAGGCATTTCTTGTATCGTCAGACCTGCTTGCATATTGGTGTTCTGAAATACGTGTTTGTAGGTCTCTTGATGTTTCGCCCACGTATAATTTGCTGCAGTCATTACAAGGGATTATGTATACCCCTGCAGAGGATGGAAGCTTGTCCTGTCTATTACTGGTAATGTCCTTGATGGTCGTGGTTGTGGAGGTAGATACTTGGAATGAGGTATTGGAAACGATGTTGGAAACGTGTTTGGCAATGGAGTTGGTGGGGAGGACTATGTATCTCTTCTCGGCAGCCTTCTCTGGGTGTGTAGAAGATGTTTAATGCCCTTCGTCTGCAGTCTCTGATGAAGTGATGAGGATAGTGAAGTTTGGAAAATACTTGTTCAATTGTAGTGCATTCTTCCTCAAGGAACTCATTGCTGCAGATTCTGAGTGCGCACAGGAAAAAACCTATAATTGCACTATGTTTAGTTTTGGTGTCGTGGTGAGAGTAGAAGTGGAGAAGATCGTTTTGGTTGGTGGGTTTTCGATAGACTTTAAAACGAAGTTCATGGTCAGCTTTGCAGAGAAGCACATCAAGGAAAGGAAGAGTGTTGTTGACTTCTTCAAGTGTGAACTAGATTGAGGGCTCGACCTGGTTGAGCTTGTCTTGGAGAGCTTGAACGTTGAAGCGTCTGGGAGTTATGAAGAGAATGTCATCAACATAATGGAGCCAGGTGACAGACGAAGGAATAATGCTGGAGAAACGCTTGGCTTCCAGATGTTACATGTATAGGTTCGCCAGAACGCCACTGAGTGGCGAACCCATGGGTAGTCCGAAAGTCTGCTGAAAGAGGTAATTTTCGAAAGAGAAACACATAAAGCCAACACATAGTTCAACAAGGTCGATGAAATCGCTGGCTGGAATAGGAAGATCAAGTGAATCATCAATTTTCCTGTGCAAGAGAACCCAAACCCAAAAACCTTTTCTCTCCTTGCATGATCCTTTTTCCCTAACCCTTTTAAAAAATAACCTGGTTTCCCAGAGAGGTCCCTTTCTCTGACAGGTCCCCTTTCTCTGACCCCTTTTGCCCTTAGTTTTGGGAAAAGACATGGCTCATTCACACTCCTCCTGGGCGCAAAAACGTCGCTTTGCCCCTTCCTCCCCGCTCACCCCCCCCCGGACCCCGCGAAAGCCTGAATTTTTTCTTCCCCAATTTCTGCCCCACGATCCCCTTTCGCTGCTTTTTTAAAGCCCTGGCTTTTTTTCAAACGACTAAGAAAAACCCCCCTCTCCAGAAATTTTCCATCGTCTGCCCCGTTTTGCCCGCCCCCCCTTTTGGGGATCTTCCCTTTAAATTTCATTGTTCTTTTTTCGTATTTCGGGTTTAGTGTGACTTTGAAATGGTCCAAGTCGGACCGAACGTTTTCGAAAGTTCTCTTCTATGTGTGGGTTATTTGTGAAACTTTTCCAGCCATGGTATCTTTCCCTTTTTTTTTGTTTTTTTAATGTTTGCCCCTGTTGTCCCTTTCCTTGAGTGAGGTAAAATTTAGAAAAACCCGGTAAATTTTTAAATAACCCGGGGGGGGTTCCACATTATACAGTAGAGCCCCTTTTGGGGCGTTTCATTATGGCTTCCGCAAAATACGGTAAACTCAAATAATTACCAAAATTTTCTATATTTTTTTCCACTACAATGAAAAAACGACCCCCATTTTCAACTGCCCCATTTTTCAATGGGAATACAACATGGCAGAAAACCTGTTTCAAAAAAACCCCAAGGAAAGGGACAGGTCTGTAGGACTTTTTTCCTCAGTGCCAAACGAGGGAAAAAATTGGCATTTAAACATGGCTGCCCGGGCACCCAAAAAAGCACTACTCCCAAACGTCCCAATAGTAAAAAGTAAAAATTTCACCCTTTACTGACGTTCATCTGTTGACATTTTGAAATATATCTTTCCCAAAACCATTAAAACACCTGTCCAGTGTTTAACGAGGGGGAAAAACACAGGAACATAAATCAAATCAAATTAAAAAAACCCAAGGTTATGGGACGGAAAACCCTCAGGGGGGCCAGTCGGGGGAAAAGAAGGGAAATTTAAACATAATTTTTAATGTTTAGTAGCTAAACCTAATTCAGCGGGCCAGTGTACAGTGAGAGAATATAGCAGAAACACGAAATTTATTTAAAAAACCCCCAAGGAAAGTCGGGTTTGTAGGGGGCGTTTACTTCCCCGGGTTTTTTAAAAAATTGGCTGATCAGCAGCCCCGGTCGGGAGTCAACAAAAAGGGCACAAAAACCGGATAAATGGAATTGATGGGGTTTTGGAAAGGGAAAAAAACCCCTTGTTTTAAACCCTTTCTGGTCAACCAGAATGGAAAAAGGAGTTAGAAGTTAATGGGTGAAGGGGCTGTGAAGTGAAGGGGGGGAAGGGGTTTTTGGTGAAATTAAGGGGGTTAATGAAAGGGGTTTGTGAATTTAAAGGGGGAAAAGTAAAGCAGTGAAGGGGGTTTTTGAAGAAAAAAATTTTAAATATAATTAGTGGAAATTTGTTTAAAGCAGATAAAGTGAAATGGGGACGGGAAAAAAAGAGAAATAAAAAATTTTGTAAAAATGAGTAAAAGAGCGAAGAGGGGAAAATGGCGGGCATTAGGGGGTACAGGCCCCCCAAATAATTATATTTTTTTTCTTCTTAAATTCCATGAAGAAAGAAATCACCCCATGGGGCGGGAAAAGGTGAATGGAGAAAACAGGGGCCCTGGACAGAAAAAGGGCCCAAACAGTTGCCATCCTACCAGAAAAGTAAATGTCCTATCGCCAAAAGGTAGGGCAACCCGCATCCCCAAACAAAAACGGGCACACGCCTTTTTTTTTAGCGCTCTTAAGTGGTGATTAAGAAATTAAGTTTTTTTCAGGAATACACAAAAAACAGTTACAAAAAATTTTACCCATACATGCAGATATGGGGTAGAAAACCCTGGATAACCAAAAAAAGTCAGACAGGTGACTTATTTCCTTTAAATTAACCCGGGGCCCTCAAACTATTGTGCAGAAAAAACGGAAGATAAATGACGGTGTTAAGAGGTCTAGAAACTGGGAATGAAAACCCTTAACCCCCAAAAAGTTTTTGCTTTACATAGGTAAATGTGGGGACAATACACCCCATTTTTACTCAAACACTACCAAAAAAGGGGCATACACTGTACTAAATTTCTCATGAAAAACAGAAAAGGCCCCTTTTGTAAAATTTTGTAAGGGGGGGGTTGCTTTGGGGGGATGTATTTTAAAATTTAAATTGGAAACCCGGTGCCGGGAATTTTTTTTGGGGTGTAAAAAATCATTTTGGCACAGTTACCCTTTACAATGTTTACATTGATTTAACCAAATTTTTAAACAAATGCCCCTTCCAATTTTGGGATTGTTTAAAAAAAGTTTTTATGAAAACGGGGCCTTTCCCTTTTAATTCATGTCAACCCCAAGACCCATTTTTCCAAAATTTGGGCAAGATTAGGATTTACTAACAAAATTGGGGCGGATTTTAAAAACCCCTTCTCTAAAACTTGGGTTTGGGGTAAAACGGTAAACGGGCGACGAGGTCAAAATAAAAGGGTTTTAAAATGAAAAACCCTTTTAGATGGGAAAACGAAAGGGGGGTGGATTTATTTTCCCCTACATTTGAAATGACTTAGCTTACAACCCAAGCCTGATTTAAAAAAAATAAACTGGAATTCTAGGGTTTTAAAAGTCTGCTTCCCAGCCCAAAAACCCCTTCTTAGTAGGAAACTAGCTACCGCCCCCCCTCCCCAGGACCATTTTTAGAAGCCCTTTTCCAGAGTTATTGTGGGGGACTTGAAAACTTTTTGCGGGACAAAAATACTGGGCAAACTTCAGTACTGTTTTCAGCAGAAAAATAAGGGGCTTTTCCCAAAAGGAATAAGAAAAATTTCTGGGTTTTAAATAGTTACACTCAACAAATTTAATACCCCAACCCCGGATCACACAGTTCTCACCACCCAAACTGGCCCCACATCCCTTTTAACCCGGCGCTGGGGAACAATTAGTCACCCCCGGGGGGGGCTTTCAATTACCCGGGGGGTTTTAAGGGGACATTTTAAAATCATTTTCTGCACCGGGGAAAACCCACTGGGGAAATGGGATAAGCCTAAAGGACAATAAAAATGAGGTCAACTAGAAACTACAGTAAAGAAACACTGGTAAAAAGGCTACACAATTGTGACTGGACAGAGATAAAAAAGTTGCACGGAAGTAAATGATGCCTGGGGAAAAAATTTAGAAAAATGTTTTAATACCCTCCCTTATAATTTTTTGGAAACCCGTTTAAAAAGGTTAGGAAATTTAAAGAAGAAATGGGAAACCCCGGAGGCCCCTGAGATATTTGATAATATGAAATTCCGGGGGGGCCCCTGCTAAAAAGATTTTAAAACAAACAGACAAGAATTGCAGCCTAAATGGGAATTTTCCCAAAAGGGGGAGGAAAAAAAAATACAGGGACTTTTTAAAAGGACAAAGGGAAGGCACTATTTCTCAAAAAAATTTAAGAGTATAAGCACAACCCCATAAAGCCGGTAACACTAAATTATTATTTTAAACAAAAAGAAGCGCTAAGCCCCAAAAGGGGAAAAAACTAAAAAAAGTTGGGGATTTGCCCCAAGCCAGTAATAGGGGTTTAAAATGAAATCACTATGATTTAAAGGGGGTTTGCCACGAAACCTTTTTAAGGTTTGGGAAATTTCTTTAATTTTCCCACTACCATCTGTTGTATCAACATAGTAAGTAAACTTCCAGCTGCATTTAAATTCTTTAACCCCAGACTTTTGGTTTAAATTTCAAAATACTATACTTTTAAAGGGGTTTAACCCCCAAAAGTTGGGCAACTGTAAGTGTATCTCATGACTTTTTTTCAAAAAAAACAAGCAGGTTAAACCCAAAAAGGGCACAGGCCCCATTAACCCTTTCCCCTCTAAATTCCTAAAAAAAGGGTTTCTTCCCGAACTGTCAATCCCTATTCCTCACATAATAAATTCCCATCAATCACCCCCCCCCTAAAAACTGTTCCGGGGGGGTTCAAGGGGCCCCCAGTTACTAATACTTTAAGAAAAATAGTAGGGCGATGTCACAACTATAGGCCCCTTTGTAAATCAGTATATCTAAAATTTTTAGAGAGGGCGGTGTACCTCAAGTAGTTTTTTGTACCTTTAAAGACAAAAAACATTCTCCCTTTGCTTCCCAAACGGGCTTTAGGGAAATCCTACTCAACCGACAAACCCCCCTTAAATCTGATGGTTTTCTGAGAAAATTTAAATATCAAAAGGGGGAAACCCCAAAAAGGGATGGGAAACCCTTTGACCTTCAAAAGGGCCCCAATTTCTGTCAACCACAAAATTTTTAAAAAAAGAAACTTTAAGTTAAACGGTATAGGTTCTGTAGACGGTTTTTAAATCCTACCTTAGCAACAGGAGACAAATAGTCAAAATCAACCCAAAAAAGAACGAAAACCCCCGCCGAAAACATTTGGGTTGCCCCAAAGGGAGTATTTTTGGGTCCCCCTTTTTAAATTTTTATGTTAAGGGCAATATATGCCTATCATAATTTAAGTGCAAACTCTTACTGTATGCAGATGACAGGGGTCTGGGTTTGTGTCAGGTAAAGAACCCCCAAGATATTGTAATGTTTTAAAACTGGAAAATGGAGTCCCGCGCAAAGGGTTTGTAGACAACAAACTATCATTACACCTAGGGAAAACGAAGCCGTTCTTTTTTGGGACGAAACATAAATTTAGAAAGGGGTAAATAATTTTAAAGTCCCGTGTAAAGGGGGCCCATTTACTTTGGTTTCATCAGTAAAATTTTCTGGGAATCCCCTTTGCCCATTTCATGTCAAGAGAATTGATAGGGAACATTAGAAAGAAAGCGAAAGCCCAGAAGAAGTTTTTCCCTTTTAGACAAGCACCCTTTTCTACCTACTGAGGCCGCAGGAACCCCTTTTCAGCCCTTATACAAAAACCATAGGATTACGCTTGCCTTGATGGTACTCTGCCTTGACAAAAAAATGAAAGATAGACGCAAATCACCCAGAACAAAATCGTAAGTTCATTTCCCGGGGCTGGGGCCCAAAAGGGAAAAGTAGGCCCGGATAATTACAGCTTGGATAAGGGGAATTTGAAGACAGAGTAAAACAATTGAAGCTAAAAACATGTTTATAAAATTGCTCCAAAAAATATCCAGAATTTCTTGGGTGTCAATTTTTTTCAAAGGGTTTGGGGAAACCCAAAAAAATCAAGTACTAGGGGGGGAAAAGCACAACCCTTTCGTACCCACAGTCAGTGGCCAGGGTTTTAAAAACCCCTTTTTTTTTACAGAAAAAAGGAATGGAACAGACTGCCCACACTTTTCAAAGCCCGTCTTTGATGAACCAGTTCCCGAAGAGTGCCAAAAAAGGGTTGATGAAAGTAGCACAGAAAGGGAGGGGAAAGATCCCTTTTATTTTTTAGCTAACAACGTGTAAATTTTACCTTATTCCTAGTAATGACCTTTGGGATTGTAATAGTCTTTTAAAGACCCCGGTGTAGTAGATTGGGCTTTTTTTTTGTAATAAGATGTTATCTTTATTATTGAATAAGAAAAAAATTAAAAACCTTTTATTATAATTAAAAAGGGAAAAAGGGCCCCCAAAAAGGGAAAAAAGTCACTCCCGGACTTTTTTGGGTTTTTCCTGGGCCCTACACAATGCTGCTATGTATGATAATTCTATGTAACTGTTTAAGGAAAAACCCCTAATGACACGATTGCAAAAAACGCTAACGCGACGGGCTGGAGTTTTGAGACTCTATGACCGCGGGTTCAATCCCGGCCGGGGGTATGGTCTATGTAACTGTGTTTGTGTATACCTGAATAAACTTACTTACGGCAAGTGGTCTTTCAAATATGGCGCGGGCCACCCGGTTTGTTTACATTCTCCATGAGCACATCTGTCTATTATGTAATAATAATCACTCTTGGGCACATTAAATGTCTAATTTTACGTCAATATAGACATTTTCGTTAATCCACCTATGATATTTTCTTCAAAATTATATGAGACACGTTACACAGCATATAAACATGCTGTTTATATACTAAGGAGGTGTGGTAGCCTGATGGAGGGGAAACATTACGTAATACTAATAATAATCACTCTTGGGGACATTAAATGTCTTATTTTACGTTAATATAGACATTTCCATTAATCCATCTATTATATTTTCCTCAAAATTATATAAGAAACACGTTACATAACATATAAACATTTTGTTCATATATGTGAAAATTTGTGTGGACTGCCTCCAAGTGAGTCGCCTACCCTGGCAAACTCTGTTGACACCAAGCTCTGAGGTGGGTACCTCAGCCTCACAAGTGGCTTATAGGACAGATTTTCACAAATGATTGGTACTGCAAGAAACCTCGCCTGCATGCACGTATAAAGGACTAACTTACTTGGGGTTGCAGCAAATTTCCTTATCTTAATTTTCCCCCTAATTTTCCTTTGGCCCCGTTTCAAATTAACCCTTGTGTCCTGTGAATCAGAAAATTTAAAACCAAATATATATTTAAAATTAATTTAGGGGAGTAGAATTTTCTTAGCTTTTTTTGAAAAAAAACTTTGGTAATTTTAAACGGTTGTTCCCCCTCGAAAAACAAAAGGGCCCCCAAATTAAACTAAAAAAACCCTTCCCCAAAAAGGCCCCAGTCTACAGGTTAAAAGGGGGCATTTTTTGGGGTTGGGCCAAAAAAAAAAAAATTAAGGGGGTAATCAGGGGTTAAAACGGGGGCCTTAAAGGTTTCCCCGGTTCGTAAAATTTGGGGAAAAGTGGGGCGCCCGGCTTTTCAACAGGAAATTTTCCTTTTTTTCCAAAAAATTTTTACTCAAAGGGAAGAAACCATTGGGCCCCCTTCCCAGGGCCCTCAATTCCCGCCTTGGTTTTAAAGGGGGTGCCCTTTTCCCCCTAGTAATATCCTGGTTTTTCCCCCCTTACGGCCAAACCCTTGTTAATTTTGGTCCCCCTTTCCCCCTTCCCCCCCTTTACCCCAAACCCGGGCCCTGGTTTCAAATTTTTTTGTGAACCAAGGGGTTAATTAAAAAAATTTTAAAAGGGGGTTGTAGTAGAAGCAAAATAACCAAAAATTTTTAAATGAATTTGGTGGATTTGGGAGAAAACTTTCCCAATTTAAAAATTTCATTTTTTTGGGGGGAAATTTGGCCCCCCCCTTGTGAATTTTCCCAAAAACCCTTGGGTTCCCAAGCGTAATTAAAAAAGGGAAAACCTTTTTTTACCCAAAGAAAAAACGTCCCCCAAAATTTTCCCCGGGGTTTAAAAAAGGGGTAAATAAAGGGCTTTTTTGGGGGAACCAAAAAAAAAAAAAAAAAAATGGGGCCCCCCCCCCCCAAGGAAACCCCCGTTTGGGATAAAAAAAAGGGGTGGAGGTTTTGCCGGTTTTAGTCATTGGGGGGGGGCAAGGGCAGCCCGGGGGCCTTAAAAACCCCGAAAGTGAAACTTTGAAAATAATAAATAAAAAATTTGGGGTTTTTTAAGGGGGGATATTTCGGGGTTTTTTGCTAAACCCCAAAAGGGTTGGTTAAAAAAATTTGGGATTTTTTTTAAAATAAGAAGGGGGGAAAAGGCTTGAGGGTTTTTGAATTTGAGGGTTTTGCCCCCGGGGGAGGGGAAGATTAAATTTTGGAAAGGGGCCCTTTTTTTTTGGTTTAAAGGTTTTTTTGGTTTCCCCCTTTTTTTGGGGTTTTAAAAATTTGGGGGTTTGCTGTTTGTTCCCGGGAAAATAAATTAAATTTTATGAAAGCTGGGGGAGGGGAAAAAGTAAAAAATGGTTCCCAAGCTTTTATTTTTTGGGGGAAAAAGGTTTAAGGTTTTGTGATAATAAGAAATAAGTTTAAAAAGGGGGAATTTTAAAAAAGGGGGAAGTGATTTTGAGGTTTGCCCCAAATGAGAAAAAATTTGGGGGAATTTAAAAATTAAAAGGGTTTAAAAAGGGAGGACATTAAAAGTGTTTTGAAAAACTGGAAGGTTTAAAAGTGAAAAAAAAGGGGGTTTTTTTGGGTATGGCCCTTATCCCGGGGCCAGGAAAGGGTCAAAAAATGTAAGGGGAAAAATGGCCCAAGGGGTTTTTGGGGGAAAAGGGGGTGAAAAGTTGTTTTTTTAAAACCAATTTTTTGGGGAAATTTGGAAAAAACCCGGGGAAAAAAGGTATGGGAAAAAACGGGGGGGGAAAAAAAATTTAAAAAAAAGGGAAAAATTGCCCTTAAAGAAAAAATAAAACAGGGGGATTTTCCCCTTCCTGGGGGGTTTTTAAATTAAAAACCGGGGTTTTTTTAGAGCGGGAATTTTCGTCGGGGGGGAAATTAAAAAAGGATTTAGGGGAAGGGGGTAGAATTTGAAAAAGTGAAGTAAAAGGGGAAAGAAAAACCCTTTCCAAAAGAAAAAAAAAGGAAAATACAAAAAAAAAAAAACCCCAAAAAGGGAAAGGGGAGGGGGAAAAACCCAAAAACCTGGGGGGAACTTCCATTGGGTATTGCTGGAGGGAAAGAAAAACGGAAAAAGGGAAAAAAAATAAAAAGAAAAAAAAAAAGGGGAAAAAAAAAAAAAAAAACAATGTTGGACGGGGCAAAATTTAATTCTTGGGCCTTGCAATTTTAGCCCACCCAGAAAAAAAAAATCCCAAATGACAACAGGAAAATGAAAAACCCCTTCCTGTAAGTTTTTTCACCCTAAAAAAGTGAAACCCTCTTCAGAACAGGAAAGACTGTGTTTTAAAACTTAAATTGCCGGGCCCAATTACCACCCCTAAAGGGGCCCAAAAAGATACAAAACTCCGGGCCCAAAAGGGGAAAAAAAACCGGGGTTTGGGCCACAGCCACAAAAACAAGAGGGAGGGGGGTTTTTTTTTTTTTTTTGGCCGGGGAAGGAAAAAAAAACTGGCGGGAAAGGGCCCCAGAAAAAAAACCAAAACCAAATCCAGTCATTCCGGAGGGGAAAACCACAGTCGAGGGGCCCCCCCCCACTCCAAACCAACAGATACAGATACAAATCCGGGAAAAAAAAAAAAACCCCCCCCCCCCCATTCCCCCCCCCAACCCCCCAATCCCCCCCCCACCCCCCAAAAAAACTTTTTCTTTTTTGGGCAAATATACGGGTCAAAAACCCTCAACAAACAAAAAAAATACCTTTCATCCGGGGGAAGGGCTTGCGGGGGCAAAGGCAATTTTTCCCCGGTTTCCCCTGAGACCCACATAAAGGACCCACTTGGAAAATGAAAAAAAGGGACCCCAGGTTAAACCTATACAAAAGTGCGGGGGAACCCCCCAAAAGGGGGGGGGTTTGGGCCCTGTACATTGCGAGTCACTTGTTTCACAGAAATGCTTAATCCCAAAAATTTGACGAAAATTTGGAAAGTTTTAGCAGAAAAGGGGCGAAAACCCCAAAAAAAAAAGTCTTTGGTGGGTTAAACAAGCCTCCGGATGAACATCCCACCCAAATTTCCGGAACGTGTTAAAAAATTTGGACCACTGTCGGGAAAAATCTTCCGGTCCTGCCCCCAACATCTTGCCCCGGGGGGTTTTCAATTTTAAGGCAAAAAAAAAGGAGGAATATAGCAAAAAATTTATTGTTCCCGGAAAAACACCGGGAAAGGGAAACTCTAAAAGAAAACCACACCACACAGCTTTTAAATCTCTGCAAAAAATTTCCCAATTTAAAACCCAAACCCCAAAAAATAAGCCTATAGACTGGAAAATTTCACTAGACCTCATTTTTTCACTAACAATGATGATCGGGATAAGAAATGCCCACCAAAATAAAAAACCCAATTTAATTAAGACCCACAACTTTAATTTGAGGTTCAAACATTTTGCGAGGGAGGGACCCCCAAAGACCGACAAAATGAGATATCAGGGGGAAAGCATTCCCCCAAATTAAACTTAAAATAAAAAAAACATAAATTTGGGGCCCAAGGGAAAACCAAGTCCAAAACCTTTATAAGCGGGGAAAGTATACAAAGAAAAAAACAGACCCAAACTTATGCCTAAAACAGAAAAAACTCGGGGGCCCCGATGTATGCACAAGGCTTTTTCCCTAAGAAAAAGGAGTGGGGGAAAAAAATAGAAAAAGACAGGCCGTCAACCCCTTTTTAACGGGCCCGAGGGAAAAAGAATAACAGAGGGGTCTAAAAGAGGTCAATATATCTAAAAAGCCCCAGGGAGACACTGGTCAGGAAATAGAAAAGCATCAAACTTAAGCAAAAAGGGGAACCCTTTTGGAGTAAAGGAATCGGGGGGAAGAACAAAAAGTATAAATAAATCGAAAAAACCCCCAAAGAAATTTCTTCCCCCTATGCCAAAATAAAAATCGAAAACAACCCCCAGTTTTGGGCCCCCCTAAAAACAAGAGGGGGTTTTCCTACACAGATGACACAAGGGAAATGGGGTGGGGCTACTCAAGTCCCCAAAATGACTCAGTTTTAGAAAGGGGCCGCTAACCGGGAACCCGAGGTCGAAGATCGGAATAAATTTTTTATGAGAGACCCCAAAAAAATTTTTTAAAACCAACCCTATCCGATTTTTACCCTGACCCCCAAATGACTTGAACGGGCCCAAAAAATTGACATCCCCTTTGCACTCTGCCCCGGGGCCAAAACTAAGGGAACTCTGTTTTCATCAAGAACTGAAAAAGAACCCCTATCACAAGCCTTTTCCCCCCTAAGGAAGGGAGCATGGGACAGGGGGGGGAACCGCCCCTCGTTACTAAAAAAAAAAAAAGACTTTAGCCCCACTCCAAAAAGGGGGGGCATTTAAAAGAAAAACCCAGCAAAGAAAAAAATCAGCCCAAAAGCACTAACACCCCTTTTACCCAAAAAAATTTTTTGGAAAGGGTCCCTAAGAAGAAAGATCCCCCCCAACTAGAAACCCATCATTTTCCCAAAAACCCAGGGCAACGGGGTTTAGAACAGGCCCGCCCCCTGTTTTTTCTCAACAAACTGGTTTCACAAGCAAGGCCCAAAAAAATGAAATAGAAGAAAAAAAGAATGCGATGTAATATAAAACGGGACTTTTCCCCAAAAGCCTTCGCCAAGTAGGGGGGCCCTCTTTTTTGGCCTTTTAAAACGCAAAAAATGCGCCCCTTAAAAATAATAACGGAAAAAAGGTGGGGTTCGATGGATCTATTTTTTTCCCCTCACAAACCCAGAACAAAGGGGAGTAGTCGCAACGAGTAAATCCGGGGGCCCGGCTACGGTTTTTTGAAAATTTTTTGTTCCAAAAGGCAATTTACTAGCCCCCAAAATTTGTTCCTCATCCTCATATCCGACATAGACAAGGATTTTTCAGCCACAGCACCGTTCTTTCCCTTTTCAGAAACACCCGAATTTTGAAAAGACAGGGGTCTTCCATTGCAGACACGCAAGGTCCGGCGGGCATTTAAACCCCCTCTTTCAGTGGGCTGCAGAAAAAAAAAATAAGAAAATTTTAACGAAAGAAAATTTTTAATTTCTCAGATATGGAAAAAAAGAGGAAATTTTAAAACTTTTATCAGAGTACAAAAAAAATTTTTGGCCACAAAATAGGGCGAAACACCAACTTCCAAAAACCGGGGGGTGATTATGTCGGAGGATCCAAACCCTTTAAAGGGCCAAAAACAAATTTTTTCAATGCATCTGCCAAAAAAAATGGGAAAGGGGGAAAATGGAACCCTTTAAAAATTTTGGGAGGCCCAAGCCCATGATGGGCATCCCTTCCCGGTCACTTGTTTTTATTAAAGGGTGGAATATTGCCCGCCTCTAACAGCACCTTTCAAGGCAGGTGAAATTGGGCCCACCTAGAAAAAATACCGAGGGAAATTTCACGGGCGCAAAAAAAAACGGAGATAAAACACCTCAATTACTGGGGGCGCTTGAAAGGGTTTTTAAACCTTTTATTTTCCCGGAAAAGCAGGAGGGAGAGGGTAAAATGATTAATTAAACCTGGGGAAAAAACCAAAAGGGACTAGTTTCCGAACTTGCACACAAAATCAAAACCCCTAAAAAAGCAAAAAACTTTTCAGACGATGCACCATCCCCCCCAAAGAAAAAACAGGGGTGGGTCACTAGGGACCTAAGAGACCATACAAAAAAGTTGGGCAGGGGCCCGAGTTTTTCAAAATGCCCCCCCAGCAACATAAGGGGGGGTTACCAAAAAGACCCCTGGCAGCTTTAAGCTGGCACTGGACAAAACACCTAAGGGCAGTTCCGATCAGCCGGGGGGTGTGGCGAAAGGGGTTTGGGTTTTCGTGCAGCCCGCAGCAACAGCTGGTTGAACAGGCGATCCCCAGGGGCCCGGTCACAGACCCGGGGCCCCCCCGGGGGCCCTTTACCCCCCAAAAAACCCCTTCCCGGTAAACTCCAGGGGCTAACCCCTCCGGGTTTTAAAAAAACCGAACGGGAAATCTTATTTATCTCCCTTTAAAAAACTGAGGGGAATAACACACCCACAAAACCCGGAAAATTTCCTTGATTTTTTAGAAAAATATTTGGCGTTTTCTGCTATGATTCTCTCACTGTACCCTGGGTCAGCTGAATTTTTAGGTCCCGCTCTAAAAAAAATTTTAAACCCTTGGGGCCTTTTTAAATAAATTCCAAAATTCTTTCCCCACAATGGGACGGGGATATCCGGCCTAACCTTTCAAATTTAAATTCAAAATTCAAAGTTTTTCTCTATAAGGATTACCCAAAGCTGGTTTACAGAAATTTGGTTTTTGTTTGGTTTTAAAATTTTAGTAAAATTGAGAAATTTCCGAGTGAAACCCCAAAACCCCTTAGCATGGCTAGGGGATTTCGGGAAACTTTTGTTTTTTTCTTTAAAAAGTACAATATTCCCAAAATTTTGAGGTAAATTGGTATTATGGGGTAAGTGACTAAATATATTTTGTGAGTTTAGCATTGTGAAAGGGTTTTGTTTTTGGCCCCAGAAAAATTTCGTAAATTTGGGGTATCACGGGGTTCATTATATTAAGAAATGAGATTTTTTAAATTTTTTGTTTTTTGGTCAAATAGAGGTGCGAGTGTAAGGTGAACCACCAGGGGGTATTCGTGAGTTAGGTTTACGGGGGGGTAAACAGGGGGGATAAAAATGTTTTTAATGGTGTTTTAAGGTTTAAAGAATGTTTTTCGCAGTTTTAGAGTTTTTCGGTAGGGTATTTTCCCGATTTTTGGGCCTTTGGAAATTCATTGAAATTTTTTTTTAAAAAGGGTTTTGTCGGACACGGGGAATGTCGTAGAGATTTTTTAAAAAAGGTGTTTTGCCTGTTTGGGGCTGTCCCAAAATTTCAAGAAAGCGTTTTAAGGGGCAAGGTTTATATTAAAATTTAAAAGGTGTAGATATAGATTGCACAGTAGTAAGTGGGTTTTCCCGAACGGGAGGGGTGGATTTTGTTCAGGGTTTTTTAAACCCGGGGGGTTAGCCAACCCCGGATTTCCCCCAAAAAAGTTTATGCGTTTTTCGAGGACTGTCTAACTTATTTCCCCTTGGGGTCCTTAATTGTCCCCCCGGATGCGACCCCCACCGTCCGGGCTAACCCCAGGGACCTAAATTTTCGCTAGGGGAACAGGGCAATAGGTTTAAGGAAACGTTTTCGGAATTTCCACCCGCCGGGGAAACGAACCCGGGGCCCCCCGTGTGTGAACGGGGAAACTTTTGCTTTTTGAAGAGTGGGGGGGGGGTGCTTTCCAGGGAAAGGGATTTAGTGGGTTTTTTTACTGCCCGCTTTTTTGGGTTTGGGGTTTTTATTGGGGTTTAGGTGTGTTGCTTTCGTTTATCCCCAAACACAAAAAGCATAGGGAGGTATGGAAAAAATAAGTTTTAGTTTGGTTTTAGTGGGAAAAGGGGGTTTTGCGGAAGTAAATTTTCGTATTTGGAGAGGATTTTCCCAAAACCCTTTTTTGGAAAACTTTTTTTGGGTATATTCTGGATATGGGTGCTGAAATTAAAGGGTTTTTTTCAAGGTTAAGCCTAAGAATTTTCCCCCAATTTTTTTGGAATTTAAATGTTGTCAATCTTTAAAAGTTTAAATTTTTTAAACTCCCCGCTCGCTACCAAACATAAAATAGTAAGTTTTGTTGGAGTTTTGGGACTGTTTATTGACGATGTCCCCTGTTTCCCCCCTTTGTTAGCCTGGGACAGGTTTATATGAAGGTGGGAAAGATATGGGGGCCAAAGTCAAAGATGAAAGTCAGTAAAGATTAAATTTCACTTCGCTAGTTGTACCCTCTGGCAGTAGCGGTTTTTTGGAGGGCCCGGGCACCATGTTTTAAAAGCCAAAATTCCCTTTTCCCCCCGTTTTGGCCCCTGAAGAAAAAAAAATCCCACAAACCCGTCCCTTTCCTTGGAGTTTTTTTTGATTTAGGTTTTCTTTCCAAAGGGGTCTTTCCCCCTTAAAAACCCCGGGCATTTTATATTGGGGGTCAGTTATTTTCATTGTAGTGGAAAAAGTCCCCATGTTGGTTCACGTTGGCAGGGAGGTCTGGTACTTTAATGCCGGTCCCTCTTTGTCATATTTATTTCCCTTTCGTTGGGCGTCACCGTCGTTTTAGACATTATAGGGTTCCCCTTTAAATTTCAGGGACAAAATTAAAATCACTAAGGAAAACCTATTAGTCCCTTCAAAACGGCCAAAAAAAATGATTTTAATAAAAAATAATAATACTAAGCAAATTAAAAATTCCCTATAAAACGTTTTAAAAAATAACATTTTGCTTAAACAATTTTAAAAACACCCCCCCCCGTATTAAAAAATTTTTAAAATAAAATTAAATGTGGGAGCCAGGAAACCCGTAGGACTTGTGGTAGCCCGGCAAAATTGTAGGGTTTGTGGTAGCCAGGCAACTTGTAGGGGGTTTTTGGGTAGCCAGGCGACTGAGGAACCCTTTTGGGAGCCAAGGGGAACCTTTGTAGGCCTTGGGGGTAGCCAGGCAGATTGTAGAACTTGTGGAAGCCAGGCAGATTGTAGGACTTGTGGGGAGCCAGAAACTTGTAGGGCTTGTGGTTTTGGGCCCGGCAACTTTTAGGAAAATTGTGGGTAAAACCAGGCAGTTGTAGGACTTGTGGGGGGGCCGGCCAAAATTGTTTGGACCTTTTTGGTAGCCCGGCAACTTGTAGGACTTTTTGGAAACCAGGGAGATTGTGGACTTGTGGGCCAGGCAATTTTTGGAACCCTTTTGGTAGCCAGGGCCCAAATTGTAGGGCTTGGGAAGCCAGGCAGATTGTAGGGACTTTTTGGTAGCCCGGGGGGAACTTTTTAGGACTTGTGGTAGCCAGGCAGACTGTAGGACTTGTGGTAGCCAGGCAACTTGTAGGACTTGTGGTAGCCAGGCAGATTGTAGAACTTGTGGTAGCCAGGCAGATTGTAGGACTTGTGGTAGCCAGGGAACTTGTAGGACTTGTGGTAGCCAGGGAACTTGTAAGACTTGTGGTAGCCAGGCAGATTGTAGGACTTGTGGTAGCTAGGCAACTTGTAGGACTTGTGGTAGCCAGGGAACTTGTAGGACTTGTGGTAGCCAGGGAACCTGTAGGACTTGTGGTAGCCAGGGAACTTGTAGGACTTGTGGTAGCCAGGGAACTTGTAGGACTTGTGGTAGCCAGGGAACTTGTAGGACTTGTGGTAGCCAGGGAACTTGTAGGACTTGTGGTAGCCAGGGAACTTGTATGACTCGTGGTAGCCAGGGAACTTGTAGGACTTGTGGTAGCCAGGGAACTTGTAGGACGTGTGGTAGCCAGGGAACTTGTAGGACTTGTGGTAGTCAGGGAACTTGTATGACTTGTGGTAGCCAGGGAACTTGTAGGACTTGTGGTAGCCAGGGAACTTGTAGGACTTGTGGTAGCCAGGGAACTTGCAGGACTTGTGGTAGCCAGGGAACTTGTAGGTCTTGTGGTAGCCAGGGAACTTCTATGACTTGTGGTAGCCAGGGAACTTGTAGGACTTGTGGTAGCCAGGGAACTTGTAGGTCTTGTGGTAGCCAGGGAACTTCTATGACTTGTGGTAGCCAGGGAACTTGTAGGACTTGTGACGAAAACCAGACGCATTCATCTGGTTTGTTTACATTATGTGTGGGGTGGGGTGGGGAGGCCTGCCCTTCCTGGCTACCCATATTTCCCAACTTTACTTAATACAAATAAAACTCAACTCTCACCCTACATTAAGACTACATATATTTTAAGGTAATTAATGAGTGTACTATATATGCATTTTATTGCTCTAGGGAGCTTAATGTCATAGTAGGTATAAGTACCAGTGGCCAGGCAGGATGCCATACCTCCCACACGACTTTCTACACATAAATAGGTTAAAAGAGTGGTGAAGAAAACCAGTGGGTGAGATATTATCAACAAATTTTGTTGAAAATAAGAAAAAGTTTTGGAGTGAGATTAACAAGTTAAGGAAGCCTAGAGAACAAATGGATTTGTCAGTTAAAAATAGGAGAGGAGAGTTATTAAATGGAGAGTTAGAGGTATTGGGAAGATGGAGGGAATATTTTGATGAATTGTTGAATGTTGATGAAGATAGGGAAGCTGTGATTTCGTGTATAGGGCAGGAGGAATAACATCTTGTAGGAGTGAGGAAGAGCCAGTTGTGAGTGTGGGGGAAGTTCGTGAGGCAGTAGGTAAAATGGAAGGGGGTAAGGCAGCTGGGATTGATGGAATAAAGATAGAAATGTTAAAAGCAGGTGGGGATATAGTTTTGGAGTGGTTGGTGCTATTATTTAATAAATGTATGGAAGAGGGTAAGGTACCTAGGGATTGGCAGAGAGCATGCATAGTTCCTCTGTATAAAGGCAAAGGGGAGAAAAGAGAGTGCAAAAATTATAGGGGGATAAGTCTGTTGATTATACCTGGTAAAGTGTATGGTAGAGTTATTATTGAAAGAATTAAGAGTATGGCGGAGAATAGGATAGCAGATGAACAAGGAGGCTTTAGGAAAGGTAGGGGGTGTGTGGACCAGGTGTTTACAGTGAAACATATAAGTGAACAGGATTTAGATAAGGCTAAAGAGGTTTTTGTGGCATTTATGGATTTGGAAAAGGCGTATGACAGGGTGGATAGGGGGGCAATGTGGCAGATGTTGCAGGTGTATGGTATAGGAGGTAGGTTACTGAAAGGATCTCACCTTTGAGGATCTCACTTATCACATCTGAAAGGAAAATGATAGGATGGATAATGAACACATTCAAGACAAGAGATGCCAAGAAATAATGATTCTTTTTAAATCCCTTGTTCGCTCTAGGCTGGCAGTGAAGAGTTTTTTACGAGGATAGTGAGGCTCAAGTTAGAGTATGTAGGAAAGAGGGAGATTATTTCCCAGTAAAAGTAGGCCTTAGACAAGGATGTGTGATGTCACCGTGGTTGTTCAATATATTTATAGATGGGGTTGTAAGAGAAGTAAATGCGAGGGTCTTGGCAAGAGGTGTGGAGTTAAAAAATAAAGAATCACACATAAAGTGGGAGTAGTCACAGTTGCTCTTTGCTGATGACACTGTGCTCTTGGGTGATTCTGAAGAGAAGTTGCAGAGGTTAGTGGATGAATTTGGTAGGGTATGTAAAAGAAGAAAATTGAAAGTGAATACAGGAAAGAGTAAGGTTATGAGGATAACAAAAAAGATTATTTGATGAAAGATTGGATATCAGATTGGAGGGAGAGAGTATGGAGGAGGTGAATGTATTCAGATATTTGGGAGTTGACGTGTCAGCGGATGGGTCTATGAAAGATAAGGTGAATCATAGAATTGATGGGAAAAGGGTGAGCAGTGCACTTAGGAGTCTGTGGAGACAAAGAACTTTGTCCTTGGAAGCAAAGAGGGGAATGTATGAGAGTATAGTTTTACCAACGCTCCTGTATGGGTGTGAAGCATGGGTGAT
>NC_069424.1:8731927-8745904 GCF_026875155.1 Cherax quadricarinatus | reverse complement strand
CCCCCGGGAAAAAGACAGAGGGAGGAGGGGGGGGAGGAGTTGCACTGCTCATTAAAAACCAGTGGGATTTTGAGAAAATGGAAGGAATGGATGGCATGGGCGAAAGGGACTACTTAGTTTAGGAACAATCCAGTCTGAGGGACATAAGGTGTTAATTGCACAATGTACAACCCCACAGAACTGCAGGAGGCCAAGAGAAGAATATGAGGAGAGCAACAGAGCAATGATCGACACACTAGCCGAGGTGGCCAGGAGAGCACACATGGGGGGAGCAAAGTTACTAGTTATGGGTGATTTCAATCACAAGGAGATTGACTGGGAAAACCTGGAGCCCCATGGGGGTCCCGAAACATGGAGAGCAAGATGATGGATGTGGTACTGGAAAGCCTCATGCATCAACATGTTAGAGACACTACCAGAGAGAGAGGAGAGGATGAACCAGCAAGGCTGGACCTTGTATTCACCATGAGTAGTTCGGACATCGAGGGTATCATGTATGAAAGGCCCCTGGAGCTAGTGATCATGTGGTTCTGTGCTTCGACTACATAGTTGAGCTCCAAGTGGAGAGAGTAGCAGGAATAGGCTGGGAAAAACCAAACTACAAAAGGGGAACTACTCAGGCATGAGGAACTTCCTTCAAGACATTCAGTGGGAGAGGGAACTGACAGGAAAACCAGTACAAGAAATGATGGACTATGTAGCAACAAATTCAAGGAGGCAGAGGAGAGGTTTGTTCCCAAGGGAAACAGAAATAATGGGAAGAACAGAACGAGTCCTTGGTTCACCCAAAGGTGTAGGAGGCAAAAACTAGGTGTACTAGAGAATGGAAAAGGTACAGAAGACAGAGAACTCAGGAAAATAAAGAAATCAGCCGAAGAGCAGAAACGAATATGCACAGATAAGAAGGGAGGCTCAGAGACAATATGAAAATGACATAGCATCAAAAGTAAAGACTGACCCGAAGCTGTTGTACAGCCACATCAGGAGAAAACAACAGTCAAGACCAGGTAATCAGACTGAGGAAGGGTGATGGGGAATTCACAAGAAACGACCAAGAGGTATGTCAGGAGCTCAACACAAGATTTAAAGAGTTATTTACAGTGGAAAGCAGTAGGACTCCAGGAAATCAAAACAGGGGGGCACACCAGCACGTGCTGGATGAGGTACATATAACCAAGGAGGAGGTGAAGAAGCTGCTATGCGAACTTGACACCTCAAAGGCGGTGGGACCAGACAACATCTCTCCATGGGTCCTTAAAGAGGGAGCAGAGTTATTGTGTGAGCCATTAACACAGATCTTCAACACATCATTTGAAACTGGGCAACTCCCTGAGGTATGGAAAATGGCAAATGTAGTCCCAATTTTTAAAAAGGGAGACAGACATGAGGCACTAAACTACAGACCTGTATCATAACGTGTATAGTATGCAAGGTAATGGAGAAGATCATCAGGAGGAGAGTGGTGGGCACCTGGAAAGAAACAAGTGTATAATTGACAACCAGCACGGTTCAGGGAAGGTAAATCCTGTGTCACAAACCTACTAGAGTTTTTATGACAAGGTGAGAGAAGTAAGACAAGAGAGAGAGGGGTGGATCGACTGCATATTTTTGGACTGCAAGAAGGCCTTCGACATAGTTCCTCACAAGAGGTTACTGCAAAAGCTAGAGGATCAGGCACACATAACAGGAAAGGCACTGCAATGGATCAGAGAATACCTGACAGGGAGGCAACAACGAGTCATGGTACGCGACGAGGTGTCAGAGTGGGCGCCTGTGACAAGCGGGTACCACAGGGTCAGTCCAGGACCTGTGCTGTTCTTGGTATATGTGAACGACATAACGGAAGAGATAGACTCAGAAGTGTCCTTGTTGCAGATGATGCGAAGTTAATGAGAAGAATCAAATCGGATGATGGATCAGGCAGGACTACAAAGAGACCTGGACAGGCTACAAGCCTGGTCCAGCAACTGGCTCCTTGAATTTAACCCTGCCAAATGCAAAGTCATGAAGATCGGGGAAGGGCAAAGAAGACCGCGGACACAATATAGTTTAGATGGCCAAAGACTGCAAACCTCACTCAAGGAAAACGATCTGGGGGTGAGCATAACACCGAGCATATCTCCTGAGGCGCACATCAATCAGATAACTGCTGCAGCATACGGGCGCCTGGCAAACCTACGGATAGCGTTCCGATACCTCAGTAAGGATTCGTTTAAGACTGTATACCATTTACTTCAGGCCCATACTGGAGTATGCAGCACCAGTTTAGAATCCACACCTAGTCAAGCACGTCAAGAAATTAGAGAAAGTGCAAAGGTTTACAACAAGACTAGTCCCAGAGCTACGGGGATTGTCCTACGAAGAAAGGCTGAGGGAAATCGGCCTGACGACACTGGAGGACAGGAGGGTCAGGGGAGACATGATAACGACATATAAAATACTGCACGGAATAGACAAGGTGGACAAAGATGGGATGTTCCAGAGAAGGAACACAGACACAAGAGGTCACAATTGGAAGTTGAAGACTCAGATGAATCAAAGGGATGTTAGTTTAGTTTAATATGTTTATTATGCACCCCATACCCATCCTGTGGGCGGTAGTCAAAAGATTACAGAGGTACATAATTGGTCCAGGGACTGGACTCCAAAGTTTTGATAGCTGAGCAAGTTACAGAGGTAATGAACTCACAATTTACAAAGGTAATGAACTCACAATTTACAAAGGTAATGAACTCACAATTTACAAAGGTAATGAACTCCAGGTAAGTCTGGTCACAATCATGACAAGTTACAAAGGTATTTACAGATTACAGAGGTACGTAATGGGTCCAGGGACTGGGCCCCCAAAGTTTTGATAGCTGAACTAGGTACAAAGGTAATGATCTCACAAGTTACAAAGGTAATGAATTCTGTAGAATGGTTACTTACGTTTATACTTTGGCTACAATCATGAACAAATTATAGAGTAATGAGCAGTTCACACGAAGTTGAAGACTCAGATGAATCAAAGGGATGTTAGGAAGTATTTCTTCAGTCATAGAGTAGTCAGGCCGTGGAATAGCCTAGAAAGTGACGTAGTGGAAGCGGGAACCACACATAGTTTTAAGGCGAGGTATGATAAAGCTCATGGAGCAGGGAGAGGACCTAGTAACGTTCAGTGAAGAGGCGGGGCCAGGAGCTGTGACTCGACCCCTGCAACCACAAATAGGTGAGTACACACACACACACTCACTCACTCACACACACACACACACACTCACACACACACACTCACTCACTCACTCACACACACACACACACACACACACACACACACACACACACACACACACACACACACACAGACACACACACACCACACACACACACACACACACACACACACACACACACACACACACACCTGGAAAGAAACAAATGTATAATTGACAACCACACGGTTTCAGGGAAGGAAAATCCTGTGTCACAAACCTACTAGATTTTATGACAAGGTGACAAAGTAAGACAAGAGAGAGAGTGGGTGGATCGACTGACGTATTTTTGGACTGCAAGAAGGCCTTCGACACAGTTCCTCACAAGAGGTTACTGCAAAAGCTAGAGACCAGCACACATAACAGGAAAGGCACTGCAATGGATCAGAGAATATCTGACAGGGAGGCAACAACGAGTCATGGTACGCGACGAGGTGTCAGAGTGGGCGCCTGTGACAAGCGGGGTTTCCACAGGGGTCAGTCCTAGACCTGTGCTATTCTTGGTATACGTGAACGACATAACGGAAGGGATAGACTCAGAAGTGTCCTTGTTTGCAGATGATGTGAAGTTAATGAGAAGAATCAAATCGGACGAGGATCAGGCAGGACTACAAAGAGACCTGGACAGGCTACAAGCCTGTCCAACAACTGGCTCCTTGAATTTAACCCTGCCAAATGCAAAGTCATGAAGATTGGGGAAGGGCAAAGAAGACCGCAGACACAATATAGTTTAGATGGCCAAAGACTGCAAACCTCACTCAAGGAAAAAGATCTGGGGTGAGTATAACACCGAGCATATCTCCTGAGGCGCACATCAATCAGATAACTGCTGCAGCATACGGGCGCCTGGCAAACCTACGGATAGCGTTCCGATACCTCAGTAAGGATTCGTTTAAGACTCTGTATACCATCTACGTCAGGCCCATACTGAGTATGCAGCACCAGTTTAGAATTCCACACCTAGTCAAGCACGTCAAGAAATTAGAGAAAGTGCAAAGGTTTGCAACAAGACTAAGTCCCAGAGCTACGGGGATTGTCCTATGAAGAAAGGTTGAGGAAATCGCCTGACGACACTTTAGGCCAGGAGGGTCAGGGAGACATGATAACGACATATAAAATACTGCGCGGAATAGACGAGGTGGACAAAGACGGATGTTCCAGACATGGACACAGACACAAGAGGTCACAATTGGAAGTTGAAGACTCAGATGAATCAAAGGGATGCTAGGAAGTATTTCTTCAGTCATAAAGTAGTCAGGCCATGGAAATTTAGCCTAGAAAGTGATGTGGTGGAGCAGGAACCATACATAGTTTTTAAGCGAGGTATGATAGAGCTCATGGGGCAGGGAGAGAGAGGACCTAGTAGCAATCAGCGAAGAGGCGGGGCCAGGAGCTGTGACTCGACCCCTGCAACCACAAATAGGTGAGTACACTCACACACACACACTCACTCACTCACACACACCCCACCACACACACACACACACACAACACACACACACACACACACACACACTCACACACACACACACACACACGCACGTGCTCATATACAACAGGCCTAGTGTCTAATCGACATGTGCCTAGGACAAAATGGTAACTAAACACACACACACACGCACACACACACACACACACCACACACACACACACACACACACACACACACACACACACACAACACACACACACACACACACACACAAACACACACACACACACACACACAGGGGACAGGCCAAACTATAAAAGGGGAGACTACACAGGTATGAGAAACTTCCTGCAGGAGGTTCAGTGGGACAGAGAAATGGTAGGAAAATCAGTAAACGAGATGATGGAATATGTGGCAACAAAGTGCAAGGAGGCAGAGGAAAGTTTTGTTCCCAAGGGAAACGGAAATAATAGGAAGACCAAAACGAGTCCTTGGGTTTTCCCGAAGGTGTAGGGAGGCAAAAACTAAGTGCAACAGAGAATGGAAAAGGTACAGGAGGCATAGGACCCAGGAAAACAAGGAGATTAGTAGAAGAGCCAGAAACGAGTGTGCACAGATAAGGAGGGAGGCCCAGCGACAGTATGAAAACGACATAGCATCGAAAGTCAAATCTGACCCGAAACTGCTGTATAGCCACATTAGGAGGAAGACAACAGTCAAGACCAGGTGATAAGGCTGAGGAAAGAAGGTGGAGAACTCACAAGAAACGATCAAGAGGTATGTGAGGAGCTCAACACGAGATTTAAGGAAGTATTTACAGTAGAGACAGGAAGGACTCTGGGGGGACAGACCAGATGGGGACACCAGCAAGGAATACACCAACAAGTGTTGGACGACATACATACAGATGAGGAGGAGGTGAAGAAACTGCTAAGGGACATCGATACCTCAAAAGGCAAGGGGACCAGACAACATCTCCCCGTGGGTCCTTAGAGAGGGAGCAGATATGTTGTGCGTGCCACTTACCACAATCTTCAACACATCCCTGGAAACTGGGCAACTACCTGAGGTATGGAAGACGGCACATGTAGTTCCCATTATTAAAAAAGGAGACAGAAAAGAGGCACTAAACTATAGACCTGTGTCATTGACGTGTATAGTATGCAAAATTATGGAGAAGATTATCAGAGGAGAGTGGTGGAGCACCTGGAACGGAACAGGAGTATAAATGCCAACCAGCACGGATTCACGGAAGGCAAATCCTGTGTCACAAACCTTCTGGAGTTTTATGATAAAATAACAGAAGTAAGACAAGAGAGAGAGGGGTGGGTTGATTGCATCTTCTTGGACTGCAAGAAGGCCTTTGACACAGTTCCTCACAAGAGATTAGTGCAGAAGCTAGAGCATCAGGCGCATATAACAGGAAGGGCACTGCAATGGATCAGAGAATACCTGACAGGGAGGCAACAACGAGTCATGGTACATAATGATGTATCACAGTGGGCACCTGTGACGAGCGGGGTCCCACAGGGGTCGGTCCTAGGACCAGTGCTATTTTTGGTATATGTGACGACATGACGGAAGGGTTAGACTCAGAAATGTCCCTGTTTGCAGATGATGTGAAGTTAATGAGGAGAATTAAATCTGACGAGGACCAGGCAGGACTTCAAGAGACCTGGACAGACTGGACACCTGTCCAGCAAATGGCTTCTCGAATTTAATCCTGCCAAATGCAAAGTCATGAAGATAGGGGAAGGGCACAGAAGACCACAGACAGAGTATAGGCTAGGTGGCCAAAGACTGCAAACCTCACTCAAGGAGAAAGATCTTGGGGTGAGTTTTAACACCGAGCATGTCTCCGGAAGCACACATCAATCAGATAACTGCTGCAGCATATGGGCGCCTGGCAAACCTGAGAACAGCATTCCGATACCTTAGTAAGGAATCATTCAAGACACTGTACACCGTGTATGTCAGGCCCATACTGGAGTATGCAGCACCTGTTTGGAACCCGCACTTGATAAAGCACGTCAAGAAACTAGAGAAAGTACAAAGGTTTGCCACAAGGTTAGTTCCAGAGCTAAGAGGAATGTCCTATGAAGAAAGATTAAGGGAAATCGGCCTGACCACACTGGAGACGGGAGGGTCAGGGGAGACATGATAACGACATATAAAAATACTGCTGGAATAGACAAGGTGGACAAAGACAGGATGTCCAGGGAGGGGCCCACAGAAACAAGAGGCCACAATTGGAAGTTGAAGACACAAATGAGTCAGAGAGATAGTAGAAGTATTTCTTCAGTCATAGAGTTGTAAGGCAGTGGAATAGCCTAGAAAATGACGTAGTGGAGGCAGGAACCATACACAGTTTTAAGACGAGGTTTGATAAAGCTCATGTAGCAGGGAGAGAGAGGGCCTAGTAGCAACCGGTGAAGAGGCGGGGCCAGGAGCTATGACTCGACCCCTGCAACCACAAATAGGTGAGTACAAATAGGTGAGTACACACACACACACACACACACTCACTCACACACACACACACACACACACTCACTCACCACACACACACACACACACACACACACACACACACACACACACACACACACACACACACACACACACACTCACTCACTCACTCACACACTCACTCACACACACACACACACACACCACACACACACACACACACACACACACACACACACACACACACACACACACACACACACACACACACACACACAGATACACACACATACAACAGGCCTTGTGTCTAATAGACATGTGCCTAGGACAAAATGGTAACTAACACACAAACATACACACACACACACACACACACACAACACACACACACACACACACACACACACACACACACACACACACACACACACACACGCCAATAGGTGAGTACATACACACACACACACATTCTAAGATGCGTGACTAGATAGTGAGTCAGCAGCCTCACCTGGTAGGTGGTACCTAGTGCCAGTCACCTTGTACTTCTCGTCCAAGTTGGTGGCCAGGAACAAACAGTCAGGGTCAGCCAGGTAGCTGGTTGCACGTACCAGCTTGTCGTAGTTAAATTCACGGTCGAAGCCCACCACTACAGCACCCACATTGGGGTCCAGACCCAGGGTGCTGCTGTGAGCCATGGCGTTGTAGATGGAGCCTTCGATTCTCTCAGGCTAAGATAATGAAAGACTGACAGTAAGAAAGATCATTACACTGCTGAAAGTTGGGAGATGAAAAATCATTATATTGGTGAAAGTTGAGTGAAAAGATCATTATACAGGTGAAAGATGAGTGATCATCTCTGCAAAGGTGTGAAAAGTTTTTCCACTTCTTGTCTTTCCACTTCCCTCCCTTGTTGTGTCTCCACTTCCCTCCCTTGTTGTGTCTCCACTTCCCTCCCTTGTTGTGTCTCCACTTCCCTCCCTTGTTGTGCCTCCACGTCCCTCCTGTTGTGTCTCCACTTCCCTCCCTTGTTGTGTCTCCACTTCCCTCCCTTGTTGTGTCTCCACTTCCCTCCCTTGTTGTGTCTCCACTTCCCTCCCTTGTTGTGTCTCCACTTCCCTCCCTTGTTGTGTCTCCACTTCCCTCCCTTGTTGTGTCTCCACTCCCCTCCCTTGTTGTGTCTCCACTTCCCTCCCTTGTTGTGTCTCCACTTCCCTCCCTTGTTGTGTCTCCACTTCCCTCCCTTGTTGTGTCTCCACTTCCCTCCCTTGTTGTGTCTCCACTTCCCTCCCTTGTTGTCTCCACTTCCCTCCCTTGTTGTGTCTCCACTTCCCTCCCTTGTTGTGTCTCCACTTCCCTCCCTTGTTTGTCTCCACTTCCCTCCCTTGTTGTGTCTCCACTTCCCTCCCTTGTTTGGTCTCCACTTCCCTCCCTTGTTGTGTCTCCACTCCCTCCCTTGTTGTGTCTCCACTTCCTCCCTTGTTGTGTCTCCACTTCCCTCCCTTGTTGTGTCTCCACTTCCCTCCCTTGTTGTGTCTCCACTTCCCCCCTTGTTGTGTCTCCACTTCCCTCCCTTGTTGTGTCTCCACTTCCCTCCCTTGTTGTGTCTCCACTTCCCTCCCTTGTTGTGTCTCCACTTCCCTCCCTTGTTGTGTCTCCACTTCCCTCCCTTGTTTTGTCTCCACTTCCCTCCTGTTGTGTCTCCACTTCCCTCCCTTGTTGTGTCTCCACTTTCCCCTCCCTTGTTGTGTCTCCACTTCCTTCCCTTGTTGTGTCTCCACTTCCCTCCCTTGTGTGTCTCCACGTCCCTCCTGTTGTGTCTCCACTTCCCTCCCTTGTTGTGTCTCCACTTCCCTCCCTTGTTGTGTCTCCACTTCCCTCCCTTGTTGTGTCTCCACGTCCCTCCTGTTGTGTCTCCACTTCCCTCCCTTGTTGTGTCTCCACGTCCCTCCTGTTGTGTCCACTTCCCACCTGTTGTGTCTCCACTTCCCTCCCTTGTTGTGTCTCCACGTCCCTTCCTGTTGTGTCTCCACGTCCCTCCTGTTGTGTCTCCACGTCCCTCCTGTTGTGTCTCCACGTCCCACCTGTTGTGTCTCACTTCCCTCCCTTGTTGTGTCTCCACGTCCCTCCTGTTGTGTCTCCACTTCCCTCCTGTTGTGTCTCCACGTCCCTCCTGTTGTGTTCTCCACTTCCCTCCTGTTGTGTTCTCTCCCGTCCCTCCTGTTGTGTCTCCACTTCCCTCCCTTGTTGTGTCTCCACTTCCCTCCCTTGTTGTGTCTCCACTTCCCTCCCTTGTTGTGTCTTTACTTCCCTCCCTTGTTGTGTCTCCACGTTCCTCCCTTGTTGTGTCTCCACGTTCCTCCCTTGTTGTGTCTCCACTTCCCTCCCTTGTTGTGTCTCCACGTTCCTCCCTTGTTGTGTCTCCACGTTCCTCCCTTGTTGTGTCTCCACGTTCCTCCCTTGTTGTGTCTCCACGTTCCTCCCTTGTTGTGTCTCCACGTTCCTCTCTTGTTGTGTCTCCATGTTCCTCCCTTGTTGTGTCTCCAAAGTTCCTCCCTTGTTGTGTCTCCACGTTCCTCCCTTGTTGTGTTTCCACTTCCCTCCCTTGTTGTCCCCACGTTCCTCCCTTGTTGTGTCTCCACGTTCCTCCCTTGTTGTGTCTCCACGTTCCTCCCTTGTTGTGTCTCCATGTTCCTCCCTTGTTGTGTCTCCACGTTCGTCCCTTGTTGTGTCTCCACGTTCCTCCCTTGTTGTGTCTCCACTTCCCTCCCTTGTTGTGTCTCCACTTCCCTCCCTTGTTGTGTCTCCGCGTTCCTCCCTTGTTGTGTACCTGGAAATTTATTACTCCTAGAGCCCCTTGGCAGGGGGGGCTGGATGAAAGACTGATAGGCACAGTGAAGAGGTGTCTCCGTAAAGTACTACACCGGAAGAGAATTAATTTGGAAAAAATTCCGTGCAGTGTTAGTGGAGGCGGAGAATTGGATAAATAATCGGCCTCTCTCGTACATGAGTGATACACCTCATGCAGATGTATTAACACCTTCTCACCTAATATGTGGAAGGAAATTGGAAGCTGCCCCTGTCTATAGGAATAATCCTGAAGAAAGTGATGAAGATTACAATGATGCGGCAGTGTTGTGTGATAAATTTAAAATGTTAAATAAAGTAATTGATCATTGGTCTAATGTGTGGCGTAAAGAATATCTTCTTACACTACGTGAACACTTTTACGGTGCGACAGAGGCAGTAAATCGACAGAACATTCAACCAGGTGACATTGTGTTAATTGACACTGAACAACATCGAACATTGTGGCCTCTGGGCAAAGTATTGACATTGTACCCAGATGCACAAGGTGTTGTCCAGAATGTCAAAGTGTTGTGTCGTGGCCAGGAAAGTTCACGCACAATTAATAAATTGATTCCCTTGGAATTAAATGGTATTCAATCAAACGTAAATGAAAATCTAAGGTAAAGTGACACGAGTGATATTGAAGATAACGCTGACCAAGTGATGCAGGAAGAGGAAATTGTAGTAAGACCTACTAGGAGAACAGCCACTCAAGCCAGAACCGGCTGGAATCGTCTCCTAGAGGAAGGAGTAATTTGAGTCATTTAGCAACGAACTCCGCCCGGGCGCAGTGTGGAAAATGCTGTATATATTTATGGAAATACAGTATTTTATATGTAAATTGATGGTTTATATTGTATTTAATAAAAATTATATTATAAAAAATGGGAAGCTCGGTGCCTGCACAGACGAGCAGGGTAGAGTGGCCATGTTTTTTGAATGAACCTAGAAAACGTTAGTGAAAATAAGGTGTATAATTTTCGTCGCTCTAGAGGTTATATTGGGCTTACACCTCTCAAATAGGAGCCGAAATTGTTGGATGTGCATTTCTGCATAATTTGAGCATTAAATCGATGTACAGGACAGCTCCAGGAACCTCAGATAAGCTATCTAAATTATGTTTGTAATTCTGGCCAGTATTATCATCATAAATTTAGTTAGAGGGAGGTTTTTGAGTATTATACACAGTAATCTCCAGACTAATTGGTGAGTGTTATGATTATAAAATTCTCCTTCTGTTATATAAATGTGTATATATAATCATTTATTAATTTTAATATACAGTCCACAAAAATTATAATAATTTTACCAGAATTCCTGGTGTGTATGTACATTTCATTTGCAATTAATACAGGTCTAGAGCAACTTGTGGAGAGATAGATGGTAGGCATCGAAGGGGGACATTTTTGCGACCATGTGTCCTAAAAATTCCTACTTGTCTCTGTAACTTTGATAAATAATAATTATCTTTGTTACCATTTACTTGTATGTATGTAATGAGATTCATCCAGGTAAATGTAATTTTCCATACTTACCATCATGTAAAACAATTACAAGCTTTTGTTTTACACTCATTTGGCAGGACGGTAGTACCTCCCTGGGTGGTTGCTGTCTACCATCCTAGTACCTTTAATATATATATATATATATATATATATATATATATATATATATATATATATATATATATATATATATATATATGAGGCTTCTAGCAGTGAGGTGCAGTCTGTCTCTCACTGTGAGGAGGCTGTAGGTGGGGAGGTAGCAACGGGTACCAGCAGTGAGGTGCAGCCCAGCACCTGCTACAAGTGGCGAGTTGTTCACAGTAATGGGAGGCGCATCAGAGTAAGGAAAGTTAAGAGTGAAGATCTGAAGGTAGGAAATCGCTTCTCTGTTCTCCAGGATGAATGTACTTCAGTGGCCAGTGAAGGTAAGGGTACTACTGCCCCTGCTAATGAAGGTAAGCGCATTCTTGTGGTTGGTGACTCTCAGGTAAGATATGTTGACCGTGCTTTTTGTAATAGGAATAAGAAGATTGAGAGATAGAGTGTGCTTCCCTGGAGCTGGTGTTGGGGACATTGTCAACAGACTGGATAATATCATGTCAGGTAATGGGAACAAGCCCATTATCTGTCTCAGTGCTGGTGGAAATGATATTGGGAAGGGTAGGAGAGAAGAGCTGCTAGATAAGTACAGGTCAGCTATAGATTCATTAAGTCAAAGGGAGGGATCCCAATCATATGTAGCATCTTGCCTAGAAGGGGAGTAGGAAATGAATGGTTGTCTAGAGCAATTGGTGTAAATTGCTGGCTAGACAGATACTGCAAGGAACTTGCAATCCCATTCATTGACAACTGGAACAACTTTTATGGCAAACATGATATGTATGCAAGGGATGGGGTTCATCTCTCTGGGGCAGGGGTGGTAGCACTTGCAGACTCGATTGAGAAGGCCATTGGTGAAATGCCTATGATTTTAAACTGATGGAAGATAGAGGTATGGGTGTGTGTGGGAAACAAGCAGGTTGCAACACTAGGGTTGGAAACAGTAAATGTAAAAAAGGCATTCAGCATGAAGTTATAAATAAAGACAATAGAACAGGTCAGAAAACAAAGGGGACAGCAGAGGGCAGCAAGGGACTAGCTCCCTTAAGGTTTACTATACTAATAGCAGGAGTGTTAGAAATAAGATAGATGAGCTAAGATTAATTGCAAGTGCAGGAAACATAGATATTATTGCTATAACAGAGACCTGGCTCAATCTGAAAGATAGAGAGATGCCATCTGAATGTCACATACAAGCTATAAATTATTCCAACACTGAACAGGGTCAACAGGAAAGGTGGTGGAGTACGATGTATGTCAGAGACAATTTAAATTGTTGTGTTAGACAAATATTAAATTAGAAGCGTCAGCCACTGATCTGTTTGGTTACAGCTTCTCGAGGCCGAGAAAAACTAATTTTGGGTGTGATTTACAGGGCCCCAAATCTTGATAGGGAGTGCAGTAAACTTCTAGGGGACGAAATTCGTAAGGCATCTACATACGAAAATGTTGTGCTAATGGGAGACTTCAACTATAGACAGATTGACTGGAGAAATTTTGACGGGAAATTTAAGTCGGGTGACTTTCTTGATACGATCCGGGAAATTGTTTTTTAAAACAGTTTGTGACAGACCCAAACTAGGGGAAAAAACCTCCTTGACTTGGTTCTTGCCAGTAGGGAAACACTAATTAATAATCTTGGGGTTTTAATGATGAGCTTGGGGAGAGTGATCACAAATCACTCAGTTTTAACATATCATGGAATTCCCCTAATAATGGCAATCAAGTCTCCGCCCCCTGACTTTCGCTTGGCTGATTTCATAGGACTGAAAAATTACTTAGGGGGGCTGAACTGGAATGACCTGACTAGGGTCAGGTAGGTGGTGAGGGTTGCCGATATGATGCTTTCCGGGGCATAGTTCTAGCTGCTCAGTCAAATTATTTTTCCAAATAGGGAAATCAATCAAACAAAAATGATCCTAAATGGATGAACAATAGATTAAAATATCGATTGGTCAAAAGAGGGGCATATATAAAGGCAAATCAAAAGAGGAGAGGGCAATTAAGAAAACGATATATTCAGTTAAAGAAGAAAATAAAAAAGGGAATTAGAAAAGCAAAAAGAGATTATGAGGGTTTAAAATTGCAAGAGAATCGAAACTAAAACCCCAAAAAGGGTTCTTTTAGGGATACAGAAGTAAGATCAGGGACAAGATAGGCCCACTCAAAGTTCCTCGGGTCAGCTCACTGACAGTGATAAGGAAATGTTTAAAAAATTTAAAAACATACTTCCTCTCAGTTTTTACACAGGAGGATACCAGTGATATTCCAGAAATGATAAATTATGTAGAACAGGACGATAAAAACTGTGCACTATTAGGGTCACAATGACAAGGTTCCTTAGGCAAATAGATAAATTAAAACCTAACAA
>NC_069424.1:8724427-8726927 GCF_026875155.1 Cherax quadricarinatus | reverse complement strand
TTTTCTGAGAATGGGTGGTTCACAAAAGAAAAGAAATCGGCCTCTCAAAGTAATTTTCAAGGCAGAATCAACCCAAATCATGATCCTGCATGGCTGAGAGGCAAACAGGAGTTCATGAGTTTTGTACCTCGATCGAGACAAAAATACAGGAGGAAAGGATGATACTGAAAGAGAGAGTCAAAAACGAAAAGGAGGAAGGGGAGGAAATGAAAAAGGGGGAGCAGAATAACCCAGGAACAGGTGGAAGGACAAGGACACCCCCCAGAAACACCTGCAGAAGGACTCCAACCACTACACCCCAAGGCAACTGAAACAACCCAAATAACCCAACCATCACCCACCGATCCCTCTGTTCCCACCCCCCGCACCACAAACCCTTCCCTACAGCAACCCCCTATGGGAGCTCTTCCTCCACCTCCACTGCAACCCCCCCCACAGGCCCCACCAGGGCTCCTGCTCTCCCAACCCCAATATTCCCCCAGGACCACAGTTACAGTATTAGAACAGAAGTTGAAGGTTTGGTACACAAATGCTGATGGATTAACGAATAAATATGAGGAATGGCAAGAAAGAATCAATGAGAAGCCCCCAGACTCATAGCAGTTACAAAAACAAAACTCCAGAGACAATAACAGATGCCATCTTCCCACCAGGATCCCAGATCATGAGGAAAGATAGAAGGGGGCAGAGGGGAAAGGAGGGGTTTGCTCTGCTCGTAAAAAAAACGATGGAAATTCGGGGAAAATGGGAAGGCATAGACGAGACAGGAGAAAGGGAAAACAGAGTAGGTATACTTCGGGTTCGGGGAGCACAAGGTGGTCATTGCAGTGATGTATAATCCACCACAGAACTGCAGGAGGCCAAAGAGGAATATGAAGAGAGCAACAGAGCAATGGTGGACACACTTGCTGAAGGGGCAGAAGAGCTCACTCCAGCAGAGCAAAGTTGCTGGTTATGGGGGATTTCAACCACAGGGAGATTGACTGGGAAAACCTGAAGCCCACAGGGGGTCCTGAAACAAGGAGGGGCCAAGATGTTAATGTGGTGCTGGAAAACCCTCATGCACCAACATGTAAGGACACTACCAGAGTGAGAGGGGAGGATGAACCAGCAAGATTGGGGACCTTGTGTTCACCCTGGGCAGTTCAGACATTGAGGGACATCACATATGAGAGTCCCAAGGAGCTAGTGACCACGTGGTTCTGTGCTTTGAATACATAGTAAAGGTTGCAAGTGGAGAGAGTAACAGGAGTTGAATGGGAAAAGCCTTACTATAAAAAGAGGGACTACATAGGGTTGAGGAACTTCCTGCAGGAGGTTCCGTGGGACAGAGAACTGGCAGGAAAGCCAGTAAATGAAATGATGGAATATGTAACAACAAAATGCAAGGAGGCAGTGGAAAGGTTTATTCCCAAGGGCAACAGAAACAATGGGAAGACCAGAAAAGAGCCCCTGGTTTACCCGACGGTTTTAAAAGGGGGCAAAACAAAGTGCAATAGAGAATGGAAAAAGTACAGAAGGCAGGGAAAAAAATGGAAAATAGGGAGATCAGTCACAGAGCCAGGAACGAGTATGCACTGGTAAGGAGGGAGGCCCAGCAACAGTATGAAAATAACATAGCATCAAAAATCAAGACTGACCCGAAAAAATGTTGTATGCCACATCAGGAGGAAGACAACAGTCAAAGACCAGGTGATCAGACTGAGGGACAGAAGGTGGAGAACTAAACAAGAAATGATCAGGAGGTATGTGAGGAGCTAAACAGGAGATTTAAGGAAGTTTTTACAGTAGAGACAGGAAGGGCTTTGGGAAGACAGCACAGAAGGGAACATCAAGAGGGAATATACCAACAAGTGTTGGATGACATACGAACAAAACCCAGGAGGAGTGCAGAAGCTGCTAAGTGACCTTGATACCTCAAAGGCGATGGGACCAGACAACATCTCCCCATGGGTCCTTAGAGAAGGAGCAGAGATGCTTGTGTGCCCCTAACCACAATCTTCAACACATCCCTTGAAACTGGGCAAAATACCTGAGAAATGGAAGACAGCAAATGTAGTCCCCATATTTTAAAAAGGAAACAGAAATGAGGCACTAAACTACAGACCTGTGTCTCTGACATGTATTGTGTGCAAAGTCATGGAGAAGATTATCAGGAGGAGAGTGGTGGAAACCTGGAACGGAAACAAGATTATAAATGAAAAAACCCGCATGGGTTCATGGAAGGCAAATCCTGTGTCACAAACCTTCTGGGTTTTATGACAAGGTAACAAAGTAAGACACGAGAGAGAGGGGTGGGTTGATTGCGTTTTCCCAGACTGCAGGGGAAAGGGCCCTTTGACACAGTTCCCCACAAGAGATTAATGCAGAAGCTGGAGGATCAGGCGAATGTTTAAAAGGGAGGGCACTGCAATGGACAGGGAATACCGACGGGAGGGGAACAACGATCATGGTACGTGAAGAGGGATCACAGTGGACGCCTGTGACGAGCGGGGTCCCA